>JXCR01089999.1:8818-43422 GCA_002079205.1 Phalaenopsis hybrid cultivar
GAAATTTAGCAGATATGTTGAAATTAAATTATAAAAAATTATTTACAATAAATAATCATGACGATCATATCTTGTAAGGATGATATGATGATTAAGATTCACTTTAATCTTTATTCCTTATTTTTTAAACATTAGAAAAAAGCATTAGAGAAATGGATGTCAAGACATTTGAATGATAACAAAATTAAAATAACATTATATGTCCCTTAAATCATAAAGAAGTACAACCTTTTGTGGGTATGTTCACGTCAGATTACACATCCAATATTTCTAATTAATGTCTTTGGCTCATACATTAACTTGTTGAGTAAAGGTTGAAGTATGGATACAATTATACAAACGATACATGCATTAAATGAAATAAATGTATAGAAAATGAGTGTGACGATTATGACAATTTAAATTTTGTGATATGGTTTAATATTACGTATATTTTAATTATAAATGACATCAGTTGAGAAGAGTCTACTCGAAGATTAGATTTTTCCATATTAAAAAAGAGTAAGATTGTTTTAAATCCTCCAAGAAGGACATATAAACAATAGCATTAGCCCCCAATCCGACATGTAGCTTCTCGGATCCCTTGAAGATAAACCTCATTTATCAAGCATCAAGCATGGACATGCTGGTTAATTTCATGACAATCAAGCAAACAACTAGAATGGAAGTGGCTCTCCCATCATTGCATGATTGACCTCCTAGGCTCCTACCTTGCATGAAAAGCACATGACGAATACAGTCAATCGAAGTCGACTCCACTCTCTTATAAACATGTATACATGGCTNCGCATGAAAAGCACATGACGAATACAGTCAATCGAAGTCGACTCCACTCTCTTATAAACATGTATACATGGCTCTCCTTCAAATTAACATGCGGGGAATCTTAAGAGTGCTTCTACTTGCCTTAAAGAATTGTTTCTCTCCTTCTTGATTGGATTCAGTATGTAGGGCTGTCAAAACGGCTTGTTGTTCGCGAACAGCTTGTGTTCGGCTCGTTTGCTAAGTTAACGAGCCAAAAACAAACAAAGATTTGTTCGTTCGTGTTCGACTTGTTTTGGCTCCAAATACTACTCATCAATTATATATATATATATATATATATTGATGAGTAGTATTTTTTTAAAATTTAATTGACTCCAAGGCTACAAAGAATTATAATCAATTAAAAATATTAATTAAGAACATGAAATAAAAAAAAAATATTAAATTAGATTCGAATGATGTTTTAATATAAGCAATAATTTTTAAATCTTGCCACAACCCTTAACATCTTATGGCTACGTGATTATGGTTGTCAAAATGACTCTTTGTTTGTGAATAACTTGTGCTAAGCAAATTAGTCGAGCAAGAACACACTTTTTGAGCTCAAAATATAAACGAGCTGAACAGTAGCTGAGCCTGGGCTCGCTCGTGTTCGGCTCGTTTACACCCCTCTCAATATGTGCTTATATCAAAGTGCCACTCTACTGCCTTGAAAGGTTTGGTCGACCTTTTTCCTAACTTGATTTTAAACATATCTCAATGGCACTCTCCTTCCACATAAAACTATGGTTGACCCNATCAATATGTGCTTATATCAAAGTGCCATTCTCCTGTCTTGAAAGGTTTGGTTGACCTTTTTCCTAACTTGATTTTAAACATATCTCAATGGCACTCTCCTTCCACATAAAACTATGGCTGACCCCGCTTGCAAGTAAAATGAAGATAGCAATAAGGAGGTTAGATTATCTCTATGTAATACTTCTAGTAGCTCCATATATGCAAGTATTAGGTAAGCTTGAATCACATTGAAGTATTACTAAAAGAGTTTTTGCTTATTTGCAAGTGAATTTGAAGTTGCTTGTGGCATCTACTTCCATCCAAGGTTCTTTGGTGAGATCTTCATTAAAATTTTGTGCTTTGTTCATTATTTCATCTCCTTTCTGTTCTAGTCTCTCTAGGCCATAATCTAAACCCTACAAACTTCAATACCAATATATTAGTCTCCACATAATATTACACCACCATTCAATCCTAGAAAAATCAATTCATAGTGATTTGATTAAGATTGAATGAATAAATTCCTAGATATAAGTTGTATTTATAGAAAAACAAGATAAGTAAAGATGCTAAAAAACTATAAACTATATGAGAAGATATTTGCCTTATTTGCATTCATTTAATAGTCTATCACATCATAAGGATAATTAATAGGTAAAAATCATGATAAATAATGCACTAAAGACCACAATACCCCCTTTTGCAATAATGACCTTCCTTATCCTTAAGTGTAATTAGAGAAGTAAGGTTCAAAGTTCTTAAATTACTTGAATATGAATTTGGAAGTTATTAGGTGTGGAGTCTGATTTGGAGCACCCGCACACACACGCTAAGGACAAAGCGCCCAACACTTTTGCGTCATGTTGTGGGCACCCAAACACCCATTCTAGAGCTCAACAGAGAAGAGGGCACTCATGGATAATTAATAGGTAAAAATCATGATAATTCATGCACTAAGACTACAAAACCCCCTCTTGCAATAATGCCCTTGCTTATTCTTAAGTGTAATTCGAGAAGTAAGGTTTAAACTCCTTAAATTACTTAAATATGAATCCAGAAGTTGTTAGGTATGAAGACTGATTTGGAGTACCCGCACAAGCACGCTCAGGAACGAGCAACCGACACTTTTGCATCGGGTTGTGGGCACTTAAGCGCCCACTCTAGAGTTCAACAGAGAATGGGGCGCTCAAGCGCCGCTCAAGTGCCCAATTTAGGTTGGGTGCTCCTGTTCGCTTTAAAAAGCACGATGCTTCGGGGCCAAGTTCGTGCGCCTATGCACCCGGANAAGAGAATGGGGCGCTCAAGCGCCGCTCAAGTGCCCAATTAAGGTTGGGTGCTCCTGTTCGCTTTAAAAAGCACGATGCTTCGGGGCCAAGTTCGTGCGCCTATGCACCCGGAGCGGTTGGAGCAGGATTTTGGTTTAAGAGGCCAAATTTCGAGCGGCGTGAGTTTACTTCTTCCTTCGGTGTACTTCGATAAAAATCTAGGTGAAGATGACAGGTGTCGGAGAGAACGATTTCGGTGATTTCGATGTGTTTTTCTCTCGTCAGATAGGAGAATAAAAGTTTGGAGCGAGGTCTCACAAGTTTCCTTGAGAGAGGAGAAGAAATTGAGTGTGGTATCTGTAAGCCCTTTGATTTTCATAGTGAAATTTTTATAGTGGTGTGGCTCTACGGTTTTTTCCTATTCTCGGATTTTTTCACATTAAGTTCTCGCATTTTTTTCTGATTTTTTTTTTGTGCTTCTNGGTGGTGTGACTCTGTGGTTTTTTCCTATTCTCGGATTTTTTCACATTAAGTTCTCGCATTTTTTTCTGATTTTTTTTTTTGTGCTTCTATTTATAAGTTTATTCCGATTTTTTTGAATTTATGCTATTCTATTCTGTGGTGTGGTTTAGATTTCTAATTAATCTAAGCCCCAGTGAATTTGCAAGGAAATTCTTCCAGGAATTTCCTCAATAGAAGTAACATTTTCTCCTCTCTTTATACATGTAGATGCTCCCTCTTCTCAAGAAGTTGGGTTTGAAATTTGAATTTATGACNGTGCTTCTATTTATAAGTTTATTCCGATTTTTTTGAATTTACGCTATTCTATTTTGTGGTGTGGTTTAGATTTCTAATTAATCTAAGCCCCAGTGAATTTGCAAGGAAATTCTTCCAGGAATTTCCNGATTCAATATGTATGTGTGTGTCTGTGTGTGTGCGTGTGCGCGTGTGCGCGTGTGCGCGTGTGTGTATTGAGAGAGAGAGAGAGAGAGTTTTAAAGATCAAATGAAAGCATAAAGAGTTCTTATTTTTTTAAGGATTGTTTAGAAGGAAAATACTAGATGTTTTTAAAAATGTCACATTTCTAATTTCAACTAGCAATTTTTAAATTTAAAACTTTCGATGAAAAATTATCTTTAATCACTATAGCGGAATAAAAATAATTTAATATACACTCAAGTTTTAAAGAAACCAACTTCAAAATACTTATAGATAAAACAAAGTGAAACGTCAAAGTCAAAACATATCATAAATATGTAGGGATTGACATGCATGCCACACAATTTTAATGTATTTATATATCTAATACAAGAAAAATAGGCTTCAGCGTTACAAACTAGAAGCTACAACAGTGACTTGAACTACATCTAAAATTCTTGCAGCGATTTACAAACCGCTACAGATACTTAATGCCACAAACTTTTGAAGCAGCAGTTTTAAAAAATGTTGTCATAGCTTGAAGCTACGGTGGCAGTTTTACGACTATTGTCATAGCTTCATGCCACAAGGCCTAGTTTTACGAAAAATATTTGCGTACATAAGACGTACGCAGCGTATTCAGGGGGTAGAGGGGGGTTATATTCGGGTTATACCCCCCGTAACCTCCGTGTAACTCCTTTATAACCTCAGTGTAACTTATTTGTACCCATGAAATTACAGAAGCGCAGAACTCATTTATAGGTTATATATAGTTTACAAAGAGGTTACAGGGGGGTTACAACTGAGTGTAACCCCGATATAACCCCCCCGTACCCCCTGAATAACCCCTGGACGTACGCAGCGCTGCGTACGTCTTATGTACGCAAATATTTTCCCAGTTTTACCGTCACATACCATGACTACTAATGACAATTTAAACCTCCATTGTAGACATTTAAAAACCACTGTCACATGAAGCTACTGCAACAGTATGTGGTAGTTTTAACCGCTACACACCTGTAATACTTGCGATAGTTAAAACCACCACCCTAGACATTTAAAACAAAAAATTCGTACACAACCTACAAAAAAAAAAATGAATGTCAATTTAATAGTCAAATAGAATCAAAACACCAAAATATGACCAACAAACAATACCTAACCCTGCCTAGAATAATTTACTCATTCAACATTTTTTGTATCGAGCAAAATTTCATCCTTTATCTGTAAATAATACTCAATTTACATAATTCATAAATGTATCTCATTGATGACCGACAAAACCTGAAATTGTAATCATAAAAAGAATTAAAAATAATGCAAGAAATTAAAAAAAATTACTAGGACTACAAGTTACAAACTATTTATTGAGAAATGAAGCTAAAAATATATTGTGATACAACTAACTGAGAGGTTAGCAACATAATCTCGACATAGATAGACAGCTGAAGCAAGCATCTTGCTCTTTCCACTATGTTCCAACCTCAAAATCATCGGGGAAGGTAACCCTCGTCCTTCTTCCTTATCCTGCCATCCCATGCTTTAACTTCTCTAAATCTCATAAATCCACAGAAATTTCTCTCCTCATCGTCCTTCCTTATCTAGCCACCATGCTCTCCAACCCCTAAACAGAGATTTCTCTCTTCAGGGGCAGAGCTGTCAAAAAAGCTCGTTGTTTGTGAATAGTTCGTGTTCGGTTCGCGAGGGAGTTTATGTTCGATTCGTTCGATAAGCAAACAAGACGAACACAAACAATTTTTTTTTCGTTCGGTTTGTTAAACAAACCAAACACGGACAATGATGTGTTCGTTCGTGTTCGATTCATTATTGTTCGCAATATAAAATAATTTAAAATAGTTACATTTAAAAATTTAGGATATTTTAAAAATAATTATTTATTACAAAAAATTTATCATATTTAAAATAATTAAATCCTATAAATTATAATAAGTAATAAACTATTAATAACAATAATAATATATTGGTATTAGTTATATTAATATAAATATTATAATACTTTAGCAATTCAAATATGAACATTTCAAACATTTCGAACAAATCATACAATTCGAACAATTTAAATAATTTGAATTATTTAGATAATTCGAACATCTCAAACAATTCGAACTTATTTCCTATAAATCGAACCGAACACGAACAACTCCTTTAACGAACAATTTCGAACACGAGCTTATTTCGAACACAATTAATTTCAAACGAACCAAAAACGAGCTCCGTTAGTTCGTGTTCAGTTTATTTACACCCCTACTCAGGAGCAGTCTTTTAGAAATCCCACGAACTTTTCAATAATGTCATTTTGGACGAAGCAACATGACAACAACACTCTCAAAATCAATCCCTGCAGCAAATCGGAAATACCACAACTTTTTGGGAAAAAAAAAGCTGAAAAATAATAATTCACAAGTAACTGATTATGTTCATGCCAAGAGACATTAATTGATAGTCAATTAGTTATCACCTCTCCACACTAACAGCTCCAGTTATGGTTCTGTCCATCTCTGTTGTCTTTACCATTGGCAAAGTTATTCTTGTCATTGTAAATGACCTGATATGCTACAGTGAATCCATACCATGAGAATATTGGGCTGCAAAATGGCAAAAACTCAGTTGTTTATTGCATTAAAGATAGGGAAATTTACATACATGCCACCTAATTCCTACATATTTACCTATTTAACATCTATACTTTGCTATTTAACATTTATACCACTGATATCTTTCATGTCACATCAAAAAAACTAATATTTTAACTTTTTATGCATAGATAAGGTCGCATATATGTAAAATTTAAAGTTTAAGTGTTAGGCATGTAAATATGTAAGAATTTGGAGGCATGAATGTAAATATTCCATCTAGATATTATCTAAGATATGTCCCAACATATGTAGTTGGAAATGATCTTTAGAGCAATGCGATGATGATATATGTAGTGCGTTGCAGCAGTCTAGAGTTATTAACGTTAACAATAAATTTCGAACTACAAGCTGTATATATAATAAAACCCTCTAATTGCTCATGTAGTTGTCTTTCAATTAGAGCTGTCAAAACGGTTCGTTCTTCGCGAACAACTCGTGTTTGACTTATTAAGAAGCTCATGCTCGGCTTATTTTGGCTCGAAATACTACTCATCAATTACACACACACACACATTTTGATGAATAGTATTTAAAAAAAAAAATGAAATTGACTACAAGGCTACAAAGAATTAAAGTCAATTAAGAGTATTAATTAAGAAAATAAAATAAAAAAATATTAAATTAGATTCAAATGATGTTTTATTATAAACAATAATTTTAAATCTTGCCCAAACCCTTAACATCTTACGGCTATGTGATTAGGGCTGTCAAAATGACTCTTTTCGTGAACAACTCGTGTTCTGCTCGCTAAACGAATAAGCCGAACACAAACAAACTTTTTGAGCTCGAAATATAAACAAACCGAACACGATTCAACTCTTTTACACCCCTACTTTCAACCTCCTTCTATATTCTGAGTGCATCTGTAATCTGGACGTGGACGTTTCTGCTAAATAAATAATTTTTTTATTTGTCCAATTGTTGACATTTCAATTAAGAAGGCACAGATCCCAAATGGTTACTTCTTCTCCAATTCTTCTGCTTGAAATCTGTACTTTATTGGTGCCAGAAGAAGTTAAGACTAATGAATTATAATGTGCGCAAATAACAGTGCTGGCTTTCTTCACTTAAATTTCTCACATCCCAAGTAAGCTCCACTGCTTCAGTTGCTCTTCCCAATCCAATTTTGCGTTCTTCAGAAACGAGCATCTAGATAGTCTGTCAACAAGTGTCTAACAATAATAAGCCTAAAAAAGTTTCTATCACAATAACATTATTAGAATAGTTACAGTAACACATAATTCATATAAGCTAAACATTCTTTATATCTCCTCCAATGTATCCATCTTCTTAAAGTTGTTAATTATTTCCCTATACATAAAAAATATGTTACTAAACCATAGTATTATAAGGAGTAATAATATCATGAAATATTTCAACTTCAATTCTAATGCACATTTTGAGAGCTAGATAATGAAAAGTGTGTAAGAAAATGCTGCATAAATTCTCTAAACTCAGATCTTAAAGAATGCAAATCCTTCTCAAGTTTGGCTACTCGAGCAAAGCTGTTTCTTTCACTACTCTCTTTTGTAGTGGTTTTGCTATGTGTGAAAAATTAGGTTGGAGTAGCTCCAAACCTCTGAGTCTGAACTCGATCGGGGTGACCAGGACCCATGACTTGCGTGAATACTCTCTCACTTGCCTCTCCATTGTTATCCTCTGATGTTAGTTTTTTTTCTTCGAGAAACTCACAAGCTTGTACATAAAGTGCATGTTTGTGTTAATTTTTTTTAAATTAATTAATTTATCAATATACATAATCAAAATTAATTATACCCATCGAAAACTTGCACCTTCAGAAGATCATGATCCATTTTTACACTTTATACTTACCCACCATAATCTTACCCTCCATAATTGTAATCTGCCTTGTGTGGCCTGCACAAGTAAAACAAATTAAAAATTAATATATAATGAGTTAACAAATTAAAATCCGTATTTGTCTTCTATCTCTTTTTATTTTTTTATAGAGCTCGGTCGACCCATTGTATGGTGACATGTTTATTTTTTTGCATTTTCATTATACTTAGCAGCCCTCTCTTGCAGAAAAAAAATTATTACGAAGGATCAAGCCAAGATAATAGAAATATCAAATAACATAAAGTGCATTTTATTGGTCATAACTTGAGTATATTGAGTATATTGACTTAACTAGATTTTTACAAAATTTTAATTAGCGTTGATCTTATCATCTCGTTGCAACCATTGATTTACTAATCAACACCATTGCACGTCATCTATTCTAGCTGTAACTGTTTCCATAATCTCTTTAATAGGTATGTTGTCCCAACACCACGCCTTCAAATTGGTCTTATTAGTCTTCCATTTTACACCAAGTGATTAGTGAATCAAATATTGAAGATGCTGAAGGAATTCAAATTTAGACTACATGTAAGGATATGAAAGACATTTAATTTACATATATAAATATAAATTTAGAAAAATATGAAATCAAACTGATCTCATATCTTTCATAGTTCAAATGAAAGAGCACTATACCTCAAACCCTATATCTATCCCGAAAGATAAAATAAGACTTGCGGGTGAGGCTTGATCAAATTAATTAAGAAATACATGACATCCGTTTGGTCTGCGAAAACCATTTTATTTTCCGACAAGTTCCCCTATTTAATACGAAGAATAAAATATGATTTATATTAAGCTGGGTTCGAAAAAACATCCTATAAGGGCAAGCCCCTATAGTTAATTACACCTTAGATAGCCGAAGTCACCTAAGAAAACTCTCGATAAAAATCATGGAATATTATCTTCAAAAAGGTCAAAAGGATAGGACTTTTCAACGAGATTAGACAAAGAGGTGTGAAAAGGGAATGACTCAAATTTGGAATATTTTGTTGTAGAGTCAAAAAGAGAAAGAACTAAGAGATATCACAGACCCCAAGTAGAACTTCGGTGACTTTCCAAGCTATTCTAATGTTTGGTTTCAGTTTTGGAGAAATTACTTAGATGTTTCATCCTGTCAATTTTATTAATTTAGGGCTTACATTCATGTGAAACAATCACACAAATAGCTCGAAAGATGTGAGGATTTATGTCGTAACAAATGACAACCTCAGAATTTTAAGACGAGTTAGGACTTATATTGTATAGCAGAGCTATACAAAAAACCTAAAGATGAGTTAAGAATTTATGTTGCATAAGCAAACATCCTTGAAATCCTATAGATTACTATTTAATTCTAAGGAAAGATATGTTGTTGTAGATCCTCTTGCTGATGAAGATGGTTGTGTTGCCCACAATGCTAGCTCCAAGCTTCTCGTCGAGACGAGTTTAAGTTTTCTAATGTGTCAGGTTATGATGTCAAATCAAATGTTGTTCTAGTTATAGTTTTTTAAATATTATGGGGCATGTTAAAGTTGATTAGAACGACACCGGTTAGGATCCTACGGTTCCCTCATTCCGGTACCACTATTTTCTTTTGGATTCACTTAGTCCAAATGAATTTACTAAACTCAACTCAATGAGTTCCATTATTTCATCAAGACAGTGGGAAGTCTCGTTAGCAACCGTAGGTTACCTCCTCCAAGGGATTCCCGATCATCCGATAGAGACATGTTAATTTAATTGCAATTGTTGTTTTGTGATGTTTGTGATTAAATTTTGAGTTATCTTATATTTTGAATGTTGTGGCAGTGAATTTAATCTTGTTAATTAGTATTGGTTTTAGTTTTGCGGCTATCCTAGAAGTTTTGGTTTTCATGCAGGGTGACATTGTTGTTTAACATGTAAGCTCGAGACAAGAAGTACAAAAAGGTAAATGTTATTTTGACCCCCAATTATTGAACTAAGGTAAAAGGGCATTTTTGTAATGTGCTACTGCTCTCCTCCTCTCTAGCTCTCTAGCTATTCTCTCCTCCTTTGTGGTAGCTTAAGATCTCTTCCCTTGCTCTCCTAAGCCTCACACCTTCTCTATTTATAGAAGCAAGAGAGTGGTAGGTGGGAGGTAGGTGGCCCAATTATTGAACTAAGGTAAAAGGGAATTTTTGTAATGTGCTAGCGCTCACCTACCGCTCACCTACCTCCCACCTACCACTCTCTTGCTTCTATAAATAGAGAAGGTGTGAGGCTTAGGAGAGCAAGGGAAGAGATCTTAAGCTACCACAAAAGAGGAGAGAATAGCTTATAGAGTTAGAGGGGAGAAGATATCTTAAGCTACCACAAAGGAGGAGATAATAGCTATAGAGTTAGAGAGGAAGGGAAGAGATCTTAAGCTACCACAAAGGAAGAGAGAATAGCTAGAGAGCTAGAGAGGAGGAGAGAGAGATCTTAAGCTACTACAAAGGAGGAGAGAATAGCTAGAGAGCTAGAGAGGAGGAGAGCGCTTGAGGCCTTGTATCAATGTGTCGCTTGAGAGGGAGGCCATAGAAGGAAGATGAGGGCTTATCTCTATGTATAAGCTATGTATTTTCATTTATTTTGCCTTAGTGAACTATTTGATTGATTCCCTCCTGTTGACGTAGATCCAGTTGGATCGAACCACGTAAATGATCTGTGTTTGCTTGTGTTCTTTTTTTTATCTCATTTATATGTCAGGAAGTACATACCTCACAACAGTAAATGCATTAATTTAAAAGCGTACCTGTTGATTCTTCTCGTTCCACCACCTGAAAGGTTAGTATTTGCAAAGCATGTATATAATTTTGCAGGGAATTTAAATTGCAAGAGTAGATGAAGGTTTAGCTATCAAACCCCAAGTTATGACTTTATTGAATCTCAGAAGATCCTAGTGGATGATTTTAGAACAAAAATATGGCAAGTTTAATTTGCCCTTCAGACTGTCCAATAGATTTCAAAAAATGCTCGAGGCATGACCCTGGACCATCTTGAAGATCTCTTGAAATATTTCGAGTTCATTTTGGTCTTATCATATTGTTCCATTAATCATCCGAGGTTGAAGTGTGACTACCCTGTTACTTAATGAAACTTAATAATTTAATTATCCCGAGGATAGGATGCTCAATTAATCAATTGATGTTTCATTTAAATGTTATGTGAGTGGGTGCCCTTAAGGCAAGTCTATGTCATTTAAAGATTATGGTGTTCATAATCAAAGTCAGATTTATAGTATTTAAAGATGTTAATCACCAATCATATCATCTTCTGAATCCAATCAATTGAGTTTAGACATTGAGCCTAGGTCACTACTAAGCCTTTAATAATCATGATAGGTGGAAAGGTGATTATCAAAATTTTAATTTTAGTGATATGTATTCTTATTGAATGATCACATCTTCCTTAACTTTGGGCTTGAGAAAAGTAAACTATCATCTTTCCAACTGAAGCCCATCACTTAAGAATCGTTTGATCTTAATTGACTCCCAAGTCATGAAGATTAGGATGATTATGATTTTGTTGATGTTGTGCAAGGGTGGTGAGTGAGTTTCTACCTTTTAATCTCATTGTATTTCAATCATCCAAACATGTTTATTAAGATCAAAATTACCCATTTTCTCTTGGTTAATCCTAAATTTTGATCAAGGCACTAAAGTTTAAAATGACTATTTTGCCTTTGAGGCACTTCACCTCATAACTCATTAAACACAACTCAAATGACCTTGAGGGTTTAGAGTGTCATGTCCATGAGGTAATTAAAATGTTAGAGGAGAATATGCGGACTTCTCAAAATTTAATTTAATTTAAATATTTATTTGAACCCAGAAAATAGAATTTTTTGAAATTGATTCCTTTAAATTTTGAAATTAAAGTTTTTTATTTATGAGAAAATTATTAGAGGTTTCCCTAGGTCAGAGAAATACTTAGACAAAATTTCATGATTTTCTGAATTAATTTATTATAATTATTTTAATAGGCGAATAAGGAAAATCCACCTTTAAGCATTTTAAAATTTATTTTTAACTTAGGAAAATTAGGAAAATTAGGAAAACTATTTTTAATAAGTTCCAAGTGATCAGGAGCAATTAGGCACATTTTGAAATATTTTGATATTTTTGAGATTCTTAATTATTTTAAAATTCAAAATAAAGCTAAAAAATTAAGTACTTTCTAAAAAGTAACTTTTATTTTTCCCAAGTGGCTCTGATCACAAGGAACTCAAAACCACTTTTCATATTTTTTCTAAGTGTATTTGATTTAATATAATTATTTTTGTACAAAAATACAAAGTTCCTTAGAAAATCAACTTCAATACTTGAACTTAATCAAATAATTTTAAAATTTTTACTGTAGACAAACATGATTTTTATGAACAATGTGGAATTAATTTTGTCAATTTTTCATAAGTATATAATTTAAAAAAATTAACACAAGATATTTACATTTAATTAAATATAGAAATTTACAAGATAATTCAAGAATCATGATATTTTCCCTAGATTTCTGTGACCAAAGGAAACCTACTAAAATTATTCCCATAATTTTCTAAATGTTTTTGATTTATATAATTAATAGAAGCCAAAATAGCCTCCCTAGCTTGAAAATTAGGTCTATAAGCATAGAGATATCCTCTGACCTTGGAAAAATCAGAGAACAACTCCTCTGTGATGAGGAATAAGCCTTAAAAATTTCAAGCTATAGTGAACAATGTTTGATCATAATTGATTAAAATATTTTAGAGAGTATTTAATTCATTAAAAATAAGGAAATAAGAAAATGATTTTATTTTTTTCCACATTATTCTCCTCTGTTCACTGAGCAAGATTGTATTTTTCTTTTATTTTTATGATTTTTCTAGAGAAAGATATGGATTTTTAAAGTTTAGGCGATTAAAATAATTAAAAAATCCCTATTTTTCTACTTATCCAACTCGACGCCAACTCATCCTCGTCTGCTCTGAAGTCTCCATGCGGTGCTCCTCCATTTGATGCCACCAGCCACGTAGCCACCTCGTCAGCATGCCTTTTCACACCAAGAGTTGGTCCGACTTGATCTCATCCATTGATGAAATAAACGCTCGATCAGATGGCTCTCCGTTATCATCCCCAAATGACCTAACCTATAAGTCGTTCACACTAAAACCTTAAAATCTCTGCCTAGAATCAACCAAATCACATGTTGTTTGTTTCTAAACCTTAATCTACTCAAGACGAACCTATCTATATGGTATATACAGTTTGAAATACAGTAAACACATATAATGAATCAAAAAAGACTCGGATTAGGGTTGAGGTTCAATATCTTTGTCTGAGAGGGGAGACCTCAATTAGATGGATGTGGTAGCTTTGATTGAGTCCAACAAACTTCCAGATGAAGTCCTCTGCCCTGGTGAAATGTCTAGATATGTTTTAATTAAACTCAATTTCAAGTGTTGGTCTAGAGCTATCCTAGAGGTTGTGTTAAAGGGGGCTTTGATGGGGAATCAACTTATTTCATCGTGGAGATGGTGTGTGCACAATTAATTAAAGTTTGGTTCACTGTGGAGGAGTGGAGAGATTTGTCCTGGTTTTAGGGCAAATTTCAGTGAAGAAATTGGCTCTAAGGGGTAGCTATGAATGACTGAGAGCAAGGGGATTGCACTTGGGATGGTTTGGAGAGGCTAAGGTAAGATTTTGGCGGAGTTTCCCTGAAGTTTTAAGCACACTCTTCCTTAGCCGTGGAGAGGTCAATTTAAAGCCATAGCTGCCTGGTGGAGCCCAAGGTTTGGAGTTGGGTGCTAAAGCATGCTGAGGTGGAGGGAAGAAAGGCTCAAGCATCCAATTAGAGTGAGCCAAGTCAGGGGGTTTAATTTTGGGTTTTGGCCAATGGGGGCACCTTTGGGCTGGCTATTTCCAGCGACTATTGTGGTGGCTGGCTAGAGTCTGGTCACCTCTGAGCTCAGGGAGGTCAGGGGGTGGCTAACTATGATTAACTCCCAAGCGTAAGCAATGATGGCAAAGATATTTCAAGTTTAGGCCAAATATGGGGTGAAATCCCTTAAATCAAGGAACCATTGGTCCATAGCTCACCTTGGCTAGTGTAGGTGGGTCTAGCATGGTTCATAGGGTGTACTTGTAGCTGTGGTATCATCATTTTGGTGGCTTTTAGATGGCTAAGTCAATTTTGGTGCATGGGTTCAATTTGGGTCAAAATGACTAGAGCTTGGGTTTGGGTTTGGCTAGCCATGGCATTGAGCTCAATTGATTGATAAAATTGGTGTAGATGATTGTCACAAGAAATTTTGAAAAGGTTTGGAGAAATTTTGAATTGATTTGGAGGTTCAATTTGAGGGATTTTGGGCATTTGGTCAATTAGGGGGTGTTGGGTTAGACTTGGGTCTAGGTTGGGCTAAGGTTGGGTTAGGTCCAAATTGATGGTTGAAAATGGTCTATAGGAATGCTATGAAGAGTTTTAAACATCAATTGGGTGTCAATTTTGGGGTTAGGGCATTCAATTTTGTGGAATTTGGGGACAACTAATTTGGGGCAAATTTGGAGATTTTGAATGTGGGTTGAAATTGAGTGAAATTGAGGCTTAAATAAGGCCAATTGAAGGTTCAATTTAATGTGTTGGATTATTATGAAGAGTTTATGATTCAAATTGGGGCAAATTGAGTAGGCTATGGGGTTCAATTATGTGAGATTAGGTCATAGGGCCAAAGTTGGGGGTTTTGATTTGGATCAAAATTGAGCTCAAAGAATGGGTTGATTAGGCATGGATTTGGTTTGAATTGATCATATGAAAGATGAATTTGAGTTTAGAATTGAAATTGGGGAGTATTGGGGCCAAATTGATGGACATTTGGGATGAATTTTGGGAAATTGGGGCCTTTAAAGACAATTTGGGGGTTTTGGTAAAAATGGTCAACTTGGTCAAATTGGGTTCAATTGAAGGGTCCAAATTGATTTTGGAGACATTTGAAGTGATCTTGGATGTTTTGGGAAAGTCTGGGGTGCCAAGAGTATTTTTTTTAATTTTGGCAAATTTGATGTTATTTTGGTAATTTTGGCAATTTTTTGGTGATTTTCGGCAATTTGGGTATTTTGAAATTGTTTGAAATGATTTTTGAACAAATTTGGATATTTTGGGTAAATTTGAGAACTTTGGCTAAATTTGGGGTTTTAAGGGCATTTAGGTAATTTGGGTGGATTTAGGGGCAAAATGCCAAGTTGGATATTATGCTAGAATTGGGGTGATAACAACTATTTATGAGCTATGAACCAATGAAATCCCCATTTGGGTCCCTATGTACTGGTCTTAGCTAAACCCTAGCATAGGGCTAGTAGGTCTAGGGGACCATCTACATGATTCTCTCAAAAGTTCAAGGGATCAAAGTCAACAATTTGGGTATAGGGTTGCAAGTGAATCTAGGTGATAGTGAGTGTAAGTGAGTGAACTAGCTCCAAACCAACACCCAGGGTCAGCCCTAAGGTCAAAAAATCCTATGGGGACTCTCCTTGAGATCCTGCATACTGACCCCACCTACTAAGTGCTAGAGGTTAGGATCAATATGTGGAGCTTCAAGTTGAGGAAGGAAGAGTTTAGAATTTCTAATGGTGAGGGTTCCTTTTCTAGTTTTCTAGGAATAGTCAATAGGAAAATCCTATGGCTAGACCTTAGGCTACTAAAGAAGAAAAACTAAACCTCAACCAAAAGTCAGATCAACAACATACTAACGAGCCAAACTCCGTCATCAGAACGAAATGCATGCTCTCCAGTAATATGGAAGGACTGCTCTTCATAGTCTGGATGAGCAAGATTAGGAGTTTTAGAAACTCTACTACTCAATAGACATGCTTCATAATACAACTTTTTTTGCTTGTTTCAACAAACGTTGTCCTGTCATTTCTATATATAATATATAAATTTGTTAGTAAATTTGAAAAACAAATTATATTAATTTATAGCTGAATCAAATTTATTTTAAAATGACTCTATTTTGTTAGTTCAATCAAATTTCTTTTGGAACAATATTAATAACTTTAGAAAGTGAAAAAAAAAAAAATTATGAACTCTTTGGGATTTAAATTTCACATCTACATTCCAATGTGAATTTTTAGGATCTTGAATGTAGAAAATAGGCTCAACTTGGCATGAAAAAATAAACGGATCATGTTCCAACTTCTCTCCTATGTGAATTAATGGTGAGAAGTTAACCAATCTATAACCAAATTGATCCTGTTTCATACTAGTAGCAATTGTGCTAGCCCAATCACATTTGAAAAACACAACTCTAAATATATCAAAATAATTAATATCAACGACATCATTCAATTGACCATAGTAATCAAAATTGTCAACTTCTGTGGTATTCACAACACCATAATCCTAAGTTTTTTTAATTTTGTCATAATCTTTAGTACGAAATTCGTGCCAATTTATGTGAAGACCTTTATATTTTTTGGAACTCTATTAGGACCATTGACTAATGCCATTATTTTCTTCAGATATATAATATGCATAAAAGAAATATGACACTACATAATACTAGTATCTTTAAAAAATAAGTAGTGTATAAAATTTATCTCATTTCTAAACCATACGTGTAATTTTTCAATGATAAACTTGTTAACATCAAATGGTGTAAGATGTGGATCTATGTGTCTTCTTTTCTATGTATTATTAAAAGTTTATCCGTATGATGCAATATTGTCACAATGTCTAAGCACATATCTATGAGTCTGAATTAAAGATTTTTCATCCATATAATAACATGTCACTTTACCTAAAGATAATCCATCACTAAAAAAATTATCACATAGTTTCTCTACATGTGATGCACATTCGGGACTTGTGGATCGATGAAGTGTCTTAAATCCCTTTAAAGATTTTGAACAAAAACTAAACTAGGTTTTGCAAGGAATTAAAAAGCGGGCAGATGGGTTACTAGGTGCTTAGCGCGAAAAGATTAGGCAGAATGTTGTATTTAAAATCATGCAAACAAGATGGTTTAAACCGCTCTAATATTTTGTGGTTTGTGAATTTATCGCTTCGATTGAAGTGTATATCAAGAAAGCTCAAAGCTTTTAGGTCACATCGAGAATAGCATTAATGCCATCATTTTTTAGAAGTGAAATACACCCATTTTATGCACCTATTTTGAGGTGATTTAGAAACTAAATCATTACACATCTAAGTATCAAGCTTTAGGTGTTGTATATAAAATAGATACAAATTATCCCAAATGCAGTGGCAGAGTTACTTCAAAAAGGGAGCATAAAACTTTTCAATATGAGGGCACAAACAAGTAGCTAATGAACATCAATTAATAAAAACATAATTCAGAAGAAAGGAAAGAAAACACTATTTTTTATGTTGATTGTAAAGAAAATCTTACATATTGATGTAGAAACAGTTTCACATCACAACAGTAAACAAATAACGATGTATTTAAAATCCTTCTGAAATCTTCTTGACAACATTGTCCAGTGAACAATTACTTCTGCTGCAAATTTTGTTCTTGCTTTTGAAAAGCTGAAATTCAAAAGCTTATGTGAGCAAGATGGGAGTAAGGGTTTAAGTTGAAGTAGGTGATGCTTCGTAAAACCTATTTCAAATAGGATTTATGAATGGGAAGGGGAGAGAGAAAGAGAGAGAGTTTAAAAAATTATATAATTTGATCCATTGTAAGAGGGAGCCAATATTTTAATTTAAATATTGCAACAGCTTAAAAGCCGTTGGTTTGGGTGCTAATGTTGAGATTAGTGAAGGCTGAAAGCTCATTGGTTTCCGCAGCCCTGGCGGCACAAGAAAATATTACATGCGGAGTATCAATGGTCGGGCGAGAGCTCGGCATTTCCGGGCGCCGCTTCAGCGTGTATGTTGAGATGTCGCTTGACATTTGGTCGTCCGCATGTGCGGATGACACAACGAACATAATATTTTCACTAGCCGCACACAATGAACAAAATTGGCCAACCAGGCTCGTAAGCCACTTGTTACCCTTTAATCGAGTGAATCGAAAACTCCATCCCAATCATAATTTTAGCTAATTATTAGCATATATAATAAAATTTGTTGTTACTTGAAACGAAGTTAATGCATATTTGTTAAGATGTTACAAACTGCTCTTCCAATTTTCTCACAATCACAGCAAAAGCAAAATACTCATGCCCTTTCTAAGTTCGTAAGCAAAGAGTACATATTGAAATCAAATGCAAACTAAGTAACTCAGCATTTTAAAGCAATCAAGAGTTTTTAAGATGATTGTTTTAAAAGCAAAATTCATATATTAGCCTGTAAATGGAGACTTTGAATTATTAGCAATCAAATTGCTATTATTGCTACAATTGGAGTCTAGGATTCCAACATTAGGGACCTGAAATTGATAGAAAATGCTTCTTACATTATTTCTTACTCATTATCATATTTATATTATTTGAGAAAAATAACTTTATTTCATGTAAAAAAAAATGCAACTTAGCAACAAAGTTATTGTCTAACAACACATTATTTGAAGGAATTGTCATTTGATTGATAGGCGAGTTGCAAAAATAATAAATATATTCTCGCATCACAAAGCATCCAAGATCGTGGTAGAAAATTAGTCATTATTTCTAAAAATATGCACATATTCCCTATATGCAAATCATGTGATCAATACATCATTGTAGATTTACTTAAATACGACTAAATTATTTGATATTTATGTATCTAATAATTAAAATCATATATTTGCTTATTTAACAAACTAATATCTAAATTACATCAATAGCTATCGTATATTTTAACTATGCTTCTCATGCCCTTCAGAAAAACATACTAATTTGAGTATGGTAATGATGCAACCGAGCTAAAAACCACACTTGTGTACTAAATTTAACTTTGTCTTGTTCTTCATGTTCAAATTTTTTGACAATGGCTCATAGTCCATCATGAAATTGTGCTATGTATATAGTTCCATCAAAGTCAAATACAATATTCATGTTGAAACTATTAGTTGTTTCTTCATCTCATTGAAAGTGAGTTTTCTAATATATAGTAATGGAGCTACAATAAATAGAAATTGATCAGATTAGCTTACATGGAGAGACTTATTTTGATAAATAACACATGCACAAATGAAAAACATGCTTCTCACTATAAAAGGTAAATATCAAAAAAGATTAAAATTTTAGGTTTTTTGGTAACAAAGTACATGCTACTTAATATAAACCAGATAGAACTTTGAACAGGTTGAGAACTCTCAAGTTTCAAGTCAAAGATATTTAAAAAGGTTGGAACATAATACACGTTTCTTAATCCAGTACTATAAAACATGTTGATGTGTAAGTTCTATTGAAGGAGCACAAACTCTATTTAAAAAAAATCAGAAACAGCGAAGGTTATGTTGTGTTAAATTTATAATTATGAGCACCCGTATTAAAACATTTGAACTCTTCATATTAAAGCATACTTGTCTAAATGTCGTAAAATAGTTAGAAATATCAATTCTAGAATCAATTCGACTTTAATTTTTCTTTTGAATTTTAAAAAGCACAAAAAAATGGAGATCTACTTAGAGAAAACTTGAAGAATATATGATTATCCTTTCTGCCTCTCTGTAAATAAATCATAATTCTTTAATCCTTTAAATATTTTAATAAATTCATTTGATGAAATAGAAAACAACAACTGAACACCACTACCAAAAATATTGAAACCTTTATCAATCTCTTAAAAGAGGAAAGACAAGAGTGGAAGGAGTCAGGAGGAAGCTTAAGTACCTGAGCGAGAGCGAAAATAAGCAGTAGAGATCCACTATTATCAGAGTTTCTTCATCTCTGATGAAGAAGGAACAGAGGAGTAATGTTGGATCTTTTAGAGTTGTAGAATAAGGAAAGTAGCAAGAAAACTTGTAAATAAAAGAACTCTCAATTGTTATCTCATTTTTAGTCACATATGACTTGCACGAACATTCCCCTTGGACGGTGCAACCACATTGATAAAGACTTTGCATTGCCCATATTTATTCTGACATGGTCACACTAGGCCTAGGAGTGCCACCTCCAGAAGTACCTCTGTGTGGTCACTCCTAGCCTGTGCGTGACCATGCCCAAAAGCTTCTCGGTGTGGTCATGCCAGTCCTGGTTGTGAGCACGCCCAACTATATCTTGGAGTGACTATTCTATGTAATCACTCCCAGTGGCATTCCACCGATCAGTGGGCCTCTGAAATGCGAGCTTCGTTCACAGATCAAAGCATAAACTGTCGTGTCCTTTTGTCGGTGGTGATATGTGTCTCTTCCAAGTGTCTAATTCATTGTGGTAGTTGACCTGCCACCTAATAGGATGTCCATGGATTGTTCTGTCATTGCCTTCCTAGCCTAAAAATAGGTGGTATCCAACACTATCTGAGGCGTGCACACAAGCACAAACATATAGTCATTGAATTCTCCACTGCTCTGAGATAGAAGAACAAAGAAGTCCTCATGAACCTCCTCCTCCTTCGGTCAGTATCCTCTTTGGTAAGCTCTCTCCATTTATCTTTTAAATAAAACATTTACTTTATTAACTTAGGTTTAGTTTGGTCAAATCAAAATCCTTGGATTAGGCTTGGGTTTGGGTTTGATTTAGGTCAACCCAAACCTAACCTAGCTCTAACCCACTTAAACTGAAAACTAATCTAACCTAAGACAAAACTTAGCCAAACCATAAACTTAACTTAACCCAAACCTGAAGAAAACACTAACCCACTTTGTATAACCAAACCCTAGCCCAAAAGCTTAACCTAAACTATTCCCAAACCCTAATCGGAAAGCCTAACCCAACTTAAACCCTAATCCTTACCCAGGTTAGACCCAATCGAGAACTGACCCAAACAAGAGCTGACCCAATCCAAGTCTAACTTAAACCAAACCTTAAACCTTACTCCAGTCTGGCCCAACCTAGACTTAACCAAACTTAGATCTGATCCAACCCAGGTCTAACATAATTCAAACCCTAAACATAACCCGGTTCTAAACCTAACCCAACTAATATCTAATATCGCTTTCAAGCGCACTCACACTCTTTGGGCTCATACAAGTTTACGTTTTGTATCAGTAATATTGGTTTTTTAAGTCCAAAATTTTGATCTCATAAGGAATGAGAAATTTAGACTTAGGAAAAGCTCCAGCCTACTAGTTCGTTCCTAGCTTGAAATTTAGATTGGGTTAAAGTTCTACAAACTAATCCTAAAGCATAAATAGCAAGTGTAAATTATAAACTCTATAGAAATCCTACTTAACTAGGCGTTGGATTGATGAATATCAGGTTTTAAGGCTATCCTCCCTTGCAATGATGTAAGTGGAGTGTAGAAAATATAAAGTGCAAATTGTAAATATGGTTAGTAACAAATAGGAGCAACTCACTTCTGAGTACAAAAAAAATATTGTTTAAAATAAATTTAATTCCTTTAATTCTGATTTGAACTCTTAAAAGAATAATTCATGAACATTTGCATCTCCTTACGAAGCATATCCACCTGTACTGCACAATTCAACATGACTAACCTAGTTGTTTCTATCATAGCTCTCTCGAGTCATTATGATTCACAACACATTTTAACATTTCACTTGACCAAAATGAAAAGTAAATGAAGATCTAAAGGTTAATCATCACATTAAGTAATTAAAAACAATTTCACGACACTTAACATTCCCACACATCCTACTTAATCATCACAAGGTAAGGTAAAGGATGCTACTCAGAAAGGATGAGGAACATACTACAAAGCTTCATTTGAAAATAAGAGAATTCCACTAAATGATGTGTTTACATAAAAGCAACAAATGAAATACACAATTTTATATCTTCCTCTCCTCCACAACTGAAGATGCTCCACCAAATGCTTCCCTTGTTGTTGCTCCTGAAGTCTTTCTAATCATTAACTTTAGAAGTAGAAGAAGGAATAGAACTCTGCAGCACACATTGCCTTTTCCTCACTTTACAACTCAATTCTCTCAAAAATACTCACTTTAAACCTGACTTTCGTCAATCCTAGACTTGTCATCATCAATCCATCAACAAACACCATAACTCTCTAACACATGCACATTCAAAAGCCCTCTTCCCAACACAATAGACCACTCCACAACCTTCTAGCAACTCCCATGATAGGCTCCCAAACTACTCAAAACTGTCTCGATAGTTTCTGGTGCCTAATCTCCCAGGGTTATCGCCTTGGCACTAGTCTCTCGGTTTGCTGAAGAGTACATGGGTGCCTTGTCGCCTAAGGGTATGGTTCATAGGCTCCAACATCATGGTGCCTTTGTGCCAAGTGGGTGGCACCTATGCCCCAACCCCTCGGATTGTCAGGGTTGTGATTGGCGCCTAGGTGCCCAGGGTTTTGACGCCTATGCACTAGTATCCTTATACTCTTTTTGCTCCAAGTCTTCTTTACATTGCTCCACTTCAATTACTTATTTTACCTGAAAGAAAAAATGGAAATACCTTGCCTTAAAGTGCAATTTCATCCATAAAAATGTATAAAATATAAAGTAATTTAAGCATTCTTTTATGCACATAAAAATCCCCTAAACTTAAAAGTTACTTGTCCTCAAGTAACATCAAAATTTAAATACCAATAAGCTAATTTGAGGGTGTGAGTTTCATAAAAACTATCAATAATTATGCATCAGAAAATTTATAGTGATGAAAATATAATAACTTTTGTAAACTACTCTAGTCCTAGGGTGTAAGAAACTTTGCTTCCAACCAAGAAAATTTGATTTCCTATTTACTTCCAAAAGAAATTAATAAATATGGTACATTAGATGGAAAATAGATATAATGTAAGCACTCACTTTAAAAATTTTACTAATATTTCCCAAACATCAATAAACCGAGGAATGTAGTGGAGTTGAAAATTTAGAAAGAATCTATTTAAACATATTTTTAATAAGGCTTCTTCTCATTTTATATTTTCTCTTATACTCTTTTTTATTGTTTTAGGATGCATATTTTTATCCTTAGCATAACTTAATGAGGATTACTATATCTAGATAGGGCTTGTAATAATTTTCAATTCCACTATCATCTCTTTAACTTAAATACTTCTCATTTCTCTTTTTTTAAATTTTTCAAAAATTTAAGAGGTATTTGATGAAAATATATTTTTTAAGGTGGCTCAATTCTTATGAAGTACATATCTAGGTGCACCTATATTAATAAATATGTAAAACCTTTTAAAAGTAAAAAAGTTAGTTCATTTTTTTACATGTTGAATTGAAAAATTAGTTCAACACTAGTCTAGCCTAATTTACGTAGTGTTTAAAATAAGTAAACTATGTTTTTCCTTTATCACTATTGAGAAAGTTTCAAATTTAACTCCACTATCCTTAAGTTAATTAATCATGGAAATTCAAACTCAGTTTACTAAGGAAAAAGAGGTTTAAGCTTTAAAAAATTTTTCTTCACCCCCCCAAACTTAATTCTAAATATATTCAACAATTTAAAACATGAATGTAAATGAGGAGAAAATAGTACATAATTACTTCCAACCACATGTGTTTATCACCAAGTTCAACAAGTATATATAGGAATAAACATATATGCAATAATAAGTAAATCTAAACTAAGCAAGATATCAATTGAAATTACACAAAAAGTCTGAATATTAAAACATGCAAATAAAAAAAAATCATAATAAAAATGCAAATTGTTCAAATAAAAATACATCAGTAGCAGCTGCAGTTCATAAGAAAAAATATCCAATACATCCACATCAAAGAAAATAAATACTACTACTCATCATCTTCATCATCATCTTTATCTTCTTCTTCATCAACATCCTCTTCTTCCTCTCAAAATTCTCTTCCTTTGGCTAACTGGTACTCTTGAATAGCTAGTAGGGATAATATACTAGAAACTCAATGGAATTGTCTTCTTCAATCCACTGATTTCTCTGGTACATCTCTAACTCTGCATCCTGAAAGTTGGCAAATTGATCGTGTTGATTTTTCTTTTGTAATTCCATATATGTATAAAGATCAGCTAATCCATTCACACCAGTTTATAAACTGGAGATCATATTCTCCACATTTTCTATTTTTTGTTCAAAAATAGCCATCCGGGTAGTAGGACAGGGTCTGTACAAAATAAGAGAAGAAGGTTGTATTGGGCCAAATTTAATTCCAAACACTGCATGCCACCTAAACAGTAATTTTTGATACGGAGATAGGCTTTAAAAAATGAAGCTGCTCATCCCAACTACTAAAACGAACACATAATTTTGACACAGAGAAAATATAGTAGATGGGTGTCCTAATCTAAGAGTAGATCTCTGATACACAAAAATAATATATTGTTTTAAGTACCCTTTTTATGCCTATTTTTGGTGATATTGAACTTTTAAAAAAGATATTTTTGTTTTTGTTGTAGGTATACCATGTTTAGGCATTTCTAGTAAAAATGGCAAAAGGAGCAAAATTTGGAGCAAAAACAACTAATTTTGGAGTTTAACGAATGATGCGACAAAATCCAGAGTGCCAACACATGATGCGTCAGATGCGACTTTTTCAAATTAAGGCGGTTCGAGACAAAATTTACACAAATTTTCAAAGGGACACTTGTTCTAAACACCACATGGAGTGATTCAATGCATCTAGACACTTTGGAAGATTCTAATTTAAAGGGATTTGACTCTTGGATCAAGGAGGCACATCTTTTGAATTCATAGATTTGACTTTTGAATTTTGGTAAGAAATTGAAACTCTTTTCAGAGGAGGCAACCCAAAATAAAAGAGAGTTACAAAGGAGAAAAAGAGAGGCGGCGTGAGAACCGCGAGGGAGAGATAAAGAGAGAAAGTCAAGGGCTTGGAGATTGTCTTTTAGGGTTGTAGGAGGAGAGGAAAGGTGAGAGATTTCATCTTCATTACACTTCTAAGAGAGAATTATGAGTGCTTGTAAAGAGAGAAAGACTTGGAGAGAACCTCTAGGGATTTGCTTGAGAAGGATTGTGAAATAAGTTATATTTTTCATTTCTTTTGTTTGTAAACTTATTTTTATATATGAAGTTTGTATTTTATCCTATCCTTCTCATGAATTCTGAGTATTATTCTTTATCCTTCTCCCAACTTTGAAGAAATGGTTTTATGAGCATTGATTTTATTTTCTACGGTTTTATATGTCAATAATTTGTGATGATTTGAACTCCGATCTTCATTTACTTTTTGATCTGGCTAATTAAATTATTAAAAATGTGTTGAGAAACATATGTTCTAAAAAGGGAATATGATTTTTACAACAAATGGAGAATCACATTTGATTTTACGGGAGAGCATGTCATCCATAGGATTGGGTGCAAATAAATAGGGAAATATACTTTGTTGGATGTAGAATTGGAAGATTTTAGGGTGACAGATTAGAATCCACAATTTAGTTCAGTTGATTGGAAACTAATGCGAGCATTTTGCCCCTCAGGTGAGGGAGTAGTGGGGGCTCTGGAGTGATAACAGGTATCCTCCCAGCCTAACCACAAAATTAGGGACTAAACTCTGGATTAGTCAATGTTCTTTATAGCGCTCGAAAGAGGGTAGAGAATATGATTGCTCCTATTTGGCACAAAATAATTTTAAAGTATATTTTTCAAATGATTTCAATTTCATCACAAGCCATATTTTCATTTTAAAGAGGAAGAGTGTTTTCTTATAGAACTTTTCATCAACAAAAACCATTGTTTTATTCTAGCAATTTTATTTTTGAAAGCTTAGCATCTAGTTTAACTTAACTGTTGTAGTCGTACATTTGCATATTTAGTAGCTTTTCACTTGATTAGTTTAACTTCAAACTTCATACTTTACTTTTTTATATTTATTTTAATTTAAGAATAGAATATAAATAGCTAGCTTATATATATTTCCAGCTTCCCTGTGGGATCGATATATAGGACTCTTTTAGAGTCCTGTATTACTTGAACGATACATATACTTGCGTTACATGTAAAAGAGAATTGAGAGTTTAAAAGATGTTTTAAAGATAAATTATTTTCATTAAAGTTACATTATTTTTTGTTTTACATTACATATTTATTATTAATTTACATCCAAGTTTTCGCACATCAAGTTTTTTGGCGCCGTTGTCGGGAAAGTACGGAAAGTATTAGTTATTTTATTTTATTTTAAAATACATAAAAAAGAGTATTTGTAGTTTAGTTTGAACATTTTATTATTTAAGCGTGTTGCTTATTTTTAATCACTTGTTTTATTTTGTTTATACGTAGTATAAGATCTGAAAACTTAGTACCTTACGATTTCGAATTAAAAAGAACTGTTAGAAAAATTCAAAAACAATAAAAAGAGAAAAATCATTCTAGAAAAACGGCTTCCAACTCAAGTAATGCTGGAAATGAAGTGAACATCATCAGAGACCTTTAATGGATTATGCTAATCTGTTGACCTCACTTTTGGTTGAGGTTTAGATTTTCCTCTTTAGTAGCCGAGGGTTTAGTCATAGGACTTCCCTGTTGACTATTCCTAGAAAACTAGGAAAGGAAACCTCATCATTAGAAACTCTAAATTCTTCTTTACTCAACTTGAAGTTCCATATATTGGTCCTAAGCTCTAGCACTTAGTAGGTGGGGTCATTATGGGGGAGCTCAAGATGAGTCCCCTTCAGACTGCTGGATCTTAAGGTTGACCCTGAGTGTTGGTCTACGGCGAAGGCTCTCACTTACACTCAATCTCACTTACAATCACTCACAATAATAAACCCAAATTTCTTAACTTTGGTCCCTTGATATTTTGAGAGACTCATGTAGATATTCCCCTAAACCCACTGGCCCTAGGCTAGAGTTTAGCTAAGGCCAGTACATAGAGGACCCAAAATGGGGTTTCCATTTGTCCATGGTTTATTGAAGGTGGTTGGTACCCCAACTCTACCAAGATACCCAATCTAGCCTTTTGCCCCTAAATTCCCCTAACTCTAAATTTGGCCAGAATTCCAAACATCTTGAAAACACCCAAACTACCCAAAATCACCAAAAATTGCCAAATTACCAAAATACCTCTTCTTAGCCCAAAATTCTAAAAATTCCAAAAAATCCCAAAAATTCCCAAAACCTTCCAAATATTCTCACTTTAATTTTTCTTAACTACCACATGACCCAATTTGGCCAATTTGACCATATTTGACCAAAACCCCCCAAATTGCCTTTAAAGGCCCAATTTTCCCAAATTTTACCTCAAATGTCCATCAAATTGGTCCTAATTTCCCCCAATTTAAATTCTAAGCTCAAAGTAACCTTCAATATGAACAATCTAAATGAAATTCAAGTTCAGTTGGCCCATGATTTGAGCCCATTGTTTATCTAAATCAAAACCCTAATTTTGGCTCTAAGACTTGGTTCCACCAAATTGAACCTATGGCCTATTCAACTTACCACAAATTGTGTTGAAAAATCTTCATAAAATTCTTA
Source organism: Phalaenopsis hybrid cultivar (assembly GCA_002079205.1). Lineage (NCBI taxonomy): Eukaryota > Viridiplantae > Streptophyta > Magnoliopsida > Asparagales > Orchidaceae > Phalaenopsis > Phalaenopsis hybrid cultivar. The sequence goes on from JXCR01089999.1 coordinate 36,468, forward strand.
TACATCAAAATTTACCTTCAATTGGCCTTGGTGAGACCTCAATTTCATTTGACGTTAACCTAAGTCCAAAAAAGCCCCAAATTTGCCCCAAATTGGCCATATCCCTAAATTTTACCAAATTGATGACCTTAGCCCCAAAATTTCCACTCTATTCCTTCATGAAAAATCTTCAAAACATCTCCCTTGATCATTTGAACTATTTAATTTGGACTTAGCCTAAGGCTAACCCAACCTATACCCAAGTCTAGCCCAATATGCATAAATTGACCAAATTTCAAAAATCCTCCAAATTGACCCTAAAATTGAACTCAAAATCATTTCAATTATTCACAAAAAATCTTCATTACAATCATCTACACAATGTTGATTAATCAATTTTGCCAATTGACATGGCTAACCTAGCCCAAACCCAAGCTTTGGTCATTTGAACCTACATTGAACCCATGCACTAAAGATGGCCTAACTACCCCAATGTCACTAAATTAATGACTCCACAACCATTAGTTGGACCCTAGTGACCAGAATAAAACCCGTAAAACAACCTAAGCTAAGACATGGACCAAAGGCCCCCTAAATTAAGGGATTTCCATACCATATTTGCTTAAGCCTTAGATATTTTTGCCAAAATAAAGCCAAAACTCATTTAATTGTTGTGACAGATTCCTCTAAGGTCCCTGAGCTCTCTGGCCACCTCCTCTGGCAGGCCGGCCGGCCTAGTGGCTGAAAAATGGCCAGATCAAGAGTCACCCCCATGGGATTAAACCCAATTCAAATCTAGAGGCCACCTCTTCACATTTTGAAGCTTAGAGCCTCTCTGCCCTCCACCTAGGCAGCACACTTCACCCCCCAATTGGCCATAACAGCAAGCCTTTTGCCATTTTTTATAAAAGCTACCCTCCATGACCATGGAGGGTGTGCTAAAAATTCCTCTAAGAGACTCCCCTAAATTGATCCCAGAGCCTCTTTAAGACATCCTCAGTGCAATCCAACCACCACATTGCTCTGAATCTCCTTGCCGGAGCCCAATATTTGAGCTCAAAACCTTGCCATTGACAGGACAGAGCTCTCCACACCTATAAACTTCACCAAACTCAAATTAAACTCACCCACACCTTCATCACAATGAAAGAGGGAGAAGCCCCATCAAATCCCCCTTCCACAGAGCCCATAACATAGCTCTAGACCAACACCTGAAATTGAGCTTGGTCGAATTCATACTTGAGCTTCACACCACATCAAGGGCTTAATCCCTAGCCTCCTTGGACCCCAACGAACATGCCGAGAGTCTCTGATCGAAGCTTCTCTTCTCAGAGCCAAGGTATTGATCTTCTCTTCCTCCCGAGCCTATTTCAATTCTCCATTTGATTAGGCTTAATTTAATTACATGATTACTGTATCGATGTGTTCGTCTCACTTAGACGAGTCCATAGGATCAAACCCAAAGTGATTTGGTTGAGTCTAGGCCGAGNTGTTTGGTCTACGAAACCTTTGTATTTGCCAACAAGTTCCCCTATTTAATATAAAGAATCTATTTAATATAAAGAATTAAATAGGGTTTATATTATGTTGAATTCGGACATGCTTCCTATAAGGGCAAGCCCCTATAATTAATTACATATTAAAAGACCAAAGTAACCTAAGAAGACTCTCGATAAAAATCAGGAAGTATTATCTTCAAGGAGTTTCAAAGGGTATGACTTTTCAATGAGATCGGATGTAGAGGCGTGATAGGAGATTGGTTCAAATTTGAAATATTTTTTGTAGAGTCCAAAGGAGGAACAACTAGGGGATGTCATGGATCCAGAGGAGAACCCAGAGGACTTCTCAAACTATCCTAATGTTTGGCTTCATTTCTAAGGAGAAATATTTAGGTGTTTCATCCTACCGATTATATTAGTTAGGGCTTACATTCGTGTGAAACTATCACATAAATAGCCTGAAAGATATGAAAATTTAGGTCGTGACAAACAACAACCTCGGAATCCTAAAATGAGTTAGGGATTATATTGTATAGCATGACTATACAAAAGCCTAAAGATAAGGTGAGAATTTATGTTGCATAAGCAAGCAACCTCAAAGTCCTATGGCTTTATTGTTTATATCTAAAGAAGGAAGATTGGTTTAACTGAGGAAGACAAGTTTTGCTGTTGAAGATGGCCGTGCTGCCCACCATGGTAGCTCCAAGCTCCTTGTCGTGATGAGTTTGAGTTTTCTAGTGTGGCAAGTTATGATGTCAAATCAAGTGGCCCTATGGTTGAAGTTCTTTAAATTTTATGGGGGCATGTTAAAGTTGATTAGAGCGACACCGGTTAGGATCCTACGGTTTCCTCATTCCGACACCATTTTTTCTATTGGATTCACTTAATCCAAATGGACTTACTAAACTCAACTTAATGAGTTCCATAAATTCATTTAGACCGTGGGAAGCCTCGTTAGCAACCGTATGTTACCTCCTCCGAGGGATTCCCGATCATCCGATAGAGACATCTTAATTTAGTTGCAATTGTCAACCGTAGGTTACCTCCTCCGAGGGATTCCCGATCATCCGATAGAGACTTTTTAATGTTTGTGTGATGTTTGTGATTAAATTTTGAGTTGTTTTATATTTTGAATGTTGTGGCGGTGAACCGTGGGAAGCCTCGTTAGCAACCGTAGGTTTCCTCCTCCGAGGGATTCCCGATTATCCAATAGAGACGTCTTAATTTAGTTGAAGTTGTAGTTTTTTGAGGAATTCCCGATCATCCGATAGAGACATCTTAATTTAGTTGAAGTTGTAGTTTTGTGTGATGTGTGTGTCCTTGAGTTGTTTTATATTTTGAATGTTGTGGCGGTGCTGTAGGTTACCTCCTCCGAGGGATTCCCGATCATCTGATAGAGACATCTTAATTTAGTTGAAGCCATAGGTTACCTCCTCCGAGGAATTCCCGATCATCCGATAGAGACATCTTAATTTAGTTGAAGTTTTGTTTTGTGATGTTTGTGATTAAATTTTGAGTTGTCTTATATTTTGAATTTTGTGGTGGTGAGTTACCTCCTCCGAGGGATTCCCGATCATCCGATAGAGACATCTTAATTTAGTTGAAGTTGTCAACCGTAGGTTACCTCCTCCGAGGGATTCCCGATCATCCGATAGAGACTTTTTAATGTTTGTGTGATGTTTGTGATTAAATTTTGAGTTGTTTTATATTTTGAATGTTGTGGCGGTGAACCGTGGGAAGCCTCGTTAGCAACCGTAGGTTTCCTCCTCCGAGGGATTCCCGATTATCCAATAGAGACGTCTTAATTTAGTTGAAGTTGTAGTTTTTTGAGGAATTCCCGATCATCCGATAGAGACATCTTAATTTAGTTGAAGTTGTAGTTTTGTGTGATGTGTGTGTCTTTGAATTGTTTTATATTTTGAATGTTGTGGGGGTGAATTTTATCTTGGTTGATTTTAGTTTTAGTCGATCATCAAATAGAGACATCTTAATTAAGTTAAAGTTGTGGTTTTATATGATGTTTGTGATTAAATTTTGCGTTACTTTATATTTTGAATGTTGTGGAGATGATTTTTATCTTGGTTGATTTTAGTTTTGATTTTGGTTTTGTGGCTATCCTAGCAATTTTAGTTTTTATGCAGGGCAACATTTTAGCATGCAAATTTACAAGTATTAAAAGTACAAGAAAGTACAACAAAGAAAATGCTGAAAACTGTAATGGCGTATTTGGAGAGTCTTTTCGTTCCACCACCTGAAACTTAAAAGACATGTTAAGGCAGTTTATATGAAATAGGGAAGTAAAATTTTTATGACCTACCTAACCCTATGTCATATCTTGGTGGGTTCTTAGGGGTTTAATTAAGGATGATATTTTTCAAGCAAAATATATTAAGCTTAGTAGCTCTCCGAGGTATCCAACAAGTTAAAAGGAAAAAGCAGGTCCATGCTTCTCTCTTATCAACTGGTGAAAAGCCTCGAGCTCATTTAAACTTATTATGTTGCTTAATAATTCATCCTGTGAACACCCTAATGCTCAATGAACATTGATGTATCAATTATCCTTAAGAGTAAGGCAATTATCATTTGTAATTTAATTTTGAATAATATGTGGTTGAAGACCCTTAAAGAGGCAAGTTAGTGTTATCGGAACACTTAGCCAAATTTTGGTCATAATTGGGCTTGTAGTGTTTGAAAGATGTTTTAATTTTAATGGTGTTTGTTTTTCTAATTCTTATTTAATCAGTCTTGATTTAACTTAGATTACTACTAAGCCCTTAAGACCTAAGTGAGTGTCTTAATTAGTTTTGAAAAGGTTAAGCTTTAGGTGGTCATGATTCATTATTTGAATTTCATTTGAAAATCAAATAGGGGCATTAAATTGGTGAGTCATTGACTTCGAAGGTCATACCCCTAAGTCCTAGGTTCATTTTATTTTAATAAACTTCTAAATTTTAATAATTCAGAAATTTATTAACTTATCTTTTTAAATAAGAAAGTGAGGTTGGTTTCTACCAATTAACCCCTTGTGTTTCAAACATCCAAATATGTTAATTAAAATCAAAGATTTCCCATTTCCCTTTCTGCAATTAGGCCTAAATGTTAATTAAGGCTAAATTTCCAAAGTTACATATTCAAATGACTTTGAAATTTTTATCCTACCTCATTCATGAGTTAATTAAGACATGAGAGGAGAAAATATGATTTTTTAAAATTTAATTTAATTTATATAATTATTTTCATGCAAAAATAGGATTCTTCAGAGAAAATTCCTAACTTGACCAAGGTAAATCATAATCCCTTGAAATTGTTATTGGAGGTATAGCTAGACCAAAGAACCCTTTGGACTAATTTTCATGATTTTTTGAATTTTGTTTTAATTTTAAGAATTATTTTAAGTTTTGGTGTATTTATTAAATATAAAATATTTTAAGTGGGGAAAATTAAGTTTTGCATTTTTGAAAAATCTTCCATACAGAGGAGAAAATTTTATATTTTTCTAAGTTTTATTTGATTTATTGGAATTATTTTTAGTGAAAATCTATTTTATCTTTGAAAAATTATTTTTAAGCTTTAAAATTCAGTATCTTTATTTAAAAAATCAGGAAAAATATCTTAATTATTTCTAAGTGCTTAGGAAGCAATTTAGAATATTTCCATGAATTTTATTATTGTTGTGATTTTTATGGATTTTTAATTATTTAAATATTAAAAAAAAGGCCAAAATTCAAGTTTTTATTTTAAATACCTTTTTATTTTTAGAAAATACCCCTAATCACTGAGAACTCAAAAAAACAAGTTTTTATAAAATTTTGAGTTAGATTTTGATTTTTTAAAAATCATTTAAGTGCTAAAATAATACTTTTCTTTAAAAATCAACTTAAGTTACCAAATGAACTCAATATGCTTTGAAGTTTTTATGGTGAGTTCTCTGGATCCTAAACAACTATAGAAATAAAAAATTAAGTCATTTTGTTGTTTGTATTTTTCAAAATTAATTTTTTTTTGTGTTTTAGGGTTGGTGAAGATTAAGTGTATTCTTAATGACTTAACTCATGAAATTATTTTAAGGGGGTCCTCTGTTCATAGTAAACCTTCAAAAATTTTCTTGGAATTTCTTGAGAAACATGCTAATTATCATGATTAATTTATGCAAATAATAGACATAAACTTGAAAAATATGAATCTCTATCTAGGGACCTCCTTTGACTTTGGAAAATTCAAAGGATATTCCGTAAGATAGAGGCAACAACATGCTAAAATTTCAAGCCATGGTGATATTACTATATGCATGGAGAATCAAAACATCCAAATCAGTGTTAACTAATTAAAAATAAAATATGCATCACATGGACTTAAAATTATTTTCACATTATTCTCCTCTATTCACTAATCAAGTGGGTATTTTTATTTTATTTTTATGATTTTCTACACCAAGATATGAATTTTTAAGGCTAGGGCTATTTATTTAAATAAGAAAATCCCTATTTTTCTATTTAAACGCGCGGCGCTGACTATATCCTAGACGGCTCCGAAAGCACGCGTGGTGCGTTCTGGTTGGACGTTGCCATCCACGTAGCTGCTGACTCGGCCCACGGTTCGTGAAATGAAACTTTGTCCGACTCAATCTCCTCCGTCCAATTGATACACGCGTGATCAGACGGTTCCCCATAATCGTTCCTGATAGAGTGATCCTGTGACCGTCCACACTAAAACCCTAAGATCTTAGCCTAGAATCAACCAAATCACCTTGAGTTTGATCCTATCAACTCTTCTAAGTGAGACGAACAGATCCATACGGTAATTATGCAATTAAATTAAGGCTAATCAAATGGAGAATCCAAATAGGCTCGAGAGGGGAGAGGTTCAATACCTTGGCTATGAGAAGGGAAGCTTTGATCAGAGAGTCTCGACACGTTTGTTGGGGTCCAGAGAAGCTAGGGATTAAGCCTCTTGCTATGGTGAAATGCCTAGACCCAAATTCGGCCAAGGCCGATTTCAGGTGTTGTTCTAGAGCTATGCTAGGGGCTCTGTGGAAGGGGAATTTGATTGGGCTTTGGCTTCTTTCAATGTTGTAAAGGTGTGGGTGAGTTTAATTTGAGTTTGGTGGAGTGTAGAGGTGTGAAGAGCTTTCTCCTGTGTTCGGCAAGGTTTTGAGCTAAAAAATTGGGCTCTGATAAGGGGATTCAGGGCAATGTGGTGGTTGGGTTGCACTGAGGAGGTCTCAAAGAGGCTTTGGGGTCAATTTGCAGAAGTATCTTAGAGGAAATTTCAGCTCTCCCTCCATGGCCATGGAGAGGAGCATTTTATAAAAATGGCCTTAGGCTTGCTGCCATGGCCAATTGAGGGGTGAAATGTGCTGCCTAGGTGGAGGGCAGAGAGGCTTTAAGCTTCAATTTGGATGATGTGGCCTCTAGGTTTGAATTGGGTTTAATCTCATGGGGGTGGCTCTCGATTTGGCCATTTTCTAGCCACTAGGC
>JXCR01089999.1:43453-80983 GCA_002079205.1 Phalaenopsis hybrid cultivar
GCGAGTGGAGGTGGCTAGGGAGGTCAGGTGAGCCAGGGGAATATGTCACAACAACTTAATGATTTTAGGTTTTATTTTGGCAAAAATATCGAAGGCTTAAGCAAATATGACATTAAATCCCTTGATTTAGGGGACCTTTGATCCATGGCTTAGCTTAGGTGGTTTCATGGGGTTTAGGCTGGTCACTAGGGTCCAACTAATGGCTGTGGAGTCATTAACTTGGCGACTTTGGGGTAGTTAGGCCATCTTTAGTGCATGGGTTCAATGTGGGTCCAAGTGATCAAAACATGGGTTTAGGCTAGGCTAACCATGTCAATTGACCCAATTGATTTATCAACATTGTGTATATGATTTTTATGAAGATTTTTTGTGAAGGTTTGAAGTGATTTTGAGTTCAATTGGTGAGTCAATTTGGGGGATTTTTGAAATTTGGTCAATTTGGATATTTTGGGTTAGAAATGGGTCTAGGTTGAGCTAGCCTTGTACTAAGTCCAAATTAAATTGTCCACATGATCAAGGGAGAAGTTGTGAAGATTTTTCATGAAGACATAGAGTTGAAATTTTGGGGTTAAGGACTTCAATTTGGTGAAGTTTGGGGACATGGCTAATTTGAGGCAAAATTGGGGATTTTTGGACTTAAGTTGAAATTAAATGAAATTGGGGCTTTACGAAGGCCAATTAAGGGTCAAATTTGATGTGTAGGAATGTTATGAAGATTTTTCAACACAAATTGTGGCAAATGGAGTAAGCCATGGGTTCAATTTGGTGGAACCAAGTCATAGGACCAAAATTGGGTTTTTGGTTCAGCTCAAAATTAGGTTCAAATCATGGACCAATTGGGCTTGGATTTGGTCTAGTTTGGTCACATCAAGGGTGAATTTGAGTTTAGAATTGAAATTGGTGGAAATTGAGACCAATTGGATAGACATTTGAGGTAATTTGGGGCAAATATGGGCCATTAAAGGGCAATTTAGGGGTTTTGGTCAAAAGTGGTCAAATTAACCAAATTGGGTAATGTGGTAGTTGAGAAAAATGAAATTGAGAATATTTGAGAGGTTTTAGGAACTTTTGGAATTTTGGGCTAAGGTGGGGCATTTTGGTAATTTGGCCAATCTTGGTGATTTTGGGTAGTTTAGGTGTTTTCAAGGTGTTTGAAATGATTTTTTTTACCAACTTTGGTATTTTGGGTAAACTTGAGAATTTTGGCAAAATTTAGGGTCCCAAAGGTATCTAGGTAATTTTGGGGAGTTTAGGGGCAAAAGTCTAGGTTGGGTATCTCGGTAGAGTTAGAGTGTCAAACACCATCAATAAGCCATGAACCAATGGAAATCCTATTTTGGGTCCTCTATGTAGTGATCTTAGCCAAACCCTAGCTTAGGGCTAATGAGTTTAGGGGACCACCTACTTGAGTCTCCCAAAAGTATCAAGGGACTAAGGTCAGAAAATTCTAGGTTTACGGTGGTAAGTGATTGTGAGTGTAAGTGAGTGCCTTAAGCCCTAGACCAACGCCCAGGGTCAACCCTAAGGTCCAACAATCCTAAGGGTGACTCATCTTGAGTTCCCCCATAGTGACCCCACCTNAATTTTTGAACAATGTTGAGTATTTTGGGTAAATTTGGTAATTTTTGCCAAATTTGGGGTCCCAAGCGTATGTAGGGAATATGGGAGAATTTAGGGGCAAAATGAAAGGTTGGGTATCTTGGTAAAGTTGGAGTACCAACCATCATAAATAAGTCAGGACCAATGGAAACCCCATTTTGGGTCTTCTATGTAGTGGTCTTAGCTAAACCCTAGCCTGAAGCTAGTGGGTTTAGGGGACCACCTACATGAGTCTCCCAAAAGTATCAAGGGTCCAAAGCCTAGGAGTTTAAGTTTAGGATTGTGAGTGATTGTGAGTGTAAATAATTGCAAGTGAGTGCCTTAGCCCTAGACCAACACCCAGCGTCAACCCTAAGGTCCAGCAGTACTAAGTGTGACTCATCTTGAGTTCCCCCATAATGACCCCACCTACTAAGTGCTAGAGGTTAGGACCAATATGTGGAACTTCATGTTGAGTAGAGAAGAGTTTGATTTTCTAATTGTGAGGATTCCTTGTCTAGTTTTCTAAGAATAGTCAATAAGAAAGCCCTATGGCTAGACCTTAGGCTACTAAAGAGGAAAAACTAAACCTCAACCAAAAGTGAGGTTAACAGGGATCACTCTATCAGGGACGATGATGGCGAGCCGTCTGATCTAGCGTGTATCAGATAGATGGAGGAGATCAAGGCGGACAACACTTCCTTACATGAACAGCAGGCCAGATCAGCAGATGCGTGGATGGTGGCATCCAACCAGAGCGCGCCTCCCATGTCTTAGGAGCTGCATAGGAACTAGTTAGCGCCGCACATTTAAATAGATAAATAGGGAATAAGCAAAATCAGAAAATGATCCCTAACTTTAAAATTCATATCTTGGTTTAAAAAGATCACAAAAATAAAATAAAAATACCCTAGTGCTCAGTGAACATAGGAGAAAAATGTGGAAATTGTTTAAAGTCCATTTGATGCATATTTTATTTTTAATTAATTAAATACTGATTTGAGTATTTTGATTCTCCATGCATGCAGGCATATCACCATGACTTGAAATTTTAACATGTTGTTGCCTTTATCTTAGGGATAATTCCCTGATTTTTCCAAAGTCAGAGAATATCCTTAGACAGAGATCCATATTTTTCAAGTTTATGTTTATTATTTATATAAATTAATCATGATAATTAGCATGTTGCTTGGGAAATCCCAAGAAAATTTTGGAAGGTTTACTATGACAAGAGAACCCTTTGGAAATTATTTCATGGGTTGAGTCATTAAGAATACACCTAATTTCCACCAACCCTGAAACACAAAGAAAATTAATTTTGAGTAACACAAACATCTAAATGACTTTATTTTTAATCTCTACTAAAATTCAAAGTCCAGAGAACCTTCCATAAAAATTTCAAAACATTTGGAGTTCATTTGGTAACTTAAATTGAATTTTCAAGTTAAATGATATTTTTGGCACTAAAAGAATTTTTAATAATTAAAATATGACTTAAAAATTTATAAAACTTAGTTTTTAGAGTCCTTTGTGGTCAGAGGGATTTTCTAAAAATAAATTTGAAATTAAAATAAAAACTTCATCTTTAGCCTATTTTTAATAATTAAATAATTAAAAAATGATAAAAATGATAAAAATAATAAAATTTATAGAAATGTTCTAAATTGTTTCTTAGGTACTTAGGAACAATTGGAATATTTTTCCTGATTTTCTAAATAAATATTTTGAATTTTGAAGCTTAAAATAATTTTTTAAAGGCTAAAAATGGATTTTAATTAAAATAATTCAAATAATTTTAAGAAAATCATAAAAATATGACATTTATATCTCTGTGTCCTTTGACATCAGAGAGATTTAATAAAAATATAAAACTTAATTTTTCACATTTAAAATATTTTATAATTAATAAACACTCTTGAACTTAAAATAATTCTAATAATTCAAATAAAATTAAAAAAATCATGAAATTTGGTCCAAAGGCTTCTCTAGTTTAACTCCACCTTTAGTAAAAATTTCAAAGGATAAGGCTTTACATTGGTCAAGTTAAGGAATTTTTTGAAAAATCCTATTTTTGTATTAAAATAATTATCCAAATTAAATTAGATTTTGAAAATCACATTTTATACTCTGATGTCTTAATTGACCCATGAGTGAGGTGGAATGAAAATTTCAAAGTCATTTGGATTAAATTTGACAAATTACGAAGTGATAGAGCCTTAGGGGCAAAAATGTAATTTTGGAAATTTAGCCTTAATTAACATTTAGGCCTAATTCCAGAAAGAAAAATGGGTAATCTTTGATCCTAATAAATATACTTGAATGATTGAAACATGAGGGGTTAAGTGGTAAATAACTATTTCACTTTTCCTAATTAAAAAAAGGGGATAAATTTGTAATTCCCTGAAACTACTAAAATTTGGATGTCTAGTTAATAAAATGATCCTAGAATTATGGGTATGACTTTGGGTGTCAATAACTCACTAATTTAATACCCCTATTTTGATGAATTTCAAAAAAAAAGAATCATCATCATCACTTAAAATTCAATCTCCTTCAAAGTGATTAAGACATTCACCAAAGTTTTAAGAGCTTAGTAGTGACCTAGACTAAATCAAATTTCATTTAAAAAAAGATCAGAATAGTAAACATAATTGAAAATCCTCTAAAACACTACAAGCCCAAAGCAAAAAGTTGGCTAAGTGCTTTCGTAACATTAACTTGCCCATTGAAGGGTATTTTTCCACATAATTCTTAAATTGAACCACAAGTGACAATTACACTGTTCATAGGGATAATTGAGACATCAATGCTTACTAATCATTAAGGGTATTTATAGGATTGGTTATTAAGAAACATAATAATTTCAAAGAGCTTGAGACTTTTCACCTGGTAGTGAGAGAGTAACATGGACCTGCTTCTTTCTCTAGATATGTTGGATACCTTAGAGGTATATTAAACTTAAAATGTTTTGCTTAACAAATATCACCCTTAATCAAATTAATAAGGACCCACCAAGATATGACCTAGGGTTAGGTAGGTCTTCAAAATTTTACTTTCCTATTTCATAATGCCCTAACATGCATTTCGTGTTTCAGGTGGTGGAACGAGAAGACTCGCTAGGTACGCTTTTATAGTTTATAACGTTGTCTTCCTTGTACTTTCATACTATACTTTTTTATGCTTACAAAACTTGCATGCTAAACAACGATGTCATCCTGCATGAAAACTAAAACTGTTAGGATAACCACAAAACCAAAATCAAAATCAAATCTAAAATCAACCAAGATAAAAATCACCTCCTCAACATTCAAAATATAAAACAACTCAAATTTTAATCACAAATATCACACAAAACTACAACTTCAACTAAATTAATATGTCTTTATCAGATGATCTGGAATTCCTCGGAAGAGTTAACTTACGGTTGCTAACAAGGCTTCCCACGGTCTAAAGTGAATCCAATACAAAATAGTGGTACCGGAACGAGAAAACCGTAGGATCCTAACCGGTGTTGCTCTAATCAACTTTAACATCCCCCATAAAATTTAAAGAACTTCAACCATAGGGCCACCTGATTTGACATCATAGCTTGACACACTAGAAAACTCAAACACGTCACAGTAAGAAGCTTGGAGCTAGCATGGTGGGCAGCATGGCCATCTTCAACAGCAAAACATGTCTTCCCCAGCTAAACCAATATTCCTTCATTAGGATTAAACAACAAAGCCATAGGATTCTGAGGTTGTTTGCCTAGTGCAACATAAATCCTCAACTCATCATTAGGCCTTTGTGTAGCTCTGCTATACAATATAAGCCCTAACTCGTCTTAGTATTCCGATATTGCCATCTATCACGACCTAAACTCTCACATCTTCCAGGCTATTTGTGTGATCGTTTCACACGAATGTAAGCCATAACTAATAAAATTGGTAGGATGAAACACCTAAATATTTCTCCTCAAAACTAAAGCCAAACACCAGGATAGCTTGGGAAGTCACCGAGGTTCTCCTCCGGATCCATGACATCCCCTAGTTTTTCCTTCTTTGGACTCTACAATAAAAATGTTCCAAATTTGAACCAATCCCCTTTTCACACATCTTTATCCCATTTCATTGAAAAGTCCTACCCTTTTGAACTCCTTGAAGATAATATTTTTTTATTTTTATCAAGAGTCTTCTTAGTTGACTTCGGTCTTTTAAGATGTAATTAACTATAGGGGCTTGCCCTTATAGGAAGCTTATCCGAACCCATCTTAATATAAACCTTATTTAGTTCTTCATATTAAATAGGGGAATTTGTCGGCAAATAAAATGATTTCATAGACCAAACAGATGTCATATATTCATTAGTTTATTTGATCGAGCCTCATCCTCAAGTCTTGTGTTTATCCTTTGGGATTGAGGATTTGAGGTATAGTGCTCTTTCATTTAAATTATGAAAAATATGGGGTCAGTTTGATTTCATATTTTTATAAACTATATATATATATGTAAATTAAACATCCTTCCGAAGAGGGCAACGTGATTTCGATTCTGGTGACCGACAGCTTCTCTGGGGCAACTCCACAACCTAAAATAGTGCTGACATAATCCTACAGTGGATGAAATTTATTTGAGTATCCTAAACCTTGCCGTAGCTGCCAATTCATTTGAGTTTAAACCTGCTATTATCCAAATAGTACAAAATAATCATTTTTAATGAACACCACTTGAAGATCTCAATTACATTTTGCTAGTTTTCTAGAATTGTGTGCTACTTTTAAATATGATGGAGTGTCAAATGATGCTGTCAGACTTGAACTTTTTCCTTTTTCACTGAGAAATAAAGCTAAGATGTGGTTAAACTCGTTAGCACCCGGATCTATTAGAACTTGGGGAGATTTATCACAAAAATTTTTATCTAAATTTTTCCCACTTTCAAAACTGCTAAGCTTAGACATGATATTACATCTTTTTATCAGTTTGAAGGGGAATCAATTTATGAAGCCTGGGAAAGATTTAAAGATCTCCTTAGAAAGTGTCCACACCTTGTGTTGCCAGATTGGTTAATAATTCAAACTTTTTTTTAATGAATTGATTGGATCTCTTAGATCGATAATTAACGTTGTTGCTGGTGGTTCATTAATGTCAAAATCATTCGATAATGCATATTCATTAATTGAAAAGATGACTTCTAATAATTTTTAATGGCCCTCAGAAAGGGTAAATCTAAAAAGCGCAACTCGTATTCATGATTATGATACTATATATATATATATATATATATATATATATATATATATATATATATATATATATATATATANATATCTATATTTTATATTATTATTTCTATTTTTTTATTTTTTATAATTGTACGTAAATGAAGGCCAATGAAGTTCTCATCTCCACACTCCAAGAAAAAATCAACAAAGAAAAACTTACGAGGGCATTCATGTTGGTGTTTCAAACACATTGAGGCTAAGAGGAGGACCAATGAAAAAAAGATTCAAAAATTTCTTTGAAAATAACAGTGGTAAACAAATAAATGTCCATCAATGTGACCGTTATGGACATTGGGGGCATAAAAAAACCGCATGCATAAATTTTTTAGGTATAAAAACATCACAAATTTCACAGGTTGAAAGTTTCACCATATGTTCTGTGACAAACAAAAGGAACCATGTTTTTAGGGAAAAATTGTCAATTTGAAGGGAAGGCTTGGACAGAGTTGAAATGGATGAATGTCTCTAGTACTCTTTTATAGATATAACAGAATCAAATATGCTTTTACTAGATAGAAATTTTTGCAATATATTTCGACACTTAGTTGTAATTGAAATTTGCATCAAAATTTATATTTTGCACAATGTTTCATCACATAGTCCTAAAACTTTTGAAACTTCTCATTTTCTTTAAAGTGGAAATTTATATTTTTAGACCAATAATGCTTTGAGGATGAACATCTTCTATCATAAACTTTTATATAACTCAGTGTAGTTGGATGATCTTCCCAAGCCTTCACCAGTTGTTTCTCCATTAGAAGATGAGTTGCTATAAATATAAATATCAAAATTTTAAGTTTTAGATATGTATATACATAGAAATTGTGTTGTTTGTATGTAAATTTCTCAATAATTATTCTTGCAGAGGAGCTTCACCAAAACTTTAAGTTACCATCATTGAGTTCATGCAGTTGTTGATTCCATCAAAAGTTGCTTTTTCACATTTTCTCTAGCATTCCTAGTCACATCCTAGTCACATGCAGTTGTTGATCCTCTTCAAAGGACGCCCAATCTTGTGCAGACCGCTTGAGGATTTGTTTAGGGAACCTGGTTTGGAATTTGGAAGCTTCTCCATTAATTTTGGTGGGAAAGCTTTTGATACAAAATATATTTTTAATTATTTTGGTTCACATTAATTTTGGTTCACATGGGTCAGAGGACCACTCAGACCAATTTTCATGATTTTTGGAATTGTGTTTTAATTATTATCATTTTTTGTTGATTTTAATCAATAAATAAATGAAAAATAAATATTTTTTAAAATTACTTTTTATATTTTCTTTAATCTCTCTGACTTTGGAGAACTTAGAGAAATTAGTTTTATATTTTTTTTATTTTTATTTCAATTTTTATAATTTTTAAGTCAAAATTATAAGAAAATACATTTAATTACATAAAGTATACTTTTATTACTCCATAAATTTATAGAAAAATTTTAAAGTTGTTTTCTTCAATTAGGATGTGATTTGTAATATTTTGACATACTTTGGTATTTTTGTAATGTTTTTGGTATTTTTTACAATTTTTTTAAATTAGTGAAAATGACTAAAAATGAACTTTTTATTTTAACTACTTAGATAGTTGTAGTCTTAAGGAAGACTTCAAACCACTTTTCTATAAGTTTATGATTCATATTTTATTTTTTATAATTAGTTTAAGCCAAAATTTCTTATTTACTTCGAAAATATAATTTTTATGGCTCTGAAATTTTTAAAGGGACTTTCTAAGGCCATTCCCTTCAATTTGGGTTATTTTGGAAATTTGTTTTAGTTATTTTATATTTTTCTTAATTATGGTAGTTTTCTTAATTTTAAAAGAGGAAAATATGCTTTAAATTTTTGAAATTTGATTTTCATTTTTCCTAAGTTCTCCTGAACACAATGAAAACACCAAACCAATTTTTATAATTTTCTAACTTATATTTCATTTTTATAATTATTTTGAGCAAAATAAGGGTGATTTATATTGAAAATTTGGGCTTTCAATNAAAATTTATAGAAAATTTTTAAAGTTGTTTGCTTCAATTAAGATGTGATTTGTGATATTTCGACATACTTTGGTATTTTCGTAATGTTTTTTGGTATTTTCTTAAATTATTTTAAATTAGTGAAAATGACTAAAAATGAACTTTTTATTTTAACTTCAGTTTTATTTTTCTTAGATACTTGTAGACTTAAGGAACACTTCAAACCACTTTTCTATAAGTTTATGATTCATATTTTATTTTTTATAATTAGTTTAAGCCAAAATTCTTATTTACTTAGAAAATAAATTTTTATATTAAAAATAATTTTTATGGCTTTGGAATTTTTAAAGGGACTTTCTAAGGCCAATCCCTTCAATTTGGGTTATTTTGGTAATTTGTTTTAGTTATTTTATATTTCTCTTAATTATGGTAGTTTTCTTAATTTTAAATGAGGAAAATATGCTTTAAATTTTTGAAATTTGATTTTCATTTTTCTTAAGTTCTCCTGAACACAATGAAAACACCAAACCAATTTTTATAATTTTCTACTTATATTTCATTTTTATAATTATTTTGAGCAAAATAAGGGTGATTTATATTGAAAATTTGGGCTTTCAATGTTAGAGGTGTCCTACAACTTTAAAAAAATAGAGAATATCCTTAAGCATGTGAGGAGTAAACCCTACCAATTTCATATTTTTGTGATTAATATTTAATTAGTTATGATTTAAATAAGTTTTAAAGTATTCAATTAATTTAAAAATAAATATAAATTAAATATTTTTTATTTGTATTCCACATTTCTCTCCTCAATTTTCTGAGCATAATGGTTTTTTTATTTTATTTTTGGGATTTTTCTACACCAAGTTGTGGATTTCTACAGTTTATATAATTATTTAAATCAGAAAATACCCCTAATTTCCAACTTATCCAAGTCAACGCTGACTGGATCCTCGACATCTCTAAAACTATGCTTAGCACATTCTAATTCGATGGCGCTTTCCACGTAGTAGCATTGTCAGCCAGCTGTTCATGTACACTTCGTCGGTCCATCGCGCTCTCCCCTGTTCAATCAATACATGCGCGAAACTAACAACATTCGTTCATCATCCCCGATCTTCCTAACCCGAGAATTGTTCTTTTTCTAAGCCTAAGATCTTGCTTGACACTTATTCAAATTAAGTAAGGTTTATTCCTACACCTTCAGCTAAGTGAGACGAACACATCCGACTAGAGACATATGAAATTAAAATTTTCTTCACAAAAGCCCAAACATAGCACAAATTTTAAGAATTTTGGACTATACCTTTGCCCATGAGTGGAGGTCTCAATTGGGTTGGTTGGAGACGATCGCTTTGAGTCCACGAACGTCCTCGAAGTGTTGATTTGATCTGAAATTAGGGTTAGGTATGAACTCGACCAAAAGGTAACTCAAGTGTGGTCTTGAGGTGGTTTAGAGGGTTCAAAATGATAATGGGCTTCTATTGGGGAAGTGATTTTAAGTTGTTGCGAAGATTTAGTAATAATCAATTTAAAGTTTGGTGAAGTGGCCAAAAATGTCATGAATTTTTAGTTCAAAATTGGGATTTTGTGGAGGGAGACGGTGGTTTAAAAATGTTAGGGATCAGCTTCGTGAGGCCAAGGGAAGGGTCTGGAGCAAATTTGTTAAGGCTTTGCCAAGGTTTGTGCATGTCCTCTTTGGTCGTGGGGTGGTGCCTAATTTTTGGAGGAGCAAGGAGGGCTTAATTGGCATAGCTAGAGGGTGAATTATGCTGCTTAGGTGGACGGGAGAAGAAGGCTGCAATCCAATTAGTATTAGCCACCTTGGATGGGTGAAAATTGGAGTGTTGACCATTGTGCCTCCCCTCGATTTTAAGTTTTCCGGCGACCAAGGTGGCTGGCTAGCTAGGGGAGGTCACCATCTGTTCAGGGAGGTCAGGGATAGGTTTTTGTTTAGTCAATTATGTTTGGTCTTGTGTAAAGGTCATTAACCAAAATGTTAAGGGGTTTGAGCTAGGTTTGGGTCAACCATGGGTTAGGTCCATGAAAGTGGCTTTGGACCGGTCTCCAAGGTGGCTTGACCTAGTGGAGCTTAGCTTGATCAATGCAGACATGTCCCCATCCAAGAGATTGAGGTTAAACATGGGGTTTAAGTGATTCATGGAAAGGGTTATGTGCATTATTGGGTGTCATTGAAGGGACTCCATCATTTTCCACTTTGGGTATCGTGACATGGCAAAGGCTCACATGGCTTGCATTTGGCTTGGGGGTGGCTTCATGGCTTGCATTTGGCTTAACTAGTTTGCATGAGAAAGGATTTTTGGAATTTTTGACATATTTGTGAGTTTTCTCATGAGGCTACTTTTGGAAGAATTTTACGATAACATTAGGACTTAGGAAATGATTTTGATTAAAGGAATGATGAAAGAAGAGCTCGTCATGTGGGGTTTTACAATGAATTAGGAAATTTGGGCTTTTGGAATTAATGTATGGTGGGCTTTTAAAATTAGGGATGAGAGGGCTAGTTTGGGCTATTAAAATTAATTAGTTATGGGTTTGATCTTGATTTGAAAATTGTCCTGACATAATTTGGGTATAAGCTTAGTGAAATTTAATTTGATTCACGGGTCTAAATTTGGTGAAATTGGGGCACTTGGGTGAATTGGCCAAACTTGGACTTGGAATTGAATTTGGTTAGATTTGAATTAGTTTGAATTGGTTTTGGAGAAGTTTTGAGTGAAATTGGGGATTTGAAAATTTTGGATATTTAGGTAATTTTGGTGGAATTGGTTAGGTAGGGTGGTCATGCTAGCCATGAATAGCCTCCCTAAAGCCATAAGGTCCATAGGAGAACTCATATTGGATCCTACATATGTTGATCCTAGCCATCTTAATGAAAAGTTAAGAGCTTGGGACCACCCACATGAGTTTCTAAAAAGAGTTAGGAGGTATTTCAAGTGTAAGTAATTTTAGGGTTTAGAGATGTGTGAGTTTGTGATGGGTTCAAGAGTGTTTGTGTGCATGTCGAAGTCATCCTAGGTTGTGCTAAGGTCAATTGATTGTATAGGAATTCTCTTTCAGCTTCCTCATATTGGTTTCAACCTTCTAAGTACTAGAGGTTAGAACTATACATGTGAAACTTTAGAAAGTATAATGAAGGGTTTCAAATTTCTAAGGGAGGTAAGTTCCATCACTAAGCTTCTAGGATAGCCGACACTAAAGTCTTATGCCTAGATCATAGGCTTCTAAAGAGGAGAAAATTAGGCCTCACCAAAAATGAGATCAACTAATGGACTCCCAAAAGGTGTGGTGCGTCAGACGAGCACACCACACATATTGGTGTTTACCAAAATGATCAACCAAACCAACACAAACGTATACCAACACACTTAGAACAAAGTGTAGAATTGAGTGAGAAATGTTTCTGCTGGGGAATTATATTCTCAACTTGTTGCTGTGAATTTGAATTTTTAACTTTGAAGTTCTTTTCTTTTCTTTTGATTTTGATTTNGCTTTAAATAAATCACACAACTTGGTAATTTCAAAACATAAGTGTTGAAGCCAAGAAAAATGATCTTAGTTGATTTCCATTGAAAAATTGATATCACTGAATACATCCTGGAAATATCAGAACATGACAAATACATCCTTGAAAAAGCTACAATATCTCATATCATGTCTGATCTGAAGAAACCAAAAAATAGAAAAAATGTTTCTCAAGCATCCAAAATTGTGTCGAGATCAAGCTAATCTCTTAAGCTATTCTTCGAAACGAAGCCCCCTCACATATACTTTGAGGTAAGCTTTCTCAAAGCTCAAATGACCGGAATCCTTCCTAATCTTGATCAGCCTGGTATTTTTATGGTGCCTTTTTTTCATTCATTCTGTGAAAAGTTATAGAAACTCTTCTTCACAGTACTCCTAAATTGTAATGCTTCACGAGGTCTGCTCTATTTCCCTTAAGTATAAGTACTAATCCAACTAGTATGGGAATCTCAGTGGGCCCCCGAAACTCTCCTAGACCGATTATATGTAGCTCTTTTCCAAACATAAATCACACTTACTGATGAATGAAACTGTGCTAAAGGGTGGTGATCAATGTGTGGTAGAATACAATCTTCTTTCTCATAGATGTTGATGATGAAGCTATTTAGAATACATTCAGCTGGAAGTATAGGCCACGATACCATTCTTTTGACTATTTTCTTCATTTTTTAAGGCATGGGATCAACCTCATCATGTTTTATAACTCCTGAGGGATTCCCCACCTTGTCGCGGGAAAAATTGTAATAGCACCCACACTGGATGGTGATCCTCCCCTTTCCTCTCATCCATTTATGTTATTCTGAATATGTTCTTTTCCTCAAGAGTCCCTTTCATCCTTTATCTTTGAGGTCAAATACGCAATCCGATATCTTTCTTTCATCTCTTCTTAAGAATACTCAGGTATGTAACTCGAGTCCTTCTGAGATATTGACATATTTCCCTTGAATTTTATAAAATGTTTAAATTCTATATTTTGAACCCTTTGCCTTTTTTTCAAACTCATATCTGGGAACAATATGAAACTGTCGTGGCTTGACATACTTAGGTATGTAAGTCTCCACTTCTGGGTTCTCTTTAATTCTGAGCACTACCAAAGATGCCATATATTCTTCCAAAGATCTGTATTGCTCCAAATGAAGAACATCGCACTCCCAACACTCCGTGAACTACTCGACAGACATATAATCTAGTAATATCGTCTTTATTATTTTGTAATTACACCTTGAACATCCCATGCAGGGCTCCAAAGGCATGCTTTCCAGTAAGAAAGGCTCCATTGTGGTTTTAGGATCATTGTTTCTCATTAGAGGCTGAGCAGGTATTTCTTCCACTGACTGAATGTGGATCTCTTCCTCTGTGACCGGAATATGCTCCGCTAATTCTTTGGCTTTTCTTCTTTCAAGGCGATTGAGGGCTCTATGCTTACGAAGGTTGGTATTTCCACGCTGCGTCTGTCTTAGTGGTGCTCCCTTTGAAGTGGCGTTGACAAATTCTCTTTCTGGTGTCATGATCATTGACTGTATTTGTGTGACCCATCACGTCAGACCGTGAATGTCAGGAACTCCATCTAAAACATTTTATGATTTCTTCATTCTTACTGACATTTTTTGGATCGACACCCTTTAGTAGATGTCCA
This sequence comes from Phalaenopsis hybrid cultivar, assembly GCA_002079205.1. Lineage (NCBI taxonomy): Eukaryota > Viridiplantae > Streptophyta > Magnoliopsida > Asparagales > Orchidaceae > Phalaenopsis > Phalaenopsis hybrid cultivar. Next base: position 57,443 of record JXCR01089999.1, read on the forward strand.
TTGTAATCCAAATCAACCTGCCTGTAGTCCAGATCAAATTTTATGACATCATCCCATGCCACTTTTTTTATCGTCTAGTGTGAGATTCAAATAGTCTTTAAAATTAAAAATCAACTTCAGTCTGGACATTTCCCTGTAAAAAGTAGGAGAAATGTCAGCGCGCTGAAATTTAAAATAAATAAGAACAATAACAATTTATTATTAAGCGAATTTTAAATTATATGCACACATTTCATCTTATTTAATTTGAAAAAAATTGACATTTCACAAAACTTAAATTTTAAGATAGGATGCCTTTAACACAGATTTTATTTCTCCAAAATTTTTTGGGACCCAGTCACAAACACTGGCCACATTATTATCTTTAAGAATGAGTATCGTTCTTAGATTCCATTTTTTGAAATTTCACGTTCCGTAGTACTTCTTTAAGTATCATCTATTGATTGTCAGCATGGGTCTTTCTCTTTGGCAATCCACTAACCGGTATGATCCTCAAGAGTAAACTTTTTCTACTACGAAAGATCCCTCACAAGTAGGCTCAAACTTCCCACTTATTTTGCGAAGTGCAAAAATAGGTCTTCTGAAGACAAGAACAAGCTCATCAACTTTGAACATCCTCGGGCGAACTAGTTTGTCAAGGGCTTGAATCATCTTTGCTTGATAAAGTTCCAAGTTATGTTGCACTATCAACTGGTTCCCTTTACGACACTCCAATTCTTCTAGACAAAGCTTGGCATTGTTTTTAGCTATAATTTTATTGACTATGATGACTATGCAAGAACTTAACTGTACTTCTAATGGAAGCACTGACTCAGACCCTTAAATGAGTGCATGCAGTGTAGACTATGTTAAAGTCATGTTGTCATCCTGCACGCTCATATAGCTTCTAATATTTTACTGTGTCATCCTCTTTTGTTATCGTCCAAGGTCTTCCTTAAAATTGGCAAGCGTGTCTTATTGAAAGCTTCTGTTAATTCATTTGCTCTTGGATAATGGATTATATAGTACCTCCAATCTATTTTGTGTCATCTGATAAAGCTGTTAATCTTTGTGCTCTCAAAAGTGGACTCATTTATAGAAATGACCCTGTGTGGGACACCAAAACGGCAGACAATCTGATTTCTGATGAACTGAAGAACATGCTACACTGTAACTTCTTTTGAAGGCATTGTCTCTGTCCACTTAGAGAAGTATTATGTAGCTACTAAACTAAATATATGTCCCTTTGAAGATGGAGGGTCTATATGACATACTTCCATGCCCCAACACTCAAATGGCTATGACAAGATTGTTAGATGTAGCACATTCGGTGGTTGGTGTAAGACCACTCCATGTATCTCACATTGATGACACCTCTTAGTTTTTTCCATGCAATTAGGCATCATTTCTGGCCAATAATATCCAAGTCTTTTGATTTTCATTTTCATCTTTGGCCCCGACTAATGAGCTCTTGATAGCTCGACATGCATTCTTTGTCAATATTCAACTCTGCTTTGTTCAAAATTCTTTATTTCCCTGCCACTTGTTGAATGAAGAGTTTTGAGTCTCTGTAAGTGGAAATGTTCATTATGTCCATTAATATCGCTAATTCTTATCCGGTTATTAGAGCTTCATACTTTGTTTTGTTATTAGTGCACGACTCTGTCAGGTGGTAAGAGAATTACAACATTTTGTGATTTAGTGTAATGAAAATCAAACTGATTCCTGCTTTGTTGGGCATCACTGTCTGTAGTTCTTTGTCCCTTGTGGCTGATGAAGCTCCATTGAAATATATTTCCCAACATCAAGCTNTCTTTGTTTGTTGTAAAACTCAATCAACATTCAGTTTAGCGACTTTAAATCAATCGCACAACTTGGTAATTTCAAAACATAAGTGTTGAAGCCAAGAAAAATGATCTTAGTTGATCTCCATTGGAAAATTGATATCACTAAATACATCCTGGAAATATCAAAACATGACAAATACATCCTTGCAAAACCTACATCATCTCATATCATGTCTGATATGAAGAAACCAAAACATAGAAAAAATGTTTCTCAAGCATCCAAAACTGTGTCGAGATCAAGCTAATCTCTTAAGCTATGCTCCGAAACAGAAGCCCCATCACATATACTTAGAGGTAAGCTTTCTCACAGCTCAAGTGACTGCAATCCTTCCTGATCTTGATCAGCCTGGTATTTGTATGGTACCTTTTTTTCATCCATTTTGTGAAAGGTTACAAAAACTCTTCTTCACAGTACTCTTGAAATGCAATGCTTCACGAGGACTGCACTGTTTCCTTTAAGTATAAGTACTAATTGAACTAGTAAGGGAATCTCGACGGGCCTTCGAAACTCTCATAGATCGATTATATGTAGTTATTTTCCAAACATTAAATTGCACTTACTGATGAATGAAATAGTGCTGAAGGGTCTCAGAAAATAACGGTGATTGATGTGTGGTAGAATATAGTCTCCTTCCTCGTAGATGTTGATGATGAAGCTGTTTAGAATACAGTCAGCTGGCAGTATACGCAACGATACCATTCTTTTGACTATTTTCTTCATTTTTGATGGCATGGGATCAACTTCATCATGTTTTATAGCTCCTGAGGGATTCCCCATCTTATCGCGGGAAAAATTGTATTAGCACTCACACTGGATGGTAATCCTCCCCTTCCCTCTCATCCATTTATGCAGTTCTGAATAAGTTCTTTTTCTCAAGAGTCCAGCTCATCCTTTATCTCTAAGGTCAAATACGCAGTCCAATATCTTTCTTTCATCTCTTTCTAAAAACACTGGTATGTAACTCGAGTCCTTCTGAGATATTGAGATATTTCTCTTGAATTTTATAAAATGTTAAATTCTAATTTTTGGACTCTTTGCTTTTTTTTTTCCAACTCAGAACTAGGAACAATCTGAAACTATCGTCGCTTGACATACTGAGGTATGTAAGGCTCCACGTCTGGTTTCTCTTTAATTCCGAGCACTACCAAAGTTGTCATATATTCTTCCAAAGATCTGTAATGCTCCAAATGGATAACATTGCCCTCCTGACACTCCGTAAACTACTCGACAGACATATAATCTGGTAATATCATCTTTATGAGATTGAAATTGTACCTTGAACATCCCATGCAGGGCTCCAAAGGCATGCTTTCCAGTAGCAAAAGCTCCATTTTGGTTTTAGGATCAATGTTTCTCATTGGAGGCTAAGCAGGTATTTCTTCCATAGACTGAATGTGGATCTCTTCCTCTGTGACCAGAATATGCTCCACTGATTCTTTGGCTTCTCTTCTTTCAAGGCGATTGAGGGCTCTATGCTTAAGAAGGTTGGTATTTCCACGTTGTGTCTGTCTTAGTGGTGCTCCCTTTGAAGTGGCGTTGACAAATTCCCCTTCTGGTCTCATGATCATTGAATGTATTTGTGTGACCCATCCCATAAGACCGTGAATGTCAGGAACTCCCTCTATAACATTTTTTGTTTCTTCATTTTTACTAACGTTTCTTCCTTGTGGAAGATTTTGATTAACGATTTTTGGCCATCGGTATCCTTTTGATGGACACCCTTTAGTAGATGTCCATTGTAATCCAAATCAACCTGCCTGTAGTCCAGATTGAATTTTATGACATCATCCCATGCCACTTTTTTTCTCGTCTAGTATGAGATTCAAATAGTCTTTAAAATAAAAATCAACTTCAGTCCGCACATTTCCCTGCAAAAAGTAGGAGAAATGTCAGTGCGCTGAAATTTAAAATAAATAAGAACAATAACAATTTATTATTAAGCGAATTTTAAATTATATGCACACATTTCATCTTATTTAATTTGAAAAAAATTGACATTTAGCAAAACTTAAATTTTAAGATAGGATGCCTTTAACACAGATTTTATTTCTCCAAAATTTCTTGGGACCCAGTCACAAACGCTGGCCACATTATTATCTCTAAGAATGAGTATCGTTCTTAGATTCCATTTTTTGAAATGTCACGTTCCGTAGTACTTCTTTAAGTATCATCTATTGATTGTCAGCATGGGTTTTTCTCTTTGGCAATCCACTAACTGGTATGATCCTCAAGAGTAAGCTTTTTCTACTACGAACGATCCCTCCCAAGTTGGCTCAAACTTCCCACCTATTTTGCGAAGTGCAAAAATAGCTCTTATGAAGACAAGAACAAGCTCATCAACTTTGAACATTCTTGGGCGAACTAGTTTGTCAAGGGCTTGAATCCTCTTTGCTTGATAAAGTTCCAAGTTATGTTGCACTATCAACTGGTTCCCTTTACGACACTCCAATTCTTCTGGACAAAGCTTGGCATTGTTTTTAGCTGTAATTTTATTGACTATGATGAATATGCAAGAACTTAACTGTACTTCTAATGGAAGCACTAACTCAGACCCTTAAATGAGTGCTTGCAGTGTAGACTACGTTAAAGTCATGACTGTCATCCTGCACGCTCATATAGCTTCTAATATTTTACTGTGTCATCCTCTTTTGTTATCGTCCAAGGTCTTCCTTAAAATTGGCACGAGTGTCTTATTGAAAGCTTCTGCTAATTCATTTTCTCTTGGATAATGGATTATAGAGTACCTCCAATCTATTTTGTGTCATCTGATAAAGCTGTTAATCTTTGTGCTCTTGAAAGTGGACTCATTTACAGAAATGACCCTGTGTGGGACACAAAAACGACAGACAATCTGATTTCTGATGAACTGAAGAACATGCTACACTGTAACTTCCTTTGAAGGCATTGTCTCCATCCACTTAGAGAAGTATTATGTAGCTACTAAACTAAATATATGTCCCTTTGAAGATGGAGGGTCTATATGACATACTTCCATGCCCCAACACTCAAATGGCTATGACAAGATTGTTAGATGTAGCACATTCGGTGGTTGGTGTAAGACCACTCCATGTATCTCACATTGATGACACCTCTTAGTTTTTTCCATGCAATTAGACATCATTTCTGTCCAATAATATCCAAGTCTTTTGATTTTCATCTTCATCTTTGGCCCTGACTAATGAGCTCTTGATAGCTCGGCATGCATTCTTTGTCAATATTCAACTCTGCTTTGTTCAAACATCACATCCACATCTGATCAAAGGACCTTCAATATAAAACATTTTTTACCAAGGTTTATGACATTGCCCTCTTCTTAATCTCATATGATGTTGACTTATCTTCTAGCAACACTCCTATTTGTAAGTACTTGAAAAACGGCTGACACGAATTCTCTGTATCTTAGGCCACTGTATCTAGAATTTCTTCATTTCCTAATTTGCTCAAGTTATTCATATCAATATGTGAGAGAACCTGGCATCATTGTTTGGTGATGTCAATGGAGTCTTCTTGCGGACACATAATTTTTTTACTGAGCTTTGCTAAAGTGTCTGCATGCGCATTGCCTCCTCGAGTAATTCTATAAAATATCACATTAGTAAACTATTCCAATAGATTCATTGTATACTGATTATATTCTTTTAACCTTAGATTCAAAATTCTTTATTTCCCTGCCACTTGTTGAATGAAGAGTTTTGAGTCTCCGTAAATGGAAATGTTCATTATGTCCATTAATATTGCTAATTCTTATCCGGTTATTAGAGCTTCATACTTTGTTTTGTTATTAGTGCACGACTCTGTCAGGTGGTAAGAGAATTACAACATTTCGTGATTTAGTGTAATGAAAATCAAACTGATTCCTGCTTTGTTGGGTATCACTGTCTGTAGTTCTTTGTCCCTTGTGGCTGATGAAGCTCCATTGAAATATATTTCCCAACATCAAGCTCTAGGTTGTTCCACATGCATGACTTGTTTGTCGATCAAGTCATTGCTGAGTTGGGGCCCAGCTGGTAGTTGCGGCCCTTTGAGAAAGTCTGCTAAAATTTTCCCTTTGATAGCACGAACGGGTATGAAGGTTATATCAAATTACACTAAAATTATTGAGCACTTTATTAACCTACCAGAAAGCATCAGAAGGGTCATCAAATATTGCAACGGATTGAACATCGAAATCAGGTTGACTTATGAGAAAGCATGTAATGTCTAAGATTTTAAACGATAAAAATCAAAGCTAGACATGTTTCTTAATAGGAGGATACTTTGCCTCTACTGGTATTAGAAGTTGACTCAAGTTGTAGAGTGCATTTCCCTTACTCTCATCATTGACTTAAGCTACTAGGGCTCTAAGAGAGTCCTCTAAAGCCGCGACATAAAGTATCAACAGTCTACTCGAGATAGTGGCTACCAATAGAAGAGGTGTCATTAAGTACTGCNGGGGGCCCAGCTGGTAGTTGCGACCCTTTGAGAAAGTCTGCTAAAATTTTCCCTTTGATAGCACGAATGGGTATGAAGGTTATATCAAATTACAATAAAATTATTGACCACCTTATTAACCTACTAGAAAGCATCAGAAGGGTCATCAATATTGCAATGGATTGAACATCAAAATCAGGTTGACTTATGAGAAAGCATGTAATGTCTAAGCTTTTAAACGACAAAAATCAAAGCTAGACATGTTTCTTAATAGAAGGATACTTTGCCTCCGCTGGTATTAGAAGTTGACTCAAGTTGTAGAGTGCATTTTCCTTACTCTCATCATTGACTTAAGCTAATAGAGCTCTAAGAGAGTCCTCTAAGGCCGCGACATAAAGTATCAACAGTCTACTCGAGATAGTGGCTACCAATAGAAGAGGTGTCATTAAGTAATGCTTGATACATTTAAATGCCCTTTGACATGTATCATGCCAAGTAAACTTGACATCTTTTTAATTAATGCAAAAAAGGCTGACACCTTCTAGATAGATTAGATATGAAGCATCTTAGATATGGCAGTTTTCCTTGAAAGGATTTTAGTTGTTCACAGGTTTTGGGGTTGGCATTTCTAAGGTAGTTTTAGGGTCTATTTAAGGGAGTTGCAGCTTATCCAGCTTATCCAGATAAGTAGTCTATCCTGATTATTTGCTGATCAACAGCTTATCCTAATAAGTTGGATGGCTGTTTGGTTTGTGCATGTAAAAAATAGTTGACTCTAGATAAATGACCATCTACCTCTATTCTCGATAAGTTGTTTAGTTGTTTAGTTTGTGCATAACTGATTTACCACTTTTTTTGGAGACATGATCATTATGGTATGCAGTTGTTATGTTGTTTGGAACAAAACTGCAATGGCTAAACATAAGATATCTCAAATTCAATAAAACCATTTCATAATAGTACAAGAATGGATATACACCTCAGCTAATAGTGAGTATCAAGAAACCTAAAAAAAGAAGAAATAAGATATTAAAATTACAAGCAAAAGAATGTCAATATTTGTTTTAAAATGAGAAGCATGTCATGAGGAACGTTGCCCGATAGAGACACCATAGAACCCCCAGCAACATTGTCCAGTTGGGATACCGTTGAATCTTGAGCAACGTTCTCCAATTGGGATACCTTCAAACCCTGAGCAACATTGTTCGATTGGGATAATGTAGAATCAGAGAGACTGTCTGCCCAGCTGAAGAGCTTACAATCATCTGTTCTGTCTACCCTCCTGAGGCAGCTGTAGAACTGCCACCCGTAGCTATGTGTCCTGCGTGATATGAGTAACAAAGATGAAAGTCTACAACAACATAGCACTTGCCCGGAGTACCCTGAAATCCTGGAGCTCATTTGATTACAACTATTCAAGGGAGAACATGTNCTGCTTGATACATTTAAATGCCCTTTGACATGTATCATGCCAAGTAAACTTGACATCTTTTTTAATTAATGCAGAAAAGGCTGACACCTTCTAGATAGATTAGATATGAAGCATCTTAGATATGGCAGTTTTCCTTGAAAGGATTTTAGTTGGTCACAGGTTTTTGGGTTGGCATTTCTAAGATAGTTTTAGGGTCTATTTAAGGGAGTTGCAGCTTATCCAGCTTATCCAGATAAGTAGTATATCCTGATTATTTGCTGATCAACAACTTATCCTAATAAGTTGGATGGCTGTTTGGTTTATGCGTTTAAAAAATAGTTGACTCTAGATAAATGACCATCTACCTCTATTCTCGATAAGTTGTTTAGTTGTTTAGTTTGTGCATAACTGATTTACAACTTTTTTTGGAGAAATGATCATTATGGTACGCAGTTGTTATGTTGTTTGGAACAAAACTGCAATGGCTAAACATAAGATATCTCAGATTCAATAAAACCATTTCATAATAGTACAAGAATGGATATACACCCCAGCTAATAGTGAGTATCAAGTAACCTAAAAAAAAGAAGAAATAAGATATTAAAATTACAAGCAAAAGAATGTCAATATTTATTTCATGAGGAACGTTGCCCGATAGGGACACCATAGAACCCCCAGCAACATTGTCCAGTTGGGATACCGTTGAATCTTGAGCAACGTTCTCCAATTGGGATACCTTCAAACCCTAAGCAACGTTGTCCGATTGGGATAATGTAGAATCAGAGAGATTGTCTCCCCATCTGAAGAGCTTACAATTATCTGGTCTGTCTACCTACCTGAGGTAGCTATAGAACTGCCACCCGTAACTATGTTGCCTGCGTGATATGAGTAACAAAGATGAAAGTCTGCAACGACATAGCACTTGCCCGGAGTACCCTGAAATCCTGGAGCTCATTTGATTACAACTATTCAAGGGAGAACATGTCAACCATAAAATTCAATGAATTAAAAAAAAGCTGAAATTGAAAATAAGAAACAATATTACATAAAGAAATAAAAATTTGATCAAATGAAAAATAGTAGGGGGAGTAATAAAAAGAAAACAAGCACAAAAAAAACATAAAAAAACTCAAATATAAACTAAAGAAAAAGCAATCACCAGAAATTTTCAAATCCAAAAATATACTAGACATAAAATGAANAACTCAAATATAAACTAAAGAAAAAAGCAATCACCAAAAATTTTCAAATCCAAAAATATACTAGACATAAAATGAAAAAATAGCAGGTGTGAGGCCTTAGAGAAGTAACTAACCAACCAACGAGTCTGTCATAACATGCAGATAGTAAACCTTATAAAAAATGATTTCTTAGTTGCATTTAACTGATGTGGGACAAGTGTCCATTGTCAAAAGTGCATATCACGAAAAGAAGGCCATCTAGTAGATCCTTATATATCGATTGATAGCTGAGAGAAAAGGACATTGGTTGCCTTCATGCAACGCCAACGGGTAACCCACGACTTGTGGCACATATGCATATTACCAAAAAAGGCCATCCTTGAGGATCCTAATAATCTAAAACACCAAAAAAGGGAGAGGATCTCAGTTGCCTTTATCAGGATTTCACATGCACCACAAAAACAATGACGAATTGACCATCCAGAAGAACTCATAAGGTCATATGCTTCATCATTGACCTCACAAACCCATGAAAAAAATATAATATAAAAACCACAAAAGCATACTAATATCATAAAGTTGAAAGTTACAATGGAACTAACAAATTAAGAAGGGTGCATAAAGTATGCAAAATAAAGAAGATGGGGTCAATCAGCTGCCACATATAGCATTTGTGATACACTCCCTCAAAACAGCCATCTTCGCTGCACCTTCACCATTAAGGGTGTCAAAGCCATGCCACTCCATAACATCCTCTGGAATAGACTGCCCAACCTGGAATTCGAATGATTCAGACAGGATATGCATGCCGTCAGTGTCAGCCATATTGAAGCAGACTGAGAGGTATGCTGCCTCATCGTGGCCACCACAATATGTACCTATTTAGAAAATGTTTATGTCAACATATTGTGTAAGACGACCCATTTCTTCTTCCAAACTCCAAATGTTCTTTCAATCACCCCACGTAAGGAAGAGTGAGTTTGTTGAACATTTCTTTTCTACTACGGGTGACACCACTTGATCTCTCAAATTCAAGGATGTGGTATTTGGTGTCTGGAAATGGCTTTAAATGCCCTCTCTATTACGGATATTCGGTATCCACCATATAATATTTACCTATCATGAAATACATTACTATTAACTGTTGATAATAGAAACTAATATGTTAAAAAAAGTAACCCAACCCAGAGGCGGGTGAGTGAAGTGATGTCTGCTATTCTTTGTTGCATAAGCAGAAAGATGGTTTTTGTGAGCACTCCCTTCCCATCTGGCCATCACAAATGTGAAGAACATGTAGAACTCACACATGACCATCACATTTTTGGTAGGCAAATCACACCGACCAATGTAGGCCACCTTTTCATGGCTGGGTAGTCAGNGCAGTTGTGAGGCCTTAGAGAAGTAACTAACCAACCAACAAATCTGTCGTAACATGCAGATAGTAAACCTTATAAAAAATGATTTCTTGGTTGCATTTAACCGATGTGGGACAAGTGTCCATTGTCAAAAGTGCATATCACGAAAAGAAGGCCATCTAGTAGATCCTTATATATCGATTGATAGCTGAGAGGAAAGGACATTGGTTTCCTTCATGCAACGCCAACAGTTAACCCACGACTTGTGGCACATATGCATATTACCAAAAAAGGTCATCCTTGTGGATCCTAATAAGCTAAAACACCAAAAAAGGGAGAGGATCTCAGTTGCCTTTATCAAGATTTCACATGCACCACAAAAACAGTGACGAATTGACCATCCAGAAGAACTCATAAGGTCATATGCTTCATCATTGACCTCACAAACCCATGAAAAAAATATAATATAAAAGCCACAAAAACATACTAATATCATAAAGTTGAAAGTTATAATGGAACTAACAAATTAAGAAGGGTACATAAAGTATGCAAAATAAAGAAGATGGGGTCAATCAGCTGCCACATATAGCATTTGTGATACACTCCCTCAAAATAGCCATCTCCGCTGCACCTTCACCATCAAGGGTGTTAAAGCGATGCCACTCCATAACAACCTCTGGAATAGACTGCCCAACCTGGAATTTGAATGATTCAGACAGGATATGCATGTCGTCAGTGTCAGCCATATTGAAGTTTGCATCAGACTGAGAGGGATGCTGCCTCATCGTGGCCACCACAATATGTACCTATTTAGAAAATGGTTATGTCAACATATTGTGTAAGACGACCCATTCCTTCTTCCAAACTCCAAATGTTCTTTCAATCATCCCACATAAGGAAGAGTGAATTTGTTGAACATTTCTTTTCTACTACAGGTGACACCACTTGATCTCTCAAAATCAAGGATGTGGTATTTGGTGTCTGGAAATGGCTTTAAATGCCCTCTCTATTACGGATATTCAGTATCCACCATATAATATTTACCTATCATGAAATACATTACTATTAACTGTTGATAATAGAAACTAATATGTTAAATAAAGTAACCCAACCTAGAGGCGGGTGAGTGAAGTGATGTCTGCTATTCTTTGTTGCATAAACTGAAAGATGGTTTTGTTGAGCACTCCCTTCCCATCGGGCCATCACAAATGTGAAGAACATGTAGAACTCACATATGACCATCACATTTTTGGTAGGCAAATCACACCGACCAATGTAGGCCACCTTTTCATGGCTGGGTAGTCAGGCATTTACGTGTGTAACGTCAATTACCCCAATGCAGTTATGTTTAGAAGTATTAGAGATGTCAATCCAATCACAATATGAACATTCTCAAGTAAACATAATGCACTAACAAAACTCACCTTGAAAAATGGCATGTAACGCGGGTCATTAGCAATTTTTTCTGGAGTTGTGTCGAATGTTGAATCTTTTAGCTTAATTTTGTTTGAAGTTAAGCTAACTAGTGCTCTCAGACCTTCAAAGAAGTATCGATTTATTATCTCTGAGGAATGATAGAATCACTCCATTGCTTCTTTGATTGATTTGTTTTAAGGTAGAATGTACAACGTAATTGCCAAGACCTCTCTTATAGTTGTTCTAGAAGAACCTCGTAGATTGTGGTTTCTACATAGCTCGTGAAGGAGAACCAAGAAATTAGGTACACTCAAGAAAAATATGTTGGTGAACCTTATTGGATGTCCCATGAGCATATCACCCACTCATTTATCCCAATAAAGGAAGACATCCTGCATCGTGTTCGAACAATGATGGAATGGTAGTATTTTTAAAACATTATAACAATCGCTGCAACCATTCTTTTACGGTGTTCTCACTGATGATTCATCTTGAATAAATGATATGGTAGAATAACATGCTATGAATAAACTGCTCGTTAAAATAAATGAAAAAAACCATGAAAATATAAAGAAAATCAAGCATTTTCTGCAACATGTGCTACTTTAATGACAAAAACTTCCACATATCATTGTTTTGAAAATACATAAAAAACAAACATATCCACTACAATCCGCAATACAATAGCCAAAAATAGTAAAGACTTATTTGTTGATCGAGAAACGTAAATATTCAACATGCATCGCGCACCACAACCTCCTAAATATTTGCCTGCTGGTCGAGTCTTCGAGAATTTTAAAACATTTGAAATAGAAGGTTGGATCAACCAATATTTATGAAATTCCATCCAAAACTATCATGAAATCATCAAGAGTGGTGTCAGCTGTATAATTAGGTTGCGGAGCTGCAACTACTTAAATCAGTCTATCTAATGAGCTCTTCACAAAAACATCTTTATCCTTTGTCCTTTTACCCATCTTGTGCCTCTTTGATTGGCACATGGACTCAAGCTCCCTCAGGTTTATGCTAGGCCCTTCAGTAGAACCTGTAACCTAATTGGGTGGCAATTCAACTAAGATGTCCGCAAACCCTTTTTCACTTGGGTTGAACCCATGTTGAACCGTCGTGACAACCCTTTTGAACATTACGTCCAACTTATCTTCTAAGTATGGGTAAATTCCGCACACCTTAATTTTATTTGCAGCTGGTACTACATGTAACATGGAGGGGGTGGGGGTGGGGAACAGGGGAATATTAGACAAAATAGAAATAATAATGATAATTAACTAAAGAGTTCATAGGGGTAAAATTTTTACATCTAACTTCTCAGTCCACAATTCAACTGAAGCATTCACGATAGGATTGATAGGATTCTATACTAATCTCATGGATCCCGGTTTTAGTTCCTTTCATAACTTCCAGTCATTCTTTAGTTGACCCCACTTATTCTTAAATTTTAACCGATTCTACTCCCGACCTATCAATTCTGTAATCTTCTTAGAAATATTATGCCACCCTCCTTTATTAAAGTAAGTGATGAATATGTTTCCAAGTTCAATCTTCTTAATAAAGAAATTGCATAAAATGCTTGTCACATCCTTGTCCTACCTTGCTGAGGTAGTCGCTTCTTTATTCTTAGCCATAATGGGACTAATAAAATCTATGGATGCATAAGTAAACTGTTATTGATAATAAAATAAAAAACCAATAAAAACAATAACATAACACAATAAAGAAACACATTTGAAGAATAAAACATAAGCCACCATAAACACATCACACCCAACCGAAAGGTAAGCAAAGCACACACAATCCACCATAAACAACAACACTCACATGCACCACTGTCATGTGCACACCTCACCTAAACCACTAACCCACACACCCAAAGTCACCACAAACACACTCAAGCCACCATAAACACCACTCACATGCACCGCTGTCGCGTGCACACCTCACCTCAACCACCAACCCACACACCCAAAGCCACCACAGCCACACCTAAGCCACCATAAACACCAGTCACAAGCACCACTGTCACATGCACACCTCACCTAAGCCATTAACCCACACACCAAAAACCACCACAATCATAACCAAGCCACCATAAACACCACTCACATGCACCATTGTCACGTGGACACATCACCCAAACCACATAGCCAAATCCACCTAAAAAACATGCAAGCCATCATGAACATCACTCATGGGCACCACTGTCACGTGCACACTCCACCTAAACCACAAGTACACCCAAGCCACCATAAACACCATTCATAGTGTTACGGAAATGATTGGACATAATAATCTTCTAATGCATATAGAAATTGAGGGCAATGCCATAAAAAACATCACTAATAGCAAAGACACTCAGTAGATGAAAATCGAGCAAGGAAATCAAATGTTTAAGATTTTCAAGGAGCATGAAAGCAAGACATCCATATTGAATGATCTTGCTTTTTTTATGTGTATCTTCAAAAGTTTATGCATGAAAAGAGAGATAAAAAACTATAACAAAGCAAGTTGGTTGCTGATTTGAAACCAATAGCTCCTATAAATAAGGTTACTTCGCAAAGTTTTCCTCACAGGAATAAGTTTTAACTGTTAGGCATGCAAGTGAATAGGGATTATATGGTGCACAAGTGAACTTTACAAAGCCTCACATCATGCATGTGAACATGTCTTTCATCGGTAATTGTCTTTCCGAAGCGAGTGACGGAATTCCGATCCCGACGACTAACACCTTCCAACGGGAAACTCCACAACAAAAAATAGTGTCAATAGCTTATTTCTCCATTTAAATCAAGAAATATTGTCTTACATACATCAGTGATGTGTTCATGTCTCTCATGGACCAAATTACCCTTCTTCCATTTGTATGCTTTACCCATTTTTGTCTTGGAAAAGTACGGTCAACTCTTCGAACTTCAGAACCGTCTGTTCAACCACCTTTGAGCGGAGAGGTTCAGGAGGCCATTAAGGAGTTTTTACCATTAAGCAGTTTTTAATCTTTATGTGGGGTCGGACCCCCAATAAGTGTACTGGTAGACCAGTTCCACATAGGCATTGTGTACTGTAAGGTCGGTCTCGCACTGGGTCTTGAACTGCACTTTTTCCCTTTCAAGTTTGATTTGCTATTTTGCAAACTAAATCAAATTGTGTCGTGCTACGCCTGCTCTTTAATTTTCTTTATATTAATTAAATATTTCTACTTTCAAACTATTTTTACTAAGTTTTAAAATCTCCACAAATTAAATAAAGACTTACCCGGTCTTTAGATTGACCTTTGTTAATTCGTAGTGCTCGCACTAAGATTATGAGGTTTTGGCCAAATAGCTAACCCCAGAGCTTTCTTTTTTGAAGCTACTGCAATGGCGTTCCCAACGCTCACATTTTTCTACCACCTACTGACAATGACTTTATAAATGCTTAAAAATACAAGAATTTGATACTGCTGCTAGAAGATTTAAATCCCTAACAACGGCGCCAAAAACTTGACAATGCTTATAGATTTGATAAAGATGTGTATAAAATATTTAATAATTGTAAAGTCACACTTATCAATGCAAGTATATGTATCGCTCAAGTAATACAGGGCTCTAATTAAGTCCTGGATATCAATCCCACATGGAATAATATTAGAGGCTACGAACTAAGATTTAAAAAATCAATACTTAATCACAACAATATAGTTCAAAATTGCATATTCGTCACTAATATGCAATTAAAATAAAAATGTAATTTTAATAAACTCTCAATCAACTAATTCTACTAATAAATTTTCTAATGTTAAGTTCAATAAAATAAAAATATAATTTTAATAAACAATTAACTAATTCTACTAATAAAATTTCTAATGTGAAGTTCAAATATAAGAAAGCAGTCCTTCTCCTTATCAAGAAATATAAGTGAAATGATAAATTGAATCAGTTCAAATTGTATTGTGCCAAATAGTAACATACCTATTCTTTACCCTTTGGACCAGACATAAAGAACATTGACTAATTCTATGCTTGGTTACTGAATCTGTGGCTAGGCTGGGAGGATATCAGCTCTCACTTTGGAGCTCCCACGTTCCCCTCGCCTGAGGGCTAACATCTATACTTCAGCACCCAAACGATATGACCAAATTAAGGATTTAGCCTGTCACTCTAAAATCTCCAATTTTATGCCCGATAATTTTTATTTTCCTATTTATTTGCACCCAACTTTCAAAGACTTTGACCTCCCTAAATCTTGGATGTAATCTTCTTTCCCTATTTATTTGCACCCAACTTTCAAGGGCTTTGACCTCCATGAATCTTAGATGTAATCTTCACTTTAGTTGTAAAACTCAACATATTTTAACAAATCAATTGGCTTTGACCTCCCTAAATCTTGGATATAATCTTCACTTTAGTTGTAAAACTCAACATATTTTAAACAAATCAATTGAATCTTGGATGTAATCTTCACTTTAGTTGTAAAACTCAACATATTTTAACAAATCAATTGGGCTTTGACCTCCCTAAATCTTGGATATAATCTTCACTTTAGTTGTAAAACTCAACATATTTTAAACAAATCAATTCCAGATTTGAAAGTAAATTAAGATCGAAGTGAAAAGATCATCACAATTTCTCAAACATTTTCATGGCTTCATGTAAATTAAGATCGAAGTGAAAAGATCATCATAATTTTTTTAAAATTTTCATGGCTCCAATAAATTAAGATTGAAGTGAAAAGATCATCACAATTTCTTTAACATTTTCATGGCTTCACCAATTCAAATTACCAAAAACATTTTCATGGTTTTGCCAATTATTCGGTTGTAAAACTCAACATATTTTAAACAAATCAATTGGCAGATTTGAAAGTAAATTAAGATCGAAGTGAAAAGATCATCACAATTTCTCAAACATTTTCATGGCTTCAGTAAATTAAGATCGAAGTGAAAAGATCATCACAATTTCTTAAACATTTTCATGACTTCACCATTCACTTTAGTTGTAAAACTCAACATATTTTAACAAATCAATTGGGCAGATTTGAAAGTAAATTAAGATCGAAGTGAAAAGATCATCACAATTTCTCAAACATTTTCATGGCTTCATGTAAATTAAGATCGAAGTGAAAAGATCATCATAATTTTTTTAAAATTTTCATGGCTCCAATAAATTAAGATTGAAGTGAAAAGATCATCACAATTTCTTTAACATTTTCATGGCTTCACCAATTCAAATTACCAAAAACATTTTCATGGTTTTGCCAATTACATAATTTAACAAATCAATTGGCCAGATTGAAAGTAAATTAAGATTGAAGTGAAAAGATCATCACAAATTCTTAAACATTTTCGTGGCTTCACCAATTCAAATCACCATTTCACAAATCTCAAGATAAGGAGAAATAAAATTCTCATGTCACAACCAATTCAAATCACAATTTCACAAAATTTCAAGACAAGGAGAAAGACAGAGAAAACTACTTATAACTCATGGAGAAGATATGACACAACTTAGAATTTATATATAAAAGCAAAGTCATACAAACTTTAATGAGTAAATACAACTTATCTCTAATTCCTCTCTAAGAAAACTCCTTGAAGTTCCTCTAAATCTCTTCCTTTCTTTACAACATACAGAATTCTCCTTTGAAGCAATAAGGAGGAAGAAATCTCTCACTTTCCTTCCACTCTTATAATCTCAAAGAATTCCTCACCATACTAACCACTCTCTACACTCTAATGGGCACCACAAACAATAAAGAATCAGCGGACACCCTGTGGGCACCACTTTTTCGGCCTCCCAATGTTTCTTTTAAAGTTGTAGAAGAGTTTTCAAGAGTTGCCCAAGCGTCTCTTCAAAAATCATCCACATTCAATGCATCTGTTGAGAGAACCGACGTGCTCGCCGTTGCCGACCTTCTAGAATATTTAATTCTGGACTCTCAGGAAAAACTCGCCGTCGGCGCCCAAGATCAAATTTTCATATTTGGTCTTTTTTGCTCCAAATTCGCTCCTTTTTGCATCTTTTTGCTCCAATGACCATAATTCAACATACCCTTCAACAAAGAATCAAAAATATCTTTCTTTAAAGTGCAAAATCGTCAAAATCAGTGTAAAATCAGTATGAAAATCTCAACAAAATTTTCTTTGGTCAAAATCCCCCAAACTTAACTATTACTTGTCCTCAAGTAATTTTAGTACTACATAAAAGTTATGATCTACTGTGGTAAAGTTTTAATTCAGAAATACTATAAGTTTGATTTAAGTAAATACCATAGTGAGATTTTCTGAAAAATTTCAAATAATTAAATTAACTCTGTAGATACAAGACTATCTAATCATCAAGATTAAGAGTTCTAGTTTTCTATCGATTTCAAGAATGACTATATATTGTAATATCAAGTCACTTAAGATATTCAAATGATAGGAACTTCAAAAGAACATTACTAGTAAAAGATGATATTCCATAAATATAAGTTCAGGATTGTATTTAGGTTTTCCCTTCAGGTNAACTAACAAAACTCACCTTGAAAAATGGCATGTAACGCAGGTCATTAGCAATTTTTTCTGGAGTTGTGTCAAATGTTGAATCTTTTAGCTTAATTTTGTTTGAAGTTAAGCTAACTAGTGCTCTCAGACCTTCGAAGAAGTATCGATTTATTATCTCTGAGGAATGATAGAATCACTCCATCACTCCTTTGATTGATTCATTTTAAGGTAGAATGTACAACGTAATTGTGAAGACCTCCCTTATAGTTGTTCTAGAAGAACCTTGTAGATTGTGGTTTCTACATAGCTCGTGAAGGAGAACCAAGAAAGTAGTTACACTCAAGAAAAATATGTTGGTGAACCTTATTGGATGTCCCATGAGCATATCACCCACTCATTTATCCCAATAAAGGAAGACATCCTGCACCATGTTCGAATAGTGATGGAATGGTAGTATTTTAAAAACATTGTAACAATCGCTGCAACCATTCTTTTACGGTGTTCTCACTGATGATTCATCTTGAATAAATAATATGGTAGAATAACATGCTATGAATAAACTGCTCGTTAAAATAAATGAAAAAAAACCATGAAAATATAAAGAAAATCAAGCATTTTTTGCAACATGTGCTACTTTAATGACAAAAACTTGCACATATCATTGTTTTGAAAATACATAAAAAACAAACATATCCACTACAATCCACAAATACAATAAGCAAAAATAGTAAAGACTTATTTGTCGATCGAGAAACGTAAATATTCAACACGCATCGCGCACCAAAACCTCCTAAATATTTGCCTGCTGGTAGAGTCTTCGAGAATAATAAAACTTTTGAAATAGAAGGTTGGATCAACCAATATTTATGAAATTCCATTCAAAACTATCATGAAATCATCAAGAGTGGTGTCAGCTGTATAATTAGGTTGCGGAGCTGCAACTACTTAAATCAGTCTATCTATTGAGCTCTTCACAAAAACATCTTTATACTTTGTCCTTTTACCCATCTTGTGCCTCTTTGATTGGCACATGGACTCAAGCTCCCTCAGATTTATGCTAGGCCCTTCAGTAGAACCCGTAACCTAATTGGGTGGCAATTCAACTAAGATGTCCGCAAACCTTTTTTCACTTGGGTTGAACCCATGTTGAACCGTCGTGACAACCCTTTTGAACATTACGTCCAACTTATCTTCTAAGTAAGGGTAAATTCCGCACATCTTAATTTCATTTGCAACTGGTACTGCATGTAACATCGAGGGGGTGGGGGTGGGAAACAGGGGAATATTAGACAAAATAGAAATAATAATGATAATTAACTAAAGAATTCATAGGGGTAAAATTTTTACATCTAACTTCTCAGTCCACAATTCCACTGAAGCATTCACGATAGGATTGATAGGATTCTATACTAATCTCATGGATCCCAGTTTTAGTTCCTTCCATAACTTCCAGTCGTTCTTTAGTTGGCCCCACTTGTTCTTAAATTTTAACTGATTCTACTACCGACCTATCAATTCTTTAATCTTCTTAGAAATATTATGCCACCCTCCTTTATTAAAGTAAGTGATGGATCTATTTCCAAGTTCAATCTTCTTAATAAAGAAATTGCATAAAATGCTTGTCACATCCTTGTCCTACCTTGCTGAGGTAGTCGCTTCTTTATTCTTAGCCATAATGGGACTAATAAAATCTATGGATGCATAAGTAAACTGTTATTGATAATAAAATAAAAAACCAATAAAAACAATAACATAACACAATAAAGAAACACATTTGAAGAATAAAACATAAGCCACCATAAACACATCACACCCAACCGAAAGGTAAGCAAAGCACACACAATCCACCATAAACAACAACACTCACATGCACCACTGTCATGTGCACACCTCACCTAAACCACTAACCCACACACCCAAAGTCACCACAAACACACTCAAGCCACCATAAACACCAATCACATGCACCGTTGTCGCGTGCGCACCTCACCTCAACCACCAACCCACACACCCAAAGCCACCACAGCCACACCCAAGCCACCATAAACACCAGTCACAAGCACCACTGTCACATGCACACCTCACCTGAACCATTAACCCACACACCAAAAACCACCACAATCATAACCAAGCCACCATAAACACCACTCACATGCACCATTGTCACGTCGACACATCACCTAAACCACATAGCCAAATCCACCTAAAAAACATGCAAGCCATCATGAGCATCACTCATGGGCACCACTGTCACGTGCACACTCCACCTAAACCACAAGTACACCCAAGCCACCATAAACACCATTCATAGTGTTGCGGAAATGATTGGACATAATAATCTTCTAATGCATATAGAAATTGAGGGAAATGCCACAAAAAAACATCACTAATAGCAAAGACACTCAGTAGATGAAAATCGAGCAAGGAAATCAAATGTTTAAGATTTTCAAGGAGCATGAAAGCAAGACATCCATATTGAATGATCTTGGTTTTTTTATGTGAATCTTCAAAAGGTTATGAATGAAAAGAGAGATAAAAAACTATAGCATAGCAAGCTGGTTGCTGATTTGAAACCAATAGCTCTTATAAATAAGGTTACTTCACAAAGTTTTCCTCACAAGAATAAGCTTTAATTGTTAGGCATGCAAGTGAATAGGGATTATATGGTGCATAAGTGAACTTTACAAAGCCTCACATCATGCATGTGAACATGTCTTTCATCGGTAATTGTCTTTCCGAAGCGGGTGACGGAATTCCAATCCCGATGACTGACACCTTCCAACAGGCAACTCCACAATAAAAAATAGTGTCGATAGCTTATTTCTCCATTTAAATCAAGAAATATTGTCTTACATACATCAGTGATGTGTTCATGTCTCTCGTGGAACAAACTACCCTTCTTTGATTTGTATGTTTTACCCATTTTTGTCTTGGAAAAGTATGGTCAACTCTTTGAACTTCAGGACCGTCTGTTCAACCACCTTTGAGCGGAGTGGTTCAGGAGGCCATTAAGGAGTTTTTACCATTAAGGAGTTTTTAATATTTATGTGGGGTCGGACCCCCAATAAGTGTACTGGTAGACCAATCCCACATAGGCATTGTGTGTTGTATGGTCGGTCTTGCACTGGGTCTTGAACTGCACTTTTTCCCTTTCAAGTTTGATTTGCTATTTTGCAAACTAAATCAAATTGTGTTGTGCTACGTTTGCTCTTTAATTTTCCTTATATTAATTAAATCTTTCTACTTTCAAACTATTTTTACTAAGTTTTAAAATCTCCATAAATTAAATAAAGACTTACCCGGTCTTTAGATCGACCTTTGTTAATTCTTAGTGCTTGCACTAAGATTATGAGGTTTTGGCCAAATAGCTAACCCCAGAGCTTTCTTTTTTGAAGCAACTGCAATGGCGTTCCCAATGCTCACATTTTTCTACCACATACTGACAACGACTTTATAAATGCTTAAAAATATAAGAATTTGATATTGCTGCTAGAAGATTTAAATCCCTAACAACGGCGCCAAAAACTTGACAACGCTTATAGATTTGATAAAGATGTGTATAAATTATTTAATAATTATAAAGTCACACTTATCAACGCAAGTATACGTATCGCTCAAGTAATACAGGGCTCTAATTAAGTCCTGGATATCAATACCACATGGAATAATATTAGAGGCTACAAACTAAGATTTAAAAAATCAATACTTAATCACAACAATATAGTTCAAATTGCATATTTGTCACTAATAGGCAATTGAAATAAAAATGTAATTTTAATAAACTCTTAATTAACTAATTCTACTAATAAAATTTCTAATGTGAAGTTCAATATATAAGAAAGCGTCATTCTCCTTATTAAGAAATATAAGTGAAATGATAAATTGAATCAGTTCAAATTGTATTGTGCCACATAAGAACATACCTATTCTTTACCCTTTAAAACAGGCATAAAGAACATTGACTAATCCTATGCTTGGTTATTGAATTTGCGGCTAGGCTGGGAGGATATCAGCTCTCACTTTGGAGCTCCCACGTTCCCCTCGTCTGAGGGCTAACATCTACACTTCAACACCCAAGCGATATGACCGAATTAAGGATTTAGCCTGTCACTCTAAAATCTCCAATTTTATGCCCGATAATTTTTATTTTCCTATTTATTTGCACCCAACTTTCAAAGACTTTGACCTCCATAAATCTTGGATGTAATCTTCACTTTAGTTGTAAAGCTCAACATATTTTAACAAATCAATTGGCCAAATTGAAATTAGATTAAGATTGAAGTGAAAAGATCATCACAACTTCTTTAAAATTCTCATGGCACAACCAATTCAAATCACAATTTCACAAAATTTCAAGACAAGGAGAAAGATAGAGAAAACTACTCAGAACTCATGGAGAAGATACGACAAAACTTAAAATTTATATATAAAAGCAAAGTCATACAAACTTTAATAAGTAAATACAACTTATCTCTAATTCCTCTCCAAGAAAACTCCTTGAAGTTCCTCTGAATCTCTTCCTTTCTTTACAACATACAGAATTCTCCTTTGAAGCAATAAGGAGGAAGAAATCTCTCACTTTCCTTCCACTCTTACAATCTCAAAGAATTCCTCACAATACTAACCACTCTCTACACTCTAATGGGCACCACAAACAATAAAGACTCAGCAGACACCCTGTGGGCACCACTTTTTCGTCCTCCCAATGTTTCTTTTAAAGTTGTAGAAGAGTTTTCAAGAGTTGCCTAAGCGTCTCTTCAAAAATCATACACATTCAATGCATCTGTTGAGAGAACCGACGTGCTCGCCATTGGCGTCCTTATAGAATATTTAATTCTGGACTCTCAAGAAAAACTCGCCGTCGGCGCCCAAGATCAAATTTTCATATTTTGGTCATTTTTTCTCCAAATTTGCTCCTTTTTGTATCTTTTTGCTCCAATGACCATAATTCAACATACCTTCAACAAAGAATCAAAAATATCTTTCTTTAAAGTGCAATATCGTCAAAATCAGTGTAAAATCAGTATGAAAATCTCAACATAATTTCCTTTGGTCAAAATCCCCCAAACTTAACTATTACTTGTCCTCAAGTAATTTTAGTACTACATAAAAGTTATGATCTACTGTGGTAAAGTTTTAATTCAGAAATACTTTAAGTTTGATTTAAGTAAATACCATAGTGAGATTTTTAGAAAAATTTCAAATAATTAAATTAACTCTGTAGATACAAGACTATCTAATCGTCAAGATTAAGAGTTTTAGTTTTCTATTGATTTCAAGAATGATTATATGTTGTAATATCAAGTCACTTAAGATATTCAAATGATAGGAACTTCAAGAGAACATTACTAGTAAAAGATGATATTCCATAAATATAAGTTCAGGATTGTATTTAGGTTTTCCCTTTAGGTAGGTCCAAGTGAAGCCAATTTTTTATTAGGCATCTCCTCAAGCTTCTCCTCACTT
>JXCR01089999.1:82514-105694 GCA_002079205.1 Phalaenopsis hybrid cultivar
AATTTTTCAATATGGAATGATACAGGTGGAAAGAAAAAATCTAAATATAAATCATACCTTAGTACTTTAGGCATTTTCATCTTTCTGAATTTTTTGCTGTTCCTTCTAATTTTTACTTTAACTAGTCTGTAATATTAGGAAATTTCTATACATATAAAGCATTAGAGAATTTGCTAGGTAATGAAATTTTGAAATAAATGCAAAACTAAACATTATACAAACATAACATTTTACTAACACATCACAATAAACTTTTATAAAGTACTAATCAAAGTCTATTATAACTACACATGCAAATTCCAACTACAACACTAAACATTTATAATAATAATTAAAAATTATCTAACTACAAACATAAAGTAAAATATATAATAAAATGAAAGTACAAACAAAAGTACATCTATCTCTATCACAAAATCACAAAACAAAAATACATCAATCACTGTCATATATCAAAATCTCATACTATGTCCTCATCTCTCTGGTCAGCAGGTGGATTGATCTGATACTGAGTATAACAGGGGCATTCAGGAAAAGTAACATCAGGCTCACCTCTGTAGTGTCGGGCCTGAGCTTCGTAGTAAGTTATCTCGAAGTCAGAATGCCTCTGTAGGTACTCACTATCATAATCATGTCTACGTTCTAATCCCCCTGATTCATTCATTTAATTTCTGTAGGTACTCACTATCATAATCATGTCTACATTCTAATCCCCCAATTCTTTCATTTATTTGCTCAATACTCTTCCGCTGCAAGGTTAAATCATTCATTAAATCTTGAAGAGTAGGGGAACTAGACAAAGGAAGGTCATAACTAGTAGAGGGGATATCTCTACTAGTAGAAGGTTCTTTACTCCTACTCCCAGATGTCCNTTAGATTAAGATTGAAGTGAAAAGATCATCACAACTTCTTTAAAATTCTCATGGCACAACCAATTCNTCACTACAAACAATCATATGGGTAATTTTAAAAATATTTAAATTGAGAACATATAATAGTTAATCTTTTTTTTCCGTCCCCCAAACTTAAATTTTTCAATATAGAATGATACAGGTGGAAAGAAAAATTCTAAATATAAATCATACCTTAGTACTTTAGGCATTTTCATCTTTCTAAATTTTTTGCAGTTCCTTCTAATTTTTACTTTAACTAGTCTGTAATATTAGGAGATTTCTATACATATAAAGCATTAGAGAATTTGCTAGGTAATGAAATTTTGAAATAAGTGCAAAACTAAACATTATACAAACACAATATTTCACTAACACATCATAATAAAATTTTATAAAGTACTAATCAAAGTCTATTATAACAACACACGCAAATTTCAACTACAACACTAAACATTTATAATAATAATTAAAAATTATCTAACTGTAAACATAAAATAAAATATATAATAAAATGAAAGTACAAACAAAAGTACATCTATCTCTATCACAAAATCACAAAACAAAAGTACATCAATCACTGTCATATATCAAAATCTCATACTATGTCCTCATCTCCCTGGTCAGCAAGTGGATTGACCTGATACTGAGTATAACAGGGGCATTCAGGAAAAGTAACATCAGGCTCACCTCTGTAGTGTCGGGCCTGAGCTTCGTAGTAAGTTATCTCGAAGTCAAAATGCCTCTGTAGGTACTCACTATCATAATCATATCTACGTTCTAATCCCCCAATTCTTTCATTTAATTTCTGTAGGTACTCACTATCATAATCATGTCTACATTCTAATCCCCCAATTCTTTCATTTATTTGCTCAATACTCTTCCGCTGCAAGGTTAAATCATTCATTAAATCTTGAAGGGTAGAGGAACTAGCGGAAGGAAGGTCATAACTAGCAGAGGGGATATCTCTACTAGTAGAAGGTTCTTTACTCCTACTCCCAGATGTCCATCCTTCATGGGATTCATACTTCTTTAAATTAGCTTTACTAATAGGTTTCATAGGGTAAACCCATTCTTCATCATCTCCAGCTTCAACTCCAAAAAGTTGGCAAAGTGCATAAATGAGGCCAGGATGTCCCAAACTTCCACTTAATTCACTCCTTGTCGTAATCAAAATATTCTTATAAATAATTTTCCCCACATTTATAGTCCAATTGTTCTGAATACAAAAAGTCAGAATAGCTCTATCTCTTGTTACCTCACTATGGTGATAGGTAGGTAACAAAGTAGAGGAAATATAATTGTGCCACGCTTTAGATGTGGCATTCAACACGGAAGCAGAAAAAATTTACCCGTTCTCGTTACTTTATCTTCCATGTCCCTTTCCCTTCAGTGAGAAAGTTAATGAAATCGTTAAGCGGGCCTTCCATTGTACTGAAGGTTTCATAATTACAGATATAGGAGTCTGGGACTTCATAAAATGAGTTAATGCGGGCGGCACTAAACTCAACAGAAACGATTCTGTCCTCAGAATAGAATGTATTGGCATATAATTCTTTCACAACATTCACAGCAGTCTTATTGTTGGTGTAACAGAAATTTTCCCACCTCCATTTCGTAATAACTAGATCAACTTCTCCTCCCGGACTCTCAAAAACACGATCTTATATATATTTCTTCCCTTGAAATATTGAAGTAAATCTCGACCGAGCCTTCGCATTGATGAAGCGAGACTCGTCAAACTCAAGTCGCCTCTTTTGTCGCGGAGCCATTTCAATCTAATCAAAATTATATAAAAAAAGTTCTGAAATACACTTCAAATACTAAAATATTGACTTCTAAGAGTGACTTTAAGAGTTCAAAACTAGGTTCCATGAATTTCTTTTAAATATTTTCTCCACATTCTCAATTTTTTTGGATCTCCTCAATGTGGAAGAAATTCAAGGTGAAAATCAAATATTTTTAGGTTGGAGTGAAGCTCTTACCGAGAGATGATAAAATGGGTGTCTAAACGCTTTGAAATTGCCCCAAATCCATGATCTTCAAGCCCTTGATCGAAAATTTTGTTTTTTAAGAGGAAGTGGATGATGAGTAGTGGTTGTTGACTGGTCAAAATCACGGTTAAAAGTGTTTTTTTCGGTATCTCGCTGTCGGTGTGGTTGTCAGCGCCGTCCGCGAGCTCTATTTAATTAAATAGCCTAAGTCTCCGAAAATTTTGTCGTTAGCGGCGTCGATGGCACCATTGGCGAGATTTTCAAAATTAGTTCAATTCCAGATTTTTGTGATTTCGATCAATTTCAAGCATCGCCAACATTCGTTCAATTATTCTAGACATAAATTTGAGTGATTAAATGATGTACTAACACAAATAAACACTCACAATACAAAACATTACAATTATATATAAAATTCAAGGGTTACAATACACGTTACACGACACACATAAGTTTGGTATTTNTAAAAAATTTACCCGTTCTCGCAGGTTTATCTTCCATGTCCCTTTCCCATCAGTGAGAAAGTTAATGACATCGTTCAGCGGGCCTTCCATTGTACTGAAGGTTTCATAATTACAGATATAGGAGTCTGGGACTTCATAAAATGAGTTAATGCGGGCGGCACTAAACTCAACCAAAAATGGTTCTATCCTCAGAATAGAATGCATTGGCATATAATTCATTCACAACATTCATAGCAGTCTTATTGTTGGTATAACAGAAATTTTCACACCTCCATTTGGTAATGACTCGATCGACTACTCCTCCCAGACTATCAAAAACACGATCTTATATATATTTCTTCCCTTGAAATATTGAAGTAAATCTCGACTGAGCCTTCGCATTGATGAAACGAGACTCGTCAAACTCAAGTCGCCTCTTTATCGCAGAGCCATTTCAATCTAATCAAAATTATATAAAAAAAAGTTCTGAAATACACTTCAAATACTCAAATAATGGTTTCTAAGAGGGACTCTAAGAGTTCAAAACTAGGTTCCATGAATTTCTTCTAAATATTTTCTCCACATTCTCAATTTTTTTGAATCTCCTCAATGTGGAAGAAATTCAAGGTGAAAATCAAATATTTTTAGTTTGGAGTGAAGCTCTTACCGAGAGATGATAAAACCGGGTGTCTAAACTCTTTGAAATCGCCCCAAATCCAAGATCTTCAAGCCCTAGAGCAAAATTTTTGTTTTTTAAGAGGAATAGGATGATGAATAGTGGCTGTTGACTGGTCAAAATCGCGGTTAAAAGTGTCTTTTTAAGTATCTCACCGTCGGCGGGGTCGTCAGCGCTGTCCGCGAGCTCTATTTAATTAAATAGCCTAAGTTTTGGGAAAATTTCGTCGTTAGCGGCGTCGATGACATCATCGGTGAGATTTTCAAAATTAGTTCAATTCCAGATTTTTGTGATTTCGATCAATTTCAAGCATCACCAACATTCGTTCAATTATTCTAGACATAAATTTAAGTGATTAATGATGTACTAACACAAATAAACATTCACAATACAAAACATTACAATTATATATAAAATCCAAGGGTTACAATACACGTTACACGACACGCATAAGTTTGGTATTTTCTCAACCTTAATACATCAATTCAGTGTCGCAATCCAAGCCACAACACTCTAAATGCTGAAAACAAACATTTTATGCTCAATCTCAACTATAATGATATCTAAAAGCAAAATTCAAAAGTAAAGCAATCACATAAGTTCAAATCAAATCACACACATAGATATATAGGTAGTAAAGTAAATCTACTACGAACTAATGATAATTTCAAACAAAAACACTATAATCACAATAAAAATAAAGATAACTATGGGTTTGATCCCATAAAGCGCTTGGTTTAACGTCGTCAGCCCGACTTATTCAGATATTATTCAAGTTGACTGACCATTAAAACCTCTTTAAAATTTGGTTTTTTACCCTCAAAATATGGCTTTAATCTATGTCCATTTACTTTAAATCTATTCCCAGTCTTTTGAATCTTCAATTTCAACAGCTCTGTAAGTATAAACTCGAGTCACAGTAAAAGGTCCTAACCAACGAGATTTCAATTTCCCAGGGAATAACTTCAGCCTTATATTGTAAAGCAAAACTTCTTGTCCTGGTTCAAAGTTCATCTGGTTAATCTTCTGATCATGCCATAACTTTAGTTTCTCCTTATAAATTATGTTGTTATCATAAGATTCATTTCTTAATTCTTCTAATTCATTGAGTTGTAACAATCTCTTCTCACCAACATCTTTCAAATTATAATTGAATTCTTTACTCGCCCAATATGCTTTATGCTCCAATTCTACTGGTAAGTGACAAGTCTTTCCAAAAATTAGCATGTAAGGAGTCATTCCAATAGGAGTTTTATAAGCAGTCCTATAAGCCCATAATGCAGTATCCAGTTTAGTAGACCAATCTACTCTACTACGATTTACAGTCTTCTCCAGTATCTATTTAATCTCTCTATTAGAAACTTCAGTTAACCCACTGGTCTGAGGGTGATAGGAAGTAGAGATTCTATGAATAACATTAAACTTTTCTGTCAATCTCTGAATTATTTATTCCTGAAATGGGAGCCTCCGTCAGTGATAATCACTCTCAGCATTCTGTATCTAGTGAAACTGTTTTTCATTAAAAATCTTGAAACACTTTTAGCATCACAACTAGGTAAAGCTTGTGCTTTAATCCATTTTAAAACGTAGTCTACTGCAACTAATATGTATAAGTTCCCAGATGAAGGAATAAATGGTCCGATGAAATCCAATCCCCAAACATCAAAGATCTCAACTTCTAACATGAAATTAAGAGGAATTTTATTTCTTCTAGATATATTGCCTACTCGTTGGGATCGATCACAAGTTTTTATGTATCTGTAAACATCTCTAAAGAGAGTAGACCAATAGAATCTAACTTGTAAAATTTATAAGTAGTTTTATCGGTTCCAAAATGTCCTTCAAATTCAGAATCATGACATTTCTGAATGATTAGTTCAATTTCTTCATAAGGTACACATCTAATAATAAGATCCTTACATTGTTTATATAAATAAGGCTCATCCCAAAAATATGTTTTCACATCATGAATGAATTTTCTTTGTTGTTGCAATGTTAGCATAGGTGGCAAATTATCACTTACAATATAATTAACAATATCAGCATACCATGGTATTTTCCACTCACTAATATTATAGAGTTGTTTATCAGGAAAACTATCCGTAATTTCATTATCGGTGTTAGATAATTCATGATATTTTAATCTCGACAAAAGATCAGCAATTTGATTATCAGTTCCATTTCTATCAAAACCACAAAATCAAATTCTTGCATCTAAAGTATCCATCTAATTAACATTGGTTTGACATCCTTCTTTTGCATCAAATATTTAATAGCAGAGTGATCAGTGTGCACAACATATTTAGTCCCATTTAAATAAGATCTAAATTTGTCAAAAGCATACACAATAGCCAGTAAATCTTTTTCAGTAATAATGTATTTAATTTGAGCATCGTTAAGAGTTTTACTAGCGTAGTATATAACTTTAAAAATCTTATCATACCTTTGTCCAAGAATAGCTCCAATAACATAATCACTAACATCGCACATTAGTTCGAATGGTTTCTCCCAGTTAGGTAAAACTTTTATAGGGGTTGTGATTAGCTTTTTTTTTAATAACTCAAAGGCATTTAAATAGTTTTCTGTAAACTCAAATTTCTTGTCCCTTTCTAAAAGTTGGCATAGAGGTTTGGTAATTTTTGAAAAATCTTTAATATAACACCTGTAAAAACCAACATNAATCTTCAATTTCAATAGCTTTGTAAGTATAAACTCGAGTCACAGTAAAGGGTCCTAACCAACGAGACTTCAATTTCCCAGGGTGTAAGTATAAACTTGAGTCACAGTAAATGACCCTAACCAATGAGACTTCAATTTTCCAGGGAATAACTTCAGCCTAGTGTTGTAAAGTAAAACTTCTTGTCCTGGTTCAAAGTTATTTCCTAGGGAATAACTTCAGCCTAGTATTGTAAAGCAAAACTTCTTGTCCTGGTTCAAAGTTCTTCTGGGTTAATCTTCTGATCATGCTATAACTTTAGTTTCTCCTTATAAATTATGCCGTTATCATAAGATTTATTTCTTAATTCTTCTAATTCATTGATTTGTAACAATCTCTTCTCACCAGCATCTTTCAAATTATAATTGAATTCTTTACTCGCCCAATATGCTTTATGCTCCAATTCTACTGGTAAGTGACAAGTCTTTCCAAAAATCAGCATGTAAGGAGTCATTCCAATAGGAGTTTTATAAGCAGTTCTATAAGCCCATAATGTAGTATCCAGTTTAGTAGACCAATCTACTCTACTACGATTTACAGTCTTCTCCAGTATCTGTTTAATCTCTCTATTAGAAACTTCAGTTAACCCACTGGTCTGAGGGTGATAGGAAGTAGAGATTCTATGAATAACATTAAACTTTTCTGTCAATCTCTAATTGTATTTATTCCTGAAATGGGATCCTCCATCAGTCATAATCACTCTGAGCATTCTATATCTAGTGAAAATTTTTTTCATTAAAAATCTTGAAACACTTTTAGCATCACAACTAGGTAAAGCTTGTGCTTTAAACCACTTTAAAACGTAGTCTACTGCAACTAATATGTGTAAGTTTCCAGATGAAGGAATAAATGGTCCCACGAAATCCAATCCCCAAACATCAAAGATCTCAATTTCTAACATGAAATTCAGAGGAATTTTATTTCTTCTAGATATATTGCCTACTCGTTGGGATAGATCACAAGTTTTTATGTATCTATAAACATCTCTAAAGAGAGTAGACCAATAGAATCCAACTTATAAAATTTTCCAAGTAGTTTTATCAGTTCTAAAATGTCCTCCAAATTCAGAATCATGACATTTCTGAATGATTAGTTCAATTTCTTCATAAGGTACACATCTTCTAATAATAAGATCCTTACATTGTTTATATAAATAAGGCTCATCCCAAAAATATGTTTTCACATCATGAATGAATTTTCTTTGTTGATGCAATGTCAGCATAGGTGGCAAATTATCACTTACAATATAATTAACAATATCAGCATACCATGGTATTTTCCACTCATTAATATTATAGAGTTGTTTATCAGGGAAACTATCTGTAATTTCATTATCGGTGTCAGATAATTCATGATATTTTAATCTCGACAAAAGATCAACAATTTGATTATCAGTTCCATTTCTATCAATAACCACAAAATCAAATTCTTGCATCTAAAGTATCCATCTAATTAACGTTGGTTTGGCATCCTTCTTTTGCATCAGATATTTAATAACAGAGTGATCAGTGTGCCCAACATATTTAGTCACAATTAAATAAGATCTAAATTTGTCAAAAGCATACACAATAGCCAGTATCTCTTTTTCAGTAATAGTGTATTTAATTTGAGCATCGTTAAGAGTTTTACTATCGTAGTATATAACTTTAAAAATCTTATCATACCTTTTGTCCAAGAACAACTCCAATAACATAATCACTTGCATCGCACATCAGTTTGAATGGTTTCTCCCAGTTAGGTACAACTATTAAAGGGGCTGTGATTAGCTTTTTTTTAATAACTCAAAGGCATTTAAATAGTTTTTTTTAAACTCAAATTTCTTGTCCTTTTCTAAAAGTTGGCATAGAGGTTTGGTAATTTTTGAAAAAATAATAAAACACCTGTAAAAACCAACATGTCCAAGAAAACTCCTAACCTCCCTTACATTAGCAGGAGGTGTTACTTCTTGTCCTTTTCTAAAAGTTGGCATAGAGGTTTAGTAATTTTTGAAAAATCTTTAATAAAGTCTGTAAAAACCAACATGTCCCAGAAAACTTCTAACTTCTCTTACACTAGTAGGAGGTGTTATAAGATGTCCAAGAAAACTCCTAACCTCTCTTACATTAGTAGGAGGTGTTAGTTTAGATATAACTTGGCATAGAGGTTTGGTAATTTTTGAAAAATCTTTAATAAAACGCCTGTAAAAACCAACATCTGAAAACTTCTAACTTCTCTTACACTAGTAGGAGGTGTTAGTTTAGATATAACTCGGATTTTTGTAAAACTTCTAACCCCTCTTACATTAGTAGGAGGTGTTAATTTAGATATAACTTGAATTTTTGGAAGGTCTGCTTCCATACCATCTTCCAAAATTTTATGCCTTAATAAAATTCCTCCTGCAACCATAAATTGATGGGTCTAATTCCATACCATTTTTTTTGAAATTTTATGTCCTAACACAATTCCTCCTACAACCATAAATTGACATTTCTCCCAATTTAGAACTAAATTAGTTCTTTCGCATAACTCCAAAACTTTTTCAAGATAATTTAAGCATGCGTCAAATGATGTTCCAAATACAGAGAAATCATCCATAAACACTTCTATTCCATCATCAATTAACTTACTAAATATAGACATCATACATCTCTGGAATGTTGTAGGTGCATTACATAATCCTAAAGACATTCTTCGAAAAGCAAAAGTTCTCAAAGCACTAGTAAATGTTGTCTTTTTTTTGATCCTCAGGAACAATAGGATTTGATGGTAGCCGGTATATCCATCTAAAAAATAAAAATATTTGTGCCCAGCAAGTCTATCCAAATTAGTCTAAAAATGGTAAAGGGAAGTGATCTTTCCTAGTGGCAGTGTTTAATTTTCTATAATCAATAAATACGCCACCCCAATAACTTGTCTGATAGGTATTAATTCGTTGTTTCTCTTGTGCTTCAACAGTCACTCCTCCTTTCCTAGGAACACAATGAATTGGACTTACCCAAGCACTGCCTGAAATAGGATATATAATTTCAGTGTCCAACCATTTAAGAATTTCCTTCTTGACTACTTCTTTCATCATTGGGTTTAATCTCCTTTGTGGATCTACTCTTAGTTTATATTGTTCATCCAGTATAATTCTGTGTATACAGATCGAAGGACGGATTCCTTTAATATCAGCTAAGGTCCAACCAAAAGCTTTCTTATATCTTTTTAATCTATCCAAAAGTCTTTGCTCTTGCAAATCATTTAACTCTGAAGATATAATAACATGTAATGTAGATGAGTTTCTTAGAAACACATACTTCAAGTTGTTAGGCAATATTTTTAACTCAAGTTCAGGTGGTTTTATAATTGATGGAACTAGATTCTTATCAGCATTTCCTGTAATATCCATCATCTCAAATCTTTCCTGAACATAATCTAATTCTTCATTTTTTATTTTGTCTAAAATAATTTCTTCTTTGTCTTCAAAATCTTTTTTCTCTTCAAAATATTCTTTAAAATGCTCGTTCAATAGATGAAGAATAATTTCATCACTCTCTTCAAATTTTTCTTTCTCTTCAAAATGTTCTTTAAAATGTTCTTTCAATAGATGTTCACTAAAAACATTCATTATTTCTCTAAACAGTATGGTATTTCATAGATTTCACAATGTTAAAAGTCACTTCTTGATCATTAACTCTCATAGTTAATATCCTTTTTGAAATCTATCATAGCTCTTCCAGTAGCTAAAAAAGGTCTCCCTAAAATTATAGGTATTTTTTTATCTTCCTCCATATCTAAAATAATAAAATCCATAGGAATGATAAATTTATCAACTTTTACTAACACATCTTCTATAACTCCCTTAGGATAAGTAACTGAACTATAAATTTGTCCACTTTTACTAACACATCTTCTATAACTCCCTTAGGATATGTAACTGAACGATTTGCTAACTGAAGAGTTACAGAAGTAGGTGAGACTTCTCCTAATCCTAATCATTTGAAAATTGATACGCTAACTGAAGAGTTATAGAAGTAGGTGAGACTTCTCCTAATCCTAATTTTTTGAAAATTGATTCTAACTGAAGAGTTAAAGAAGTAGGTGAGACTTCTCCTAATCCTAATCTTTTGAAAATTGATCTAACTAAAGAGTTACAGAAGTAGGTGAGACTTCTCCTAATCCTAATGTTTTGAAAATTGATAGAGACATAAGATTTATTTACTAACACATCTTCTATAACTCCCTTAGGATATGTAACTGAACGATCTGCTAACTGTAGTCTTACTAACACATCTTCTATAACTCCCTTAGGATATGTAACTGAACGATCCGCTAACTGAAGAATTACAGAAGTAGGTGAGACTTCTCCTAATCCTAATCTTTTGAAAATTGATAGAGGCATAAGAATAACCAGAAGTTGGTGAGACTTCTCTTAATCCTAATCTTTTGCAAATTGATAGAGGAATAAGATTAATGCTGACTCCCAAATCATATAAAGCTCTTCCATAAAATCTTTCACCGATAGCACACTGTATAGTAAAACTACCTGGATCTTTTAATTTTTCAGGAAGCTTTTTCCAAATAATTGCACTACAGTCTTTGCTAAGTGCAAAAGTCTCATTATCAGTGAACTTCCTTTTCTTGTTTAAAATATCTTTCATAAACTTCACATAATTAGGCATTTGCTTTAAAGCTTCTACGAAAGGATTATTTACCATTAATTTCTTAAGAATTTCTATAAACTTGGAAAATTGTTTATCCTTTTTGCGTTCCTTCAATATTTGAGAAAATGGTGGTGGAGGTTTCTCTACAGTCATTTTCATTGGTGTAAGTGGATATTTAAATTTGGGTATTCATGATCCTTTTCTTTTTCTGTGTCCATTTTCTCTTTTCCAGTTTCTGTTTCTTTCTGCACTCTTGTTTCCAATTCTTTTCCACTTCGTAATTGTATCACTATTATCTTTTCTTTTCCTTGATATTTAGGATTTAGTTCCACAGTACTAGGAAAAGTTCCCGATATTCGGTTTCTAAGCACAGTAGCGATATGCCCTAATTGGTTTTCAATATTCTTGATAGTAGTTCCTTGATTTTGTAACTGGTTTCCTTAAATTTGTAATTGATTTTTTTTATTCTGCAATTGTTGACCCATATTCAGTATCAGCTCTTCCATAGACAACTTCTTTTCCTTAAATTGAGTGTTACTGTTAAATCCTGGAGGATAAGAAGGTCTATAATTAACATTTCCTTGGTTGGGTGAATTTCCCAATGAGTTTACTGGGTTGTTTGCCCATTGTTGATTTGTAGAAGAATTGTTATTCCAATTCAAGTTAGGATGAATCTTCCAATCTGGGTTATAATAGTTCGAATAAGGATTGTTGGGTCTACTATTAATAGCATTTAAAGTCTCATAAGAAGGTTGAATATCCACAAATTGCCCAGATGAATTCTCTTCCATCATAGTAAGTGTTGGAGAATAATTCATTCCATAATGATCTAATTTCTTTGATATTGCAGCAATCTATGTTTTTGAGAGGTCTAGGTTGATGTTCATAAGTGAATTTCATCTGCTGAAGTATTTGCATAATCTCGTAGAGGTCTAGGTTGATGTTCATTTTCTATTCCTTGATTGTTCACATTATTTTCCATTGTGTCAGGATTTCTAGGTTATTTTTGTAGTTTTCTAATTCTCCTAACATTGTGTTCTAATTCCAAATCATAGGGTATAAAATTTTCAGGTCCAAATTTATGCATACAATTGAAATCAGTACACAGAAAAACAGTTAACAAAATATGAAAATAAGTTGTAATTCAAGTAAAAGTTTTCTAACAGTCCTAATTTATCCGTTAACTAAATTCAAGTATATGTATCGCTCAAGTAATACAGGGCTCTAATGGAGTCCTGGATATCGATCCCACAGGGAGTAATATTAGAGGCTATGAACTAAGATTTAAAAAATCAATACTTAATCACAAAAATATAGTTCAAATTGTATATTTGTCACTAATAGGCAATTGAAATAAAAATATAATTTTAATAAACTCTTAATTAATTAATTCTACTAATAAAGTTTATAATGTGAAGTTCAATATATAAGAAAGCATCCTTCTCCTTGTCAAGAAATATAAGTGAATGGATAAATTGAATTAGTTCAAATTGTATTATGCCAAATAGGAGCATATCTATTCTTTACCCTTTGGACCAGACATAAAGAACATTGACTAATCCTATGCTTGGTTACTGAATCTGCGGCTAGGCTGGGAGGATACAGGCTCACTTTGGAGCTTCCACGTTCCCCTTGCCTGAGGGCTAACATCTACACTTCAGCATATAAATGATAGGACTGAATTGATGATTTTAGCCTGTCACTCTAAAATCTCTTATTATATGCCCGATAATTTTTATTTTCCTATTTTTTTGCACCCAACCTTCAAGGACTTTGATCTCTCTTAATCTTGAATGTAATCTTCACTTTAGTTGTAAAACTCAACATATTTTAACAAATCAATTGGACAGATTGAAAGTAAATTCACTTTAGTTGTAAAACTCAACATATTTTAACAAATCAATTGGGCCAGATTGAAAGTAATTAATATTGAAGTGAAAAGATCATCACAACTTCTTTAACATTCTCATAGCACAACCAATTCAAATCACCATTTCACAAAATTCAAATCAAGGAGAAAGAAAGAGAAAACTACTCATAACTCATGGAGAAGATACGACAAAACTTGGAATTTATATATATAAGGAAAGTCATGCAAACTTCAATAAGTAAATACAACTTATCTCTAATTCCTCCTCAAGAAAACTCCTTGAAGTTCCTCTGAATCTCTTCTTTT
Source organism: Phalaenopsis hybrid cultivar (assembly GCA_002079205.1). NCBI lineage: Eukaryota > Viridiplantae > Streptophyta > Magnoliopsida > Asparagales > Orchidaceae > Phalaenopsis > Phalaenopsis hybrid cultivar. The sequence goes on from JXCR01089999.1 coordinate 96,035, forward strand.
CTTTACAGCATACAAAATTCTTCTTTGAAGCGGCAAGGAGGAAGAAATCTCTCACTTTTCTTCCACTCTTACAATCTCTCAAAGAATTCCTCACAATACTAACCACCCTCTACACTCTAATGGGCACCACAAACAACAAAGACTCAGCAGACACCCCGTGGACACCACTTTTTCGGCCTCCCAATGTTTCTTTTAAAGTTGTAGAAGAGTTTTCAAGTGTTGCCCAAGCGTCCCTTCAAGAACCGTCCACATTCATTACATCTATTGAGAGAACCGCCGTCGGCGGCCTTCTAGAATATTTAATTCTGGATTCTCGAGAAAAACTCGCCGTCGACGGCGTCAAGCTCGCTGTCAGTGACCAAGATCAAATCTCTCCTTTTTGCTCCAAATTCTCTCCTTTTTGTATCTTTTTGCTCAAATGACTATAATTCAACATACCTGCAACAAAACATCAAAAATACCTTTCTTTAAAGTGCAATATCATCAAACTCAATGTAAAATATGTATAAAAATCTCAACATATTTTTCTTTAGTCACCTGCCAATGAGTTGCGGTGCCCGAAATGTCGCTGCCACTATCAAGTTTAGAGTCGGATTTGAAGATCTTGAGGTCATCCTCGGGAAAGCCCCGTTCGTCGTACTGAAGGTCACCGCTCTAGAGGTTCAGGAACTATCTGTGAGTTTAGCCTGAAATTCCCTCAAGACTTCACTTCTTACAAGAAGGTCAAGACTACTACCACCATGGCACTTACCAAGCCTGTTGTTCCCGTTTCTGCTAAGGAAAAAAGAAGTTATGATCGTCGAAGACCCGGCTGAAGGATTCGTTGTCCCGCTGTCAGTATTTGAAATCAGATCAAGTTTAAGGGCTGTACCGTTAACCCAAATCCAAAGGAAAAGCCACATCCAAAATGTTTGGAAGGCTACTGAAGCTCAAATTTTTGAGGAAGTACCTGTTGATGACGCTCCTCATCAAGAGGAGTCGGGATTACCAGAGACCTATCCGTTTCTGCAAGGGAGTAGGTTCCATCCCTTAATGGATACTAATGTGTATGAAAGTATCCAGAAGATCGCCACTACTTTACCGTCACCTCATGAACATGATGGAGAGAGGAAGAAGCCTGCTTTTATCACCTGAGTCAGTACAATTTTTCAGAAACTAGCTGTCAAAGAAGATTGCTCTATTGGTGAGTTACTCAAATGAGTGGGGTGTGCAATATCTCCTTACATGACAAAAGAAATTTTAAAAGACGTCAGATCTACCATACAATCTTAGAAGTCAATTGAAGCTTTGCCTACTCGCATTCCCATCTAGTTCTGCTTGGGAAGCAGAGTTGATACCACTAGATTCACGGGCCATCGACCATTTAAGTCATGTCTGGGTCTGAGAATTTTACCAACTACAGGTCACAAGGATGTTCTTAAGGTTTCGAAGGAAAAGACAAGAGGTTGGCTGGTGCTGTATCTGTTCTGCACCATGGGGAGCTTCTCTTTGACATGCAAATAATTCTCCTGAGACACCCCATCTCAAGACATCACCATCAGATAAAAAAGTACCCAAGGTCGCCATACTGATACGGTCCAATAAGCCCACATGGCAGGATCATGGAATGAAGCAAGGGTCTAAAGTATCCAACATGGTCGTAGCAATTGCTAGTGAGATGGATGAGCAAGTAGAGAATGTCCAGCAAAGTCCTCTAGATCTCAAGGTGCTACAAGAATCAATAATTAAAGAAAAAGTTGAAAAGCTTAGGGTCAAGATTTCCGAGTTGGCCCAAGAACATGAAGTTTCCATCAATGATGATGATAAAGATTATGACTTCAATGATTACCCAAGGAAGACTTCATGGATATGCATGTCATCGAGACCAGAGCCACTGCACCTGCACGCGACACTCAACCTTTCGTTGAAGAGAACGCCGTAGATGAGCTGCATAAAGCTATTTCTTAAGTGAAAAGCAAATCAGCCAAATGGAGAAAAGAAAGGAAAAGATGGCCACTGTTATGACTGCCATGGCCACAACTCAAGGATAGTTTCAACTACCACAGTTAGCCTCCCCAGAAGTAAATCAACCGGAGATTATACATATCACAAATGAAAGGAGGGAAGTTGCCTCAACAAATAGAGATGATCAATAAAAGAAGGATTCTCAATCAAGTGTCATACCGAAAAAAGAATTTAAGCAAATGGTAAAACAAGTTCGGGAGGCCTTAGCCCAATCTAAGGGTGGTGCATTGGTTTTTAAAGGTAGACTTTACCCGAAGGGATTCGACACCGTACCTTACCCTAAGGGCTTTCTGTCGCCAAACTTTAAGATATTTGATGGGACTGAAAATCTGAAGCAACATATAGCACATTTTCGAGCCAGTTGTGGCAACATAGGAGGAAATGAAGCTTTGCTCTTTTGACAGTTTGTCAGCAGCCTGTCAAGGATCGCTTTTAATTGGTATGCCAAACTACCCAACGGATCAGTCAAGATGTTCGCTGAATTGGAACAATTTTTCGTGAAAAGATTTGTTGGAGCGCAGCATCATGTGTCTATTGGAGATCCTTTGATAGAAAAATAAAAGCCCAACGTGACTTTAGTGGACTACATTTTGAGGTGGAGAAACCTTAGCATGAAATGTGAACCTCAACTATGGGAAAATCATGTGATTGAAATCTTACTTAAGAGCATCCATGGGCCCGTAGCTTTCATGCTCAAGGGACTCACCATTAAATCCTTCAAGAAGCTACTCAGTAAAGCTAGCAATCTTCAATAAGAAGTCAAACATATGGATTCTCATGAGAAGCTGAAAAGTCCAGAACAACCAGAGTATTTGAAAAGAAATTTGGAATAGTGGTAACAGCCGATAAAGGAAAACAATCAATGAAGATACATGCAGAGAATTCTCGTCAGTTGTCATTGCAGCATGCTCAACAACAGACACAAAAGTATGGCCAGTCTAGCCAGCAACCGCCTCAAAGAGGATCATATCGAACAAAGAACAATAAAATGTCCATTGCGGAACAAAGAAAAGTGGTGTACTCCTTCAAATATGAAGTCATACCCAAAATGTTCAGAAGCCGATGATGAAGCCTGAGTTCAAATTACCAGATCCAAAAAAACCTGAAGAGGTCGATAAGAAGGATCAACCAAATTATTGCCCGTATCNGAGAAGCTACTCAGTAAAACTAACAATCTTCAAGAAGAAGTCAAACATATGGATTCTCATGAGAAGGCCGAAAAGTCTAGAACAACCAGAGTATTTGAAAAGAAATTTGGAATAGTGGTAACAACCGATAAAGGAAAATAATCAATGAAGATACATGCAGAGAATTCTCCTCAGTTGTCATTGCAGCATGCTCAATAATAGACACAACAGTATGGCCAGTCTAGCCAGCAACCGCCTCAAAGAGGATCATATCGAATAAAGAACAAGAAAATGTCCATTGCGGAACAAAGAAAAGTGGTGTACTCCTTCAAATATGAAGTCGTACCCAACATGTTCAGAAGCCTGATGATGAAGCCTAAGTTCAAATTACCAGATCCAAAAAAACCTGAAGAGGTCGATAAGAAGGATCAACCAAATTATTGCCCGTATCACTAATTGCTTGGACACACTATAAAGGAATGTTTTGTATTCAAGGATTGGCTCGAGAGAAATCTTAAGGAAGGAAATATAACGATCCCAAAAGAATATTTAAAGGAACCTAAAATTGGTTCTATAAATATGATTACAGCTGAGCCAGTCTCTCTGATTAACTCGTATACTGGAAAAGATGGATGGAGTACGACTTGGGACAAGTTCAAGAAAATGTTGAACCAAATCTAGAATGCATCAGCACAATCTTCCGTTCAGAGTCTTCAGCCTGCCAGCCTAAGATGACGATTTCGCCAGAAGACCTGTCACTGTCAAAGAAGAAGAAGAACATCATCACGAAGACTGATAGCACGGGGGGTAGGATAGGGGTTGCCTCTACTAGATTAGTTATCACGAATTTGGGGAAGAAAATCCTCGAACCCCTGGCCTTGTATGATTATCTTTTTGCCCTCTGGGGTCTTATGAATATAATGATTATGATTTCGGCTACGTTTTAACTATTTTTAGTGATAACATAATCGATTATGACCAATCTCACTTCGATCTTGATTCTCAAACCGATCCTCAAATTATACTCAAGTCCGATGAACTTGTTAACAAGACCAAAGAAGACATCGACAATACCGCTTACGACAACACCAAGAGTGAGGAACCAATCCTCGAGTGCCACGGTGCACCACTTGCCTTCAACTTACTCCTTTCCGAAAAAAAAAAACACCGAATAATTCGACAATGACATCTCGAGAGGAAGAAATTACATAAGTGAACATAAGGAGTGGGAGAATATTATCGCCGAGGTCAGTTCCAATGGATAAAGGAAAGCATATAGTCACTTGAGAAGAGCTACCTCCACCTTCGCCAGCAGAAGAAACACAAAACCAAGAGAAAATTGAAGGATCATACAAAGTGGATTATAATGTGCTAGCTCATCTTAGGATGGTGCTAGCAAAATTAAGTACCTATGATGCTCTAATCCTGTTAAAGAAGATGAGAGAGCCTCTGGTTACAGCTTTACTTGACCCAAAGATTTGCTTAGCCCAGTTGACCAGCACATCCTCAGATGAAGTTTGCTTGTTCAAAGAATAGTTTGGGATAACCTTAACAGATGAAGACTTGTTACTTGGTACCGTCAACCACAACCGTCCACTCTATATCTCTGTTAACATCGACAGATTTGTGTTGTGCAGAGTTTTGGTAGATCCTGGAGCATCCCTCAACTTGCTGAGTCTACGGACATTGGCCTATTTGGACATTGAAGCTCAGGAGCTTACGACCGATAAGATGATGCTAAGAGGATTCAACCAAAAGGGAGAGAGAGCCCTTGGATAAATTACATTAATTATGAAGGTTGGATACCTAGTAACAACTACTAAATTCTATATTATCCACGCTGAGACCTCTTTCAACGCCCTACTGGGTCGACCATGGATTCACAAACACAACATGGTTTTGTCGCCTCAACACCAATGCATTAAGTATTACAAGGAAGGACAAGAACATGGCATCAAGGGAGATTTACAACCATTTTTGGTTCATGAAGTTGTCATTCATGAAAATTTCACCTACTATGCGCCTCCAAAGAAAATTGTATTCTCTCGTGAAGTTATGATGAATAAAAGTGAAGATTCAGAAGAATTACAATGGCAAGGCCGTTCAACTCCGCTTCAGCAATCTTCCACCACTCTTTTGCGACAAGTTGGTGGGAGTTCTTTTACTTCGCGCACCCGAGGACGAGGCCAGAGATGTGGACAAGCAAGAGACAATTTAATTGTTGAACAGACAAGGCCAACCATCAACATTGATGATGAAGAAAGTTTTGAAGATGAATTCATGATGACAAAACAGATGAAACTACAGTACGAGATATCCTTAGAAGACATGGAAAAAAGCAAATATGAAACAATGTATGATCGGATAAACCACTATGTGAACACCATGACCCTCTAATTCTCCCTCAAAAGGTCAAGGAGGTTCGTAGCGCTGGTTCAAAGCTGATCAAATTTTGACGTGCTTCTACTTTTACTAATCTTGAAAATCATGTAAATTTCGAGATCTTGTTCTCGTGCTCAAAAGGTATATTCTTGCTACACACAAAATTAATGGATGTTACTAGTTGTTCAAAAGGTCATTCAGAATTAAGGGATGTTACTAGTTGGAAATATAACGATCCTAATGAATTAATGGAATTACCTTTTGGTTACTTTTCTCCTTGTGTGCATAAGTTAATTCAATAAGAGCATTTACAAAAACAAATGCCAAAAGATAAATTACAACTTTTTGAAAAATTATGTGATGTTAAAAGTCGAACTCCCAACTCGAAAGAGGGTTTCAAATTTGGTATAGTTGGACCAGTCGATGATTCAGAATTTTGCATGGTTGTTACTAGTGCATCAGAAGAAGACAGCCTTGATATAACGGATGACTATACTAATCAGCTAATAGAAGATGCTCCACCATAATTTGAGGAAGTAATCAAATCAACCATTGATGAATGGAAAGAAATTAACCTTGGGATGGAAGAGCAACCCCAACCTACATTTATAAGTTATTTACTCAATGATGAAGAATCTTTAGAGTTAATTAATTTACTATTAGAATATAAAGATTGCTTCGCATGGAGTTATGATGAAATGCCAGGACTGTCAGCAGAAGTTACAGTTCATAAACTCAAAGTGGATAGATATATGACCTCAGTAAAACAAGTTCCCAGAAAGATGCACCTCGAGATAGAGGAGTAAATCATTGTCGAGGTAATGAAATTAAAAGACGCTAACTTTGTGCGGGAGGAGCAATACCCCACATGATTAGCTAACATTGTACCTGTCAAGAAGAAAAATGGACAAATCCGTGTATATGTCGACTTCAGGGATTTGAACAAAGCGTGTCCAAAAGATGAATTTTTGTTGCCGATACCAAAAATGATGGTGGATTTTACTTCAACACACAAAATTTTCTCTTTAATGTGCAGGTCGTCAGGATACAACCAAATCATGATGGCTTCAAAAGATACAACACTTACAACCTTCAGATCACCTATCGGAATTTTCTGCTACACAATGATGTTGTTTGGATTGAAGAGTACTGGAGCAACATACCAATGAGCAATGACAAAGATTTTTTATGATCCAATTCACAACCAAGTGGAATGCTACGTAGATGATTTGGTCATCAAAATTAAATGAAAGATAAACCATTTGTACGATTTGAGGATCATGTTCAAACGATTATGACAGTACAACGTTAAGATGAATCCCTTAAAGTGCACCTTCAACGTTACCTCTGGGAAATTTCTACGCTTCGTTGTCCGTCATCAGGGAATTGAGATCGACCCAGATAAGATTAAAGCTATCTTAGAGATGCCTCTACCTAAAACCTTGAAACAACTACAATCCTTTCAAGTGAAGTTGGCATATTTGAGACGTTTTATTTCTAATCTCTCAGGTAGGTGTCAACCTTTCTTGACATTAATTAAAAAAGACGCCAAATTTGTTTGGGAAGAAAAATGCCAGCAGACTTTTGAGGACGTTAAGCAATATTTAATGACACATCTTGTTTTGGTAGCCCATATCCCGGAAAAATTGTTGATACTTTGTACCACAGCCTTAGATAACTCTCATGGTGCCCTCTTAGCCAAAGTCAATGATCAGGTTAAAAAGAAAATGCACTATACTACTTAAGTCATTGTCTAATATCGACGGAGATAAGGTATTCGCCTATTCAGAAGCATTATCTAGCTTTGATTTTTGCCGCCCAGAAGCTTAGACATTACATGCTTTCTCATAGGATTACCCTTATCTCGAAAGTTAATCCATTACAATATTTGATGACCAGACCAACATTCTCTAGACGTCTAGCAAGATGGTCGATGATTTTTTTGCAATTTGTTATTATTTTATTCTCAGCTATGCTATCAAGGGATAGGTTTTAGCAGATTTTCTCGTTGCACACCCACTTCCACCTGGGTCCACTCTTAATGATAAATTACCAGCGAGAGAATATTACAAATGGATTTCTCTAGTGCGCAATGCTAGGAGATGCACTTTGATGGAGCTTCGTTAGCTAGCAAAGATAAAGGATCAAGCACAGTTATATCAAGCAAAGCAGGAATTGGTTTGATCTTCATCACACTAGATAAGGGTATGCTGAGATTCTCCTACCACCAGACAGAGCCATGTACCAACAACGAAGCAGAATATGAAGCATTAATCACCGGGTTGGAGTGGCAATCTTGATGGATATAACAAATATTGTCATCTATGGCGACTCACAACTCGTCATCCAACAAGTCATTGGACAATACAAGATTTTGAAACCAAGGATAACAGAATATATTCTCAATGTAACTTTCTACCATATTTCTTGGGGAGATAATGCCCATGCTGACACTCTTATAAAACTTGCTACGAAATTGGCATGTCCCCTGAAAGATTCCATTGACATTACGATACAAGGGAGACAAGTTTTGTCTTGAATTGACCTAAAAAATCTACACAAGCTCAAAAAAGAAGAAGAAATGATGATTGTGGTTGCTGATATCAACAAATATTGGCATAAGTCATTGATGGAATATTTGCAGAATGTAAAACTGTCAGAGGACAAGTTAGCAGCACATCACATCACAAGAAGGGCTATGCCATATGCTTTAGTGGGTGATGTTCTCTACAAAAGATCGTTCAATCAGATGTGGCTACGATATTTGAGCAAAGAATAAGCACACAATGTTGTCAAAGAAGTACATACTGGATTGTGTGGCGCTCACCAGTCAGGGCCAAAGGTGAAAATAAAGTTAAGAGACTTGGATATTATTAGTTGGCAATGATGTCCGACTGCATGGATACAACCAGAAGATGTCACCAGTTCCAGGTGCATGGGGTGGTCTTGCACCAATCTCCAAATGTGCTACACCCAATTGTAGCTTCGTGGCCATTCGAGTGTTAGGGCACATACATAATATGTCTGATAGACCCCCAATCCTCTAAGGGACACAGATTTATACTCTCTGCTACAGATTGCTTTTCCAAATGGGCAGAGGCAGTAACATTATAAGAGGTTGGAGCACAGCACATCCTTCAAATTCTTAAATGCCAAATTATCTACCGTTTTGGAGTTTCACACAGAATAATCTCCAATAATGGGACAGCCTTCAAGAGCAAAAAAATAAACAGTTATGTCAAGCAGCACGAGATAGACTGAAGATACTCTACAATCTATTATCACATGGCAAAAAGCCCAGCGAAGGTCTTTAACAAAATACTGGTACATATTTTGATCAAAACACTGGATGAAAATAAAAGAGATTGGCATAACAAACTGTTAGAAGCTTGTGGGCCTACCGGACAACGTTCAGGACTCCCACTTAGTGTACACCTTACATGCTCGTGTACGGGTCTGAGGCCGTACTATTGCTAGAAGTTTAGACGCCGTCTTTTAGAGTCACTATCGCCAATCAGCTTACAACAAAGAAAAATGCAAAACTCAGACTTGAAGCATAGGAAAATCTTGAAGGAAAACGACTAGAAGCACAACAACATTTAGAGATTTACTAAGCATAGATGGTACAAGCTCATGACAAATTCGTTCGCCCAAGGGTTCTTAAAGTTGGTGATCTTGTTCTTGTGCTCAAAAGGTCTATTCCTGCACGCCGAAAGATAGATGGAAAATTCAAGCCAACATAGGAGGGACCATTTTTCTTAGAAAAATTCTACTCAGGAGGAGCCTACCAGTTGGTGGATTTTTGAGGCGAAAGATCCATGTTGCCGATCAACGGACGATACTTGAAGACATACGATACAACTTGAAATTGCTTGAATTGAAATTTTAATTATCCTAGGGTTATTTATTTAGCCAAATGTTAGTGTTTTGGTCCATAAAATTTTGTAATAAAATTAACCTCAATAAAATAAAAACTTTTGAAGTTACATACTTCAATTTTCTCTTTTTTCTACTTTTAGGTTTGATATTTTACTAAATTAAATTAAATTAAATTATATATATATATATATATATATATATATATATATATATATATATATATATATATATATATATATATATATATATATATATATATATATATATA
>JXCR01089999.1:105785-115971 GCA_002079205.1 Phalaenopsis hybrid cultivar
ATATATATATATATATATATATGATCTTCTCACCGATATAAACTAAACTTTTACCTAACAAACACTTTGTTTTATTCTTGTTCCTGCTAAATTTCAGCACACTGATGTTTTTCCTATCGTCTGCAGAGAAAATGCCAGGATGGAGGCTGATTTTTGCTTTCAAAGGTGGATGGAATCTGGTACTTAACAAGGAAAGGGCACCGCAGGGTGGCATCGTAGACTTTGACATGGATTTCAGCCAAGTCGATGTAGATTATGAGGGTCCACTGATGAACGTGGTCAACCGTCAAGAAAAAAATGGGCTACCATTACTATTAAAGATCAGCACCAAGGAAGATTCCTCACTGCAGGGGAAGAAAGTATAGGGCAGCAAGATCCGATGGAGGGGACTAGTCGCCTGCCATGTATGATAACTGCACTGACTGGAGGCCTAGTAACTACTGACGATGAGAGACTGCCAGATGCACTGTTACAAAGGACGCAACGCAGAAATGCCAATCTTCAAAAACATATAGCTTTCCTGCATGAAGAAAGAAGGAGGTAGAAAACTTGCTTATCCCGATTCTTGAGGGGAAATTCTACGATCCATACATGAGAGAGGCTTCCTCCAGCTTGCTTGCCATAGAGTATGAGTCCAAGTTCACAATAGAGCCGATGACACCAGAGGTTTCAGATGAGCTTTGTACAGGTTGCTTGACAGCAACACCAAGATTCTCACACGGATACCGGTTACAGAGGCATTTGTGGAATTCCCGAACTGCAATGTCCTCCACCTAGAGCGTTATAGTACTTTGAAGGGGTATACATCCACTAATAGTGGATTTTAGATCACTGATCACTTAATGGAGGAATCATATATTCCATTGGATACAGCGACTTAACATGGATTCCCGCTGATACTGAAATGAGGGAGCATCCTCGACACCCGTTGATCGTCACCACGACAGAATACTACAAAATGACTAAATTCAACAAAAGCGAATTTGAATTTTATGAAGAAGTCCAAGGAAGATTTGTCAACATACTAGAAGTCTTGGAATTGTACACCAGAGTCTTCTCAGAAAGTGACGAAAGAAGCATTCTCGACTGTATATTTGACCTAAGGGACAGGGGTCGAGCAGGTCTTCTAAGGGAAAGAACCTATTTTGAACCACCGAAGTGGATGCGTGGAAATGGCATAATGACCATATAATGTGGTTGTTGTTATAATTTCACCAAAGATAGAGAAGGAAATCCCCCGGGGATTTAAGACATGATGAGATGGATCTGTTACCTCCTATGATAAAGTGGATGATCAAAAGGATGGTTTGATGAAGCATACTTCCAGCCAATTGCATTTCTAACAGCTACATCATTAACATCTACGATGAAGGCGATTGCATTCCTCCGCATATAGACCATCATAATTTTGTGAGAACTTTTTGCACAATATCCTTCATGAGTAAGAGCAATAGCCTATTCAGAAAAGAAATAGACATCATTGGCTCCGAAGAGTTCAGAGGATCCATGGAGATTCTTCTACAAGTGGATTCAGTACTAATTCTCAAGAGAAATGGAGCAGACATCGCCAAACACTGCATTCTAGGAGTACGACACTGCAGGGTGTTTGTAACTTTCAGAAGGATGGATAGCAGCAAGATGCCATATGGATTCCAACCAGATCCAGAATTATAAGAGCTACAACCTTATGAGCTATGAGATGGTTGCACCTCTAAGCACATGCTAAGGGAACTCTTGTATCAGATATGCTTAGCTTGTGATATGTACCCAACATGAAATATTTTCATATGTACTCTTGATGCGTTCAACATATTGAAATTTTTGTTGATGCTTCAGCCTATGTTCAGTCTGTAACCCTTGTTTGAAGCAGATCAATGAAATCTATTTCAAAATTTATTTTGTTTGTTCAATTTCCCTTTGTGTGATGGATAAAGATCCACAGAACCATACGTTGGTTCCGAACTACAATGAACGAGGAAGAAAACAATAAAAACTTGATAATAAAAAAGCTCTTTTTTGAAAAACAACCAACAAAAATTGAATTTCAAAAATATATTTTGATAATTAAATGTGATAAAAACAACAAGAAAATAAAATAAATCTATTGAGTTGATTCTCTCAATTTTGATGTCTCTTACTCTTTGCTCGTGCAGCACGACTGTCCTTGTCTGCACTAATTCTCTTCACAATCCCCGCGGAATTTTACATTCTACTCAAAATCTCACAAAATTTCATGAGTTTTCTTCACTAGTACCTATCTTCACATGACACATATCTATGGACTCAATACCACAAATTCTTTACATTATTTTCATATTGTTCTCAGTGACAAAATTGAGACAATAATTCTTTTGCTTGCCACCATTTTGGTTGGATGTGAGTCCTAGTACTTTCCTCACTAATGGGATACATATCTTTGAGATTGGTGTAAGACCACATTAAATGGAACACGACATCCAATTCTCTACACATATCCTTCAGATTGTTGTAAGACCACCTTAAATGGACACAACATCCGATTCTCTGCACATATCCTCAAGATTGGTGTAAAACCACCTTAAATGGAACACCACATCCAATTCTCTACACATATCTTTGAGATTGGTGTAAGAAAACCTTAAATGGAACACATCATTTGATTCTTTACATATATCCTTGAGATTGGTGTAAGACCACCTTAAATGGAACACATCATCCGATTCACCACCTTAAATGGAACACAACATTTGATTCTCTACACATATCCTCGAGATTAGTGTAAGACCACCTTAAATGGAACACGACATACGATTCTCTACACATATCTTCAAGATTATTGTAAGAACACCTTAAGTGGAACATGGCATTTGATTCTCTAAACATATTTTTGAGATTGGTGCAAGACCACCTTAAATGAAACACGACATCTGATTCTCTACACATTCCCTTGAGATTGGTGTAAGACCATCTTAAATGGAACATGGCATCCGATTCTCTATAAATATCCTCAACATTGGTGTAATACCACGTTAAATGGAACATGACATCTGATTCTCTGCACATATCCTTGAGATTGGTATAAGACCATCTTAAATGGAACACGACATCTGATTCTCTACACATATCCTCGAGATTGGTGTAAGGCCATCTTAAATGGAACACGACATCTGATTCTCTACACATATCCTCGAGATTGGTGTAAGACCACCTTAAATGGAACACGACATCCGATTCTCTACACATATCTTGGAGATTGGTGTAAGGCCACCTTAAATGGAACACGACATCCGATTCTCTGCACATATCCTCAAGATTGGTGTAAGACCACCTTAAATGAAACAATGCATCTGATTCTCTACAAATATCCTCAATATTGGTGTAAGAACACCTTACATGGAGCACGGCATCTGATTCTCTAGAGATATCTTTGAGATTATTGTAAGACCACCTTAAATGGAACACGACATCTGATTCTATCACATATCCTCGAGATTGGTGTAAGACCACCTTAGGTGGAGCACGTCATCCTATTCTCATTCCGAGATCAGTACCTAAATTTTGATTCCCTCGTTTTGAGATCAGTAGCTAAATTCTGACTATCTTCCTGAGATTGGTACCTAAATTTCAATTCTAATCCTTGGAATCAGTACCTCAATTCTGATTCCTATCTTATGAGGTTGGTACCTAAATTCCGACTCTCCTTTTTGGGATTGATACCTAAATTTCAATCCCCATTTTGGGATCAGTACCTAAATTTTAATTCCTATCTTTTGAGGTTGGTACCTAAATTATGACTCTCCTTTTTTTGGAATTGATGCCTAAATTTTAATTCCCATCTTGGAGTTAGCACCTAAATAATGGTTGCCCTCCTGTGAAAACACCTGAAACTTGATAATTTCAAGCACACTTTCCAATCCCTAAAAAGAGTTCATACTCCTTGATTTCAATAAGATATTCACTTACTAATTCTCCAACGAGAATAGCTAGCACTCAATTCTACACCTCATTCTATGTCTGTTGGCTTAGAAGTCTGTGTTGGTTTTGTTGATCTTGTCGGTCAACGCCAATACGCGCGATGTGCTTGCCCAGCACACCACGCCTATTGGGGGTCCATTTGTTGACCTCACTTTTTGTTGAGGTTTAGTTCTTCTTCTTTAGTAGCCTAGGGTCTAGCCATAGGACTTTTCTGTTAACTATTCCTTGAATACTAGAAAAGGAACCCTCACCATTACAAATTATGAACTCTTTCTTGCTCAACTTGGCCTTTTGCCCCCAAATACACCCAAATTACCAAAATTCCCTTGAAACCCCAAATTTGACAAAAATCCCCAATTTCACCCAAAATACCCAAATTGGTTCAAAAATCATTTCAAACCATTGCAAAATACCCAAATTGCCCAAAACCACCCAAAAATTCCAAAATTACCAAAATACTCTCAAATTTGCCAATATTAAAAAAATACCCTTGGCATCCCAAACTTTCCCAAAACATCCAAAATCACTTCAAATATCTCCAAAACCAATTTTGACCCTTCAATTGAACCTAATTTGACCAATTTGACCATTTTGACCAAAACCCTCAAATTACCTTTAAGGGCCCAATTTACACAAATTCACCTCAAATGTCTATCAATTTGTCCCCAATTTGCAACAATTTCAATCCTAAACTCAAATTCATCATTCATACGATCAATTCAAACTAAATTCAAGCCTAATTGACCTATGCTTCGAGCTCAATTTTGATTCAAATCAAAACACCCAATTTTAACCATATGACTTAACTCACCTAATTGAACCCCATAGCCTACTCAATTGCCTCAATTTGAATCTTAAATTCTTCCTAACAACACTATACATTAAATTGGACCTTCAATTGGCCTTGAACAAGCCTCAATTTTACTCAATTTAATCCAAGTCCAAAATCCACAAATTGGCCATGTCCCCAAATTCCACCAAATTGAATGCTCTAACCCCAAACTTGGCACCCAATTGATGTTGAGAACTCTTCATGACATTACTATAGATCATTTTCATCCATCAATTTGGACCTAACCTAACCTAAACCCAAGTTTAACTTAACTCCCCCAAATTGACCAAATGCCTAAAATCCCTCTAATTGAATCTGCAAACCAATTCAAAATCACTCCAAATCTTTTCTAAACTCCGCATGATAGTCATCTACACCAAATTAACTAATCAATTGAGCTCAATGTCATGGATATCCTAACCCTAACCCAACTTCAAGTCATTTTGACCCAAATTGAACCTATGCACCAAAATTGAATTAGCCATGCTTAAGCCACCAATTTAACGACACCATAGCCACCAAGTACACCGTATGGACCAGGCTAAACCCACCTAAACTAGCCAAAATGAGCTATGGACCAATGGTACCTTGATTTAAGGGATTTCACCCCACATTTGGCCTAAACTCAAATATCTTGGCCATCATCACTTACCTTTAGGGGTTAACCATCATTAAGCACCACCTGGCCTCCCTGAGCCAAGAAGTGACCATACTCTAGACAGCCATCACCTTAGCCGCCAGAAATAACCAGCCCAAGGGAGCCCCAAGTGGCCAAAACCAAAAATTAAACTTCCCTGAGCTGGCTAAGTCCCTCTGGCCATTAGAGACTTTCTTCCCTATGCCTCAGCAAGCTTTAGCACCCAACTTCTTGCCCTGAGCTCTACCAGGAAACCATGGCTTTAAATGAAGCTCTCCACGACCAAAGAATAGAGTACTTTGAACCTTAAGGAAACTCTACCAAAACCTCACCAGAGCTTCTCCAAGCCATCCTAAGTGAATCCCCTTTCTCTCAGCCACTGATAGCCACCCCTTAGAGCCAAATTCTTCACTGAAATTTGTCCTAAAACTAGGACATATCTCTCCACTCCACCATAGTGCACTAAGCTTCAATTAATTATGCACACACCATCCCCAAAGTAAAAGAAGCTGATTCCCCACAGAAGCCCCCTTTGAAATAGCCTCTAGCATAGCTCTAGACCAACACCTGAAATCCACCTTGGTCGAAACCATATTTAGACAATTCACCACGGCTTGAAACTTCATCCGAAGGTTCGTTGGGTCCAATTAAAGCTACCACAATCATCTGATTGAGGCCTCCCCTCTCAGACAAAGGTATTGAGCTCTAACACTAGCCAAAGCTTATTTTGATTCTCCATTGACAATGGCTTGATTTCATACATGATTAACCATATAGATGTGTTTTTCTGGCAATTTGGTTGATTCTAAGAGAAGATCTTAAGGTTTTATTGTGAACGACTTATGAGTTAGGTCACTTGGGGAAGATGAACGGATGTCGTCCGATCGCGCGTGTATCCAATGGATGGAGGAGATTGAGCCAGACAGACTCCTGGTGTGTGAGCCATGGGCCGCGTGGCAACTAAGGTGGATGGCAGTGTCGAATAACGGAGCACAACATGTGAGTTCGAAGCTGCCGTATGTTGAGTTGGCACCGCTTGGATAAGTATAAAAATATGGATTTTCTGAATAATTATAAATGCCTAAACTTCAAAAATCCATAACTTTCTCTAGAAAAATAAAAAAAAATAAAACAAAAATTCCCTCTTGCTCAGTGAACAGAGGAAAATAATATGGACTAAAAATAAAAACTATTTTCTTATTCCCTTATTTTTACTGAATTAAATACTTTCAATTCTCCATGACTAAATATGGCTCACTATGGCTTGAAATTTTGAGGGTTTATTCTCATGACAGAGACATCCAATTTTTCCAAGGTGAGAGGGCATCTCTATGCTTCTAGCCCTAATTTTCAAGCTAATGTAACTATTTTAGCTACTTAAATTATATAAATTAAAATATCATTTAAAAAATTATGGGAATAATTTTAATGGGTTTCTTATGGTCAGAGAAGTCTAGGAAAAATATCATGATGCCTTGAAATATCTTGTAAATTTCTATATTTAATTAAATGTAAATATCTTGTGTTAATTTTTGTATTTTATATACTTATCAAAAACTGACAAAATTAATCCCACATTATTCATAAAAATCATGTTTATCCATTGTAAAAATTTAAAAATTATTTGATTAAGTTCAAGTATTAAAGTTGATTTTCTAAGGAACCGTGTATTTTGGTACAAAAAAATTATATTAAATTAAATACACCTGTAAAAATTATGAAAAGTAGTTTTCTGAGTTCTTTGTGACTAGAGGCACTTAGGAAAAATAAAATCTATTTTTTAGAAAATACTTAATTTCTTAGCCTTATCTTGAATTTTAAAATGATTAAAAATAATTAAAAATCTCAGAAATATTAAAACATTTCAAAAGATGCCAAATTGTTCTATGATCACTTGGGACTCATTAAACTATTTTTTTCTAATTTTCCTAAATTAAAAATAAATTTTAAAAGCCCAAAAAATGAATTTCTCTTATTTTCTCAATAAAATAATTATAATTAATAAATTAAAAATTATGGAAATACAAAATTTGATTCACTCATTTTTTTGAATTCACAGAAGTCTAATAAAAATATAAAGTTAATTTTTGTAATTAAAACATTATTTTCTATTCAATTATATTATTGAAACTTGTTAATAACTAAATAATAATAATAATAACAATAATAATAATAATAACTTAATTCAAAAAATCTTGAAATTTTGTCTAAGTATTCTTCTGACCTAGGGAAACCTCTAATAATTTTCTCATAAATAAAAAAACTTTATTTTGGAAGGTCAGATAAATTAATTCTTAAAAATCCTATTTTCTGAGTTTATATAAATATTTAAATTAAACCAAATTTTTAGAAAAACTACATTGTTCTCATTTAACATTATAATTACCTCATGGATATGACACTCTAAACCCTCAAAGTCATTTGAGTTATGTTTATCAAGTTATGAGGTGAAGTGCCCCTAGGGTAAAATAGTCATTTTAGACTTTGGTGTCTTAATCAAAATTTAGGATTAACTGAGGGAAAAATAAGTAATTTTGATCTTAATAAATGTGTGGATGATTGAAATACAATGGGGTTAAAAAGGTAGAAAATCACTCACCACTCTTGCAAAATATGAACAAAATCATAACCCTCCTAAATCTCCATCACTTGGAAGTCAATTAAAATCAGAAGATTCTTAAGTGATGGGCTTAAGTTGGAAAAAAAGATAATTTACTTTTATTAAGGCCAAAATTAAGGATGATTTGAATATTTGATAAGAATACATATCACTTGAATAAAAAATCTTGATAATCACCATTTCACCTATCAATATTGTTAAGGGCTTGGTAGAGACCTAGGCTCGACGTCTAAACTCAATTAATTGTATTTAGAAGATAACATGATTGGTAGTTAACATATTTAAACACTACAAGCCTGACTTTAATTGTGGGCATCATAATCTTTAAATGACCTAAACTTGCCTTAGGGGCACCCACTCACATAACTCTTAAATGAAACATCAATTGATTAACTGAGTATCCTATCCTTTGGATAATTAAATTGTCAAGTTTCACTGAGCAACTTAGTAGTCACACTTCGACCTCAAATGATTAATGGAACAATATGATAAGTCCAAAATGAACTCAAAATATTTTAAGAGATCTTCAAAATGATTCAAGGTCATGCCTCGAGGATTTTGAAATATATTGGACATTCTGAAGGGCAAATTGAATCTGCCATATTTTGTTCTAAAATCATCTACTAGGATCTTCTAGGATTCAAGAAAATCATAACTTGAGGTTTGGTAGCTAAACCTTCATCTACTCTTACAACTTAAATTCCTTGCAAAATTATATGCATATCTTGCAAGTGCTGACCTTTCAGGTGGTGGAACGAGAAGAATCGACACATACGTTTTTAAATAAATGCATTTACCTTTTTGTACTTCTTGCCTTTAGCTTGCATGTTAAAAATCGATGTCACCATACATGAAAACCAAAACTGCTATGATAGCTGTGAAACCAAACCCAAAACTAAAATTAACCAAGATAAAATTCACTGCTACAACATTCAAAATATAAAACAACTCAAAATTTAATCACAAACATCACAAAATAACAATTGCAACTAAATTAAGACATCTCTATCGGATGATCGAGAATCACTTGGAGGAGGTAACCTACGGTTGCTAATGAGACTTCCCACGGTCTAACTGAAAGTATAAAATTCATTAAGTTGACTTTAGTAAATTCATTTAGAATAAGTGAATCCGAAAGAAAATAGTGGTACCGGAATTAGGGAACCGTAGGATCCTAACCGGTGTCGCTCTAATCAACTTTAATATGCTCCATAACATTTAAAGAACCATAACCATAGGGAAATTTAATTTGACATCATAACCACATTAGAAAAATTAAATTCGTCACAACGAGGAGCTTCAATCTAGCATTGTGGGAAGCACAACCATCTTCAACAACAGGAGGAGCTACAACAACATATCTTTTCTTAAAATTAAATAACCAAGCCATAGGTTCTCGAGGGTGTTAGCTTATGAAACATAAATTCTCAACATTTTCTCTAGGCCTTTGTATAGCTCTACTGTACAATTTGATCCCTAACTCGTCTTAGGATTCTGAGGTTGTCGTCCATCACGACCTGAATCCTCATAACTTCCATGCTATTTGTGTGATCGTTTCACACGAATGTAAGCCCTAACTAATAAAATTTACATGATGAAACATCCAAATACTTCTCTCTAAACTAAAGCCAAACCATAGGATAGACTAGGAAGTTACCGAGGTTCTCCTCCATATCTATGGCATCCCCTAGTTCTTCCTCCATTGGATTCCAAAAATAAAATGTTCCAAATTTTAACCTTTCCGACTTTCACACCTCTTCGTCCGATCTCGTTGAAAAGTCCTATCCTTTTGAACTCCTTGAAGACAATATTTACTGATTTTTATCGAGAGTTTTATTAGGTGACTTCAGTTATCAAAGATGTAATTAACTATGGGGGTTTGTCCTTATAGGGAGCTTTTTCGAACCCAACTTAATAAAAACCTTATTTAATTCTTCGTATTAAATAGGGGAACTTGTCGGCAAATAAAATGGTTTTTTCAAACCAAATGGATGGCATACATCTTTTATTTTATTTAATCAAGCCTAACCCTCAAGTCTTGTGTTTATCTTTTGAGATAGATATAGGATTTAAGGTATAGTGGTCTTAAATTTAAACTATGGAAGATATGGGATCAATTTGATTTCATATATATATATATATA
>JXCR01090005.1:0-18723 GCA_002079205.1 Phalaenopsis hybrid cultivar
TTACACTTACATCATAACATGTGGACATTATGTGATGTGTGCAACTAAACGAGATCTCTCAAACCTTTTGATTAACCCTAGCCCTTGGATATCCGAGTGTCATGAGTCGTCACTAAGCTCTAGACAGAAGAGAACTTGATAGGAATGTTAAGGAGAAAAAAATTTGCACTCTCTATAACAGACCAAATCTACTGTTCTAGGGTTATATAGGATGCTCATGAGGAGAACTATAAGGTGATATCCAAGGTTTAAACAATCAGTGGTCCGGTTCTGGGCAGGCTAAAAACCGACCCTGCATTGTACCGGCTAGAACCGGCCTAAACCTCCCGTCCAACCGGCGAACCGGTCGCGGTTTGATCAAACCGCCCGCTCCACTTTTTAATGCATATTTTTTGTTGTTTAACCAAAGGTGGAAGGCTCGTGTGTGGTTGCTACAACTATCCCATATTCCCATGCCTTTCAATATAAGGGAAAGGTGAAACTAGAGATTTAAAGACGTGAGACTAAACTATAAAAGCTAAAAGAGTGTTGGACCAATATAACAATAAAATAAGCATATTATTTAATGTCTTGGTTCCAACTTTTATATTTAGCTTTTCAGAATTAATTTACTTTGTTTATACTTTCTACACCATTCTTTTAAAGATCAACTAGTGAATATATTTTTGAGATGTGGGACTGAAAGTAATGCAAGCATGAGAAAAAAATATTTTTAGTTAGAGCCACAAATATTACACATGAATCTTATAAATGATTAAATTTGAAATATTGATTTACATAATGGAATGAACAATTTAATAAAAATTATAACCATATAATTAATCATTTTAATATATAAAACAATAAAATATTGGTTTGTGATTCACCATCATTTACATACATACCACCCAATTTTATGCATTTTACATATCTAATACCTAAACTCTGTTTTTCACATTTATACAATTATACCAACCAAATCACTCATATCACATCAAAAAAATCATTATTACAAAGATATTCAATTTATACACATACCATTCAATTTTATGTATTTACATATCTAACTCCTAAACTCTTTCTATTTTACAGTTATACCACCAAAATTATCCAAATCACATAAAATATATCACTATTTTAATTTTTAAAAAGTTGAAATATATATTTTCATGCATAGCTAAAATGACATATGTTATAATTAAATATTTGGTGTTAGTTAATTAAATACATATGAATTGAGTGGGATGTAAATCTTATTTATTGACATTGTTAAACACATTTATGATTTATTAGGTCATCGGTTGTTCAACCCCGGTTCAACTTTTGAACCTCTCCTACCTGTTCAATGTCCAGTTCGGTTTTCATAACCTTGTTGATATCAAGGACAACAACAACAACAAAGCCTTAATCCCACTACGTGGGGTCGGCTACAACCTTGTTGATATCAAGGACAAGGCTTATGAAAATGTGTAAAAACAGGATGACCAAGCACTAAGTTGGGCTAGGGCATGTCGTGAGTGTCTAAGACTTTTGCTTTCAAACGACTTGAGGAGTTTCTTGTGATGGTGCAAAAGATACAATAATTTTCCCCTAGATTAGTTCACTTTGAATCACTTGAACAACCAATCTCCGATGCAACTCCAACAACATTGGTTGGGGACAGGATTACAGGCTTCCTCCTGGCCTCAAGTGCTCTAGGCCAAGTCCTCCTGGTTTGGAAGTGGAAGTACGGTATGAGATGGCTTGGTTGGCGAGTTCAAAAGTGTTGTCTTACCTCATTCTTTGGCTCCAGTATCTCAAAATAATGTTATCTGGAATGGGAACACCTAGTGAGGCTTTTGTGGTTCTTGACTTTGAATTTGACATGTGATCATGATGCATTGACTATCATTATTTGTAAGATTGAATTACTAGAACTCAACGTAGTACTTTAAGAGGCCTTAACTGTATTGAGTTTGCTCTCAAATGATGGAGCGTTTGAGCGATAGAATAGAGGTCTTAAGGAGTTGATTGGTGCTAATCCTCTTTTATAATCAAGCTGAAAACCTGTTGTTAAATTCTGGGATTAGTAGAAAATAAGCGAAAAACTTGAAAGGGTAATAAAGTTCTTAGAGTTCCAAATTGCTCTTGGAGGAATTTTGGCTTAACCATTAGGGCATACTTGATTAAACAAGGCTAAACATGGGCTTGGCAGACTAAGAAGGATTAGGGACCAAGATAGGCTTTGGACCTAGGATAATTTGGCTTTGGTTCAAGTCAATATGGCTAATTGAGCTAAATTGACTCGGTTGGTTATTGGTTTAGCCTAGGCTTAGGCTTGTTCCATGGTGGGTCTTGTGGGTTTCTAAGCATATTAGAGACACTATAGTAGTTATGTAGTCTCAGGGGTTCAAATGGCCTAATTTGGTCAATTGTTTCAAAGTACTCAGATGGGTTAACCTGGATTCACCTTTTGCTAACTTTGAAATGCCATGTAGTTGGATAGACCAAAGAGGTAAAGCTAGATAGCATAATGGCTAACAAATGGGGAAATAGGTCAATTATGAATTTAACCTATGTCTAGTCTTGGCTTTAGTCATTTAAGGTTCTAATTGTTCCATGGAGTTTCTTAGTTCAAAGAGAGACGAAGCCAAGTTCCAATTAGCTTAGGTCAAATGTGCCTAAGCTCAGCAAAGTCTAGTTAGGTTGGTTTCGGTCTAATCTTGGTCTAGTCTAGGTCAAATCCTATCCAAGCCAAAAGTCATAGGGTTTTAAAATCTTTCTAACACATCATTGGTCCAACCATGATGGCCTTGGTTCTTCTTAATGTCGTCCAACCATGATGGCCTTGGTTCTTCTTAATGTCAACTGGGTAAGTTCATGGGTCAATGTACCACAGAAGGTCATGGGTAAGGACTTAGGTCTTCTTAATGTCAACTGGGTAAGGCCATGGGTCAATGTAACATCGGGTTAGGTCTAGGTCAAGTTTGATCAACCTAAGGTCTATCTATTCTAACTGGGGTCATGGACTAAACAGACTGATCTCGGTCCAAGTTAGCTGATCTATGGATCATCTAAATCCAATTTAGACATTTTAGGTCAAATCACACCAAGTTTAGGTTAGGGTTTAGTCTCAGGGTGAAAACTAGACTAGAAATATCTTGCTTGGGTTTGGATTAGGTGTGAATTGGCTTAGTCATCTACAGTCAGGAACTAGGTCTAAGCATACATGAAGGTAAAATTAAAGAATCAAAAGGAATGCTGCTTGCTATGGATGAGATTTTCATGGTCCAGGATGTTCCTTTTTACCGAGACATCCTCCTAGAGCATAAGAACACCACCACCAAACAAGAACCAGAGGAGATTTTTCACATTCGCAAAAATAGTTGATTACCAATTAAAGCTGACTGATAATACACTAGGGAAGTTGGGCTAACATTTTTTCTTAATCTGTAGCTATAATTTCACAAGATTGAAATTCTTTTATAGCTGGGACTCTTGATATTGGGATCAATTTGATCATTTATGATGATTTAGGTATTAGATTGTGGAAAGGTTTAAGGAATCACATTCGCTAAAGTTTTACAAATTAAGTTCTTGTTGAAGATTGACCGGGCTATTGATTTTATTTATCGTCATCTAGATAGAAAATCAAATTGACCAATGTTAACATAGGAAAACATATCATTTATTGGAGATATCATAATCACAATCAGGAGGTAGGAAATGTGGAACATTGGATCGAAATCTAGATTAAAGCAAAATGCCTCTTAAAATTATTTTGGATAAACTTGTAATCTTAATTATAAATTCGAGATAGGATTGCTTAGATTGTGTAGTTTGCTTAGGAATCAATTTTCTTTATTTGAGGAATAAATTTAGGATGAAGAGGATCAATTTTTGAAATTACTCCATGTAGTAGTTACCTATAAGTCTTATTTTCCTGTATTGAAAAAAATCTGATTTCTCAAAAATCTTTCGTCTCTTCTTCTCACTCTCCTCTCTACAGCTAGCTCCACCCAGCAGAAAAAGCTGTTGATTTTCTCCGCCACTGGTCTTCCCAGCAGCTAAAAGCCACAGCCTTCAAGCACTCTTTTTGTTGCGGCTAATTCCAGAAATCGTATGGGTGCTTATCTGAATTCTGCAAGGGAGGAAAAACAATATTACGAGTTTGTTTGCTGTATGCAACAAAAGGTTGTGCTTGCTATTTCAAGATAAATAAAGGGCAAATCATAGAAATTACTTGTTGGGAACAAAGAAATCGCTACTAGCTATGTTTTGTGGTAGAATTCAAAATGTTAATATGGAGGTTGGATAAATCTTGGAAGAATAAGATGACAGATGACTCTATTATAGTGATGATTGAAGTAGCACTTATTGGATATAAGATAATAAAAAATGTTCCTGGATATTTTAGGTAGGGTGTAATGGCGGGTAAATGTTCACCAATAAGGTAAGTGTATGATAGTGAGTGGAGTTTAAGGTCTAATGAGAGCTCAACTATGAAGCACGGATATGAACATGGGTCACACATAACTGCAAAAGTCGGACAGGGTGTTATATTTTATAAAGTATAAACATAAATTTTATAATTTTTGTTAACCAAATGCTCCTACTTTTTTTCACTTGGTCAAATGTTTTCATAAAAAGTGTATTTTCATCCTCTATGACATTTGTGGGCCTATTTCATAAATCATTTTTCTATTGTACAATGAAAAGTTTACTTTGCCAAATGAACTATTCATTATAATACATGCATAAATTTAACTTTTCAACCGGGCCTAATATCCCATCAATGTGCTCTAATATGTTTTATTTATGCTGTATATAGTACTCATCAACATTAACATGTTTTATGTCTTTATACCACTCACAAAATTAAATGTTCATCCTCTTATTTTTAATTTTATTTTAGATTACGAAGTGAGTCTTACGTGAGATTTTATGTGCTTTTGAAAATAAAAATTTTCCTACAATCAGAAGCTGGTGGAACTTGTAAAAAATTGGAACTTTTTGGTTAGGTGTGGAGGGGATGCATAAGAAAATCTTTCGTGTCATAGAAGTGGTGAGGGCGCACATGATTGTTGTCATAGAAGAAGAGTAGGAGATGGCTATGGGTGCCCCCTGATTTCATTGACAAGAGCGTGGTAACCCTAAGATCTAGCGACGAGATGGTTATGTGGAGTTTTGCTGTTATAGTAGAAGAGATGTCAGGGCATGGGGAAGGCTGGGGCACATGAGTCGCTATAGTTGATTCAAGTTTTCTTTGCAAGTTCACACGGTTTTGTTTTATTACAAACATGTTCTCCACTCTTGTGAAAAACATGTCGAACAATTAGTACCCATGTGTGTCCAGCACGTGTTGGGATTAAATTTCACACTTGTCGAACACGAATTGGGAAGCATCGAAATTATGTTCATTTGACACCAACACATGAGATATTTAAAAGTGACACTCTTCATAGGCACTCAATAAGAATGAATGGAGAATGCCTGGTTATAAAGCTATTCCCATGCCCATGTTGAATATGGTAGAATTGAGAATGTTAATATGGAGCGTGATAAAACTAGGAAGAATGAAATGACAAATGACTATATTAGAGTGATGATCGGAGTAGCACTCATTGAAAATAAGATAATGGGAGAATATACTTAGATATTTTTTGTGGGTGTAATGGCCGGTAAATATGCACCAACAAGACTAGTATGCATAATTAATATGAAATGATTATATATGATATTGAATGGTTTACAGTAATTTGATTAGAAGTTATACAAAAGGATATGTATAAAATAGTGTTGAATAACTCATAAGCACTCAATAGGAAGGGGAATTTATATATGGCATGTTCTTTTTGCATCCCTACTAATTTCCACTTCTTCATTTATGAACCATAATATTCTTCTTTTTGCATCAAACTCGTACAGACAGTTTTGCAACATTGTGCAATATATATGTTATGTTTTTTATGTCAGAAATATTATTTTACATGGTTTAAAATTATTTTACATTATGTATCCCTTCTCAGACTGAAGTTTTAATTTTAGTTGTTTTAACTGATCATGAAAGTCACTAACTTTTGTTATTTTTTTTACCCGGTATTTTTTAACAGTATGGGTGCTTTCATACTAAGTTCAGGCACCAAGGGTAAATATTTAACATTTCAATTTGTTGGGNCTTTAACTGATCATGAAAGTCACTAACTTTTGTTATTTTTTTTACCCGGTATTTAACAGTATGGGTGCTTTCATACTAAGTTCAGGCACCAAGGGTAAATATTTAACATTTCAATTTGTTGGGTTAAGTATTTTTTTTTTCAGTTCTTTTAATGCCATAATTTATATTTCTTTTGACCAAATTATTGCAGGAAAACGCTTCAGCCTACCAAATTCCCGANTTTTCTTTGTTTTTCAGTTCATTTAATGCCATAATTTATATTTCTTTTGACCAAATTATTGCAGGAAAACGCTTCAGCCTACCAAACTCCCGAATCATGATTCATCAGCCCCTGGGCGGCGCCCAAGGAGGACAAACTGACATAGACATTCAGGCATGCTTCATATGTTGGGATTCATCTCTCTCTCTCTCTCTCTCTCTCTCTCTCTCTCTCTNCATCGGTTGTGCAACCCCGGTTCAACTTTTGAACCTCTCCTACCGGTTCAATGTCCAGTTCGGTTTTCACAACCTTGTTGATATCAAGGACAACAACAACAACGAAGCCTTAATCCCACTATGTGGGGTCGGCTACAACCTTGTTGATATCAAGGACAAGGCTTATGAAAATGTGTGCAAACAGGATGACCAAGCACTAAGTTGGGCTAGGGCATATCGTGAGTGTCTAAGACTTTTGCTTTCAAACGACTTGAGGAGTTTCTTGTGATGGTGCAAAAGATACTATAATTTTCCCCTAGATTAGTTCACTTTGAATCACTTGAACAACCAATCTCCGATGCAACTCCAACAACATTGGTTGGGGACAGGATTACAGGCTTCCTCCTGGCCTCAAGTGCTCTAGGCCAAGTCCTCCTGGTTTGGAAGTGGAAGTACGGTATGAGATGGCTTGGTTGGCGAGTTCAAAAGTGTTGTCTTACCTCATTCTTTGGCTCCAGTATCTCAAAATAATGTTATCTGGAATGGGAACACCTAGTGAGGCTTTTGTGGTTCTTGACTTTGAATTTGACATGTGATCATGATGCATTGACTATCATTATTTGTAAGATTGAATTACTAGAACTCAACGTAGTACTTTAAGAGGCCTTAACTGTATTGAGTTTGCTCTCAAATGATGGAGCGTTTGAGCGATAGAATAGAGGTCTTAAGGAGTTGATTGGTGCTAATCCTCTTTTATAATCAAGCTGAAAACCTGTTGTTAAATTCTGGGATTAGTAGAAAATAAGCGAAAAACTTGAAAGGGTAATAAAGTTCTTAGAGTTCCAAATTGCTCTTGGAGGAATTTTGGCTTAACCATTAGGGCATACTTGATTAAACAAGGCTAAACATGGGCTTGGCAGACTAAGAAGGATTAGGGACCAAGATAGGCTTTGGACCTAGGATAATTTGGCTTTGGTTCAAGTCAATATGGCTAATTGAGCTAAATTGACTCGGTTGGTTATTGGTTTAGCCTAGGCTTAGGCTTGTTCCATGGTGGGTCTTGTGGGTTTCTAAGCATATTAGAGACACTATAGTAGTTATGTAGTCTCAGGGGTTCAAATGGCCTAATTTGGTCAATTGTTTCAAAGTACTCAGATGGGTTAACCTGGATTCACCTTTTGCTAACTTTGAAATGCCATGTAGTTGGATAGACCAAAGAGGTAAAGCTAGATAGCATAATGGCTAACAAATGGGGAAATAGGTCAATTATGAATTTAACCTATGTCTAGTCTTGGCTTTAGTCATTTAAGGTTCTAATTGTTCCATGGAGTTTCTTAGTTCAAAGAGAGACGAAGCCAAGTTCCAATTAGCTTAGGTCAAATGTGCCTAAGCTCAGCAAAGTCTAGTTAGGTTGGTTTCGGTCTAATCTTGGTCTAGTCTAGGTCAAATCCTATCCAAGCCAAAAGTCATAGGGTTTTAAAATCTTTCTAACACATCATTGGTCCAACCATGATGGCCTTGGTTCTTCTTAATGTCGTCCAACCATGATGGCCTTGGTTCTTCTTAATGTCAACTGGGTAAGTTCATGGGTCAATGTACCACAGAAGGTCATGGGTAAGGACTTAGGTCTTCTTAATGTCAACTGGGTAAGGCCATGGGTCAATGTAACATCGGGTTAGGTCTAGGTCAAGTTTGATCAACCTAAGGTCTATCTATTCTAACTGGGGTCATGGACTAAACAGACTGATCTCGGTCCAAGTTAGCTGATCTATGGATCATCTAAATCCAATTTAGACATTTTAGGTCAAATCACACCAAGTTTAGGTTAGGGTTTAGTCTCAGGGTGAAAACTAGACTAGAAATATCTTGCTTGGGTTTGGATTAGGTGTGAATTGGCTTAGTCATCTACAGTCAGGAACTAGGTCTAAGCATACATGAAGGTAAAATTAAAGAATCAAAAGGAATGCTGCTTGCTATGGATGAGATTTTCATGGTCCAGGATGTTCCTTTTTACCGAGACATCCTCCTAGAGCATAAGAACACCACCACCAAACAAGAACCAGAGAAGATTTTTCACATTCGCAAAAATAGTTGATTACCAATTAAAGCTGACTGATAATACTCTAGGGAAGTTGGGCTAACATTTTTTCTTAATCTGTAGCTATAATTTCACAAGATTGAAATTCTTTTAGAGGTGGGACTCTTGATATTGGGATCAATTTGATCATTTATGATGATTTAGGTATTAGATTGTGGAAAGGTTTAAGGAATCACATTCGCTAAAGTTTTACAAATTAAGTTCTTGTTGAAGATTGACCGGGCTATTGATTTTATTTATCATCATCTAGATAGAAAATCAAATTGACCAATGTTAACATAGGAAAACATATCATTTATTGGAGATGTCATAATCACAATCAGGAGGTAGGAAATGTGGACCATTGGATCGAAATCTAGATTAAAGCAAAATGCCTCTTAAAATTATTTTGGATAAACTTGTAATCTTAATTATAAATTCGAGATAGGATTGCTTAGATTGTGTAGTTTGCTTAGGAATCAATTTTCTTTATTTGAGGAATAAATTTAGGATGAAGAGGATCAATTTTTGAAATTACTCCATGTAGTAGTTACCTATAAGTCTTATTTTCCTGTATTGAAAAAAATCTGATTTCTCAAAAATCTTTCGTCTCTTCTTCTCACTCTCCTCTCTACAGCTAGCTCCACCCAGCAGAAAAAGCTGTTGATTTTCTCCGCCACTGGTCTTCCCAGCAGCTAAAAGCCACAGCCTTCAAGCACTCTTTTTGTTGCGGCTAATTCCAGAAATCGTATGGGTGCTTATCTGAATTCTGCAAGGGAGGAAAAACAATATTACGAGTTTGTTTGCTGTATGCAACAAAAGGTTGTGCTTGCTATTTCAAGATAAATAAAGGGCAAATCATAGAAATTACTTGTTGGGAACAAAGAAATCGCTACTAGCTATGTTTTGTGGTAGAATTCAAAATGTTAATATGGAGGTTGGATAAATCTTGGAAGAATAAGATGACAGATGACTCTATTATAGTGATGATTGAAGTAGCACTTATTGGATATAAGATAATAAAAAATGTTCCTGGATATTTTAGGTAGGGTGTAATGGCGGGTAAATGTTCACCAATAAGGTAAGTGTATGATAGTGAGTGGAGTTTAAGGTCTAATGAGAGCTCAACTATGAAGCACGGATATGAACATGGGTCACACATAACTGCAAAAGTCGGACAGGGTGTTATATTTTATAAAGTATAAACATAAATTTTATAATTTTTGTTAACCAAATGCTCCTACTTTTTTTCACTTGGTCAAATGTTTTCATAAAAAGTGTATTTTCATCCTCTATGACATTTGTGGGCCTATTTCATAAATCATTTTTCTATTGTACAATGAAAAGTTTACTTTGCCAAATGAACTATTCATTATAATACATGCATAAATTTAACTTTTCAACCGGGCCTAATATCCCATCAATGTGCTCTAATATGTTTTATTTATGCTGCATATAGTACTCATCAACATTAACATGTTTTATGTCTTTAGCACTCACAAAATTAAATGTTCATCCTCTTATTTTTAATTTTATTTTAGATTACGAAATGAGTCTTACGTGAGATTTTATGTGCTTTTGAAAATAAAAATTTTCCTACAATCAGGAGCTGGTGGAACTTCTAAAAAATTGGAACTTTTTGGTTAGGTGTGGAGGGGATGCATAAGAAAATCTTTCGTGTCATAGAAGTGGTGAGGGCGCACATGATTGTTGTCATAGAAGAAGAGTAGGAGATGGCTATGGGTGCCCCTGATTTCATTGACAAGAGCGTGGTAACCCATGCCCATGTTGAATATGGTAGAATTGAGAATGTTAATATGGAGCGTGATAAAACTAGGAAGAATAAAATGACAAATGACTATATTAGAGTGATGATCGGAGTAGCACTCATTGAAAATAAGATAATGGAAGAATATAGATATTTTTTGTGGGTGTAATGGCCGGCAAATATGCACCAACAAGACTAGTATGCATAATTAATATGAAATGATTATAAATGATAATGAATGGTTAACAGTAATTTGATTAGAAGTTATACAAAAGGATGTGTATAAAATAGTGTTGAATAACTCATAAGCACTCAATAGGAAGGGGAATTTATATATGGCATGTTCTTTTTGCATCCCTACTAATTTCCACTTCTTCATTTATGAACCATAATATTCTTCTTTTTGCATCAAACTCGTACAGACAGTTTTGCAACGTTGTGCAATATATATGCTTTGTTTTTTATGTCAGAAATATTATTTTACATAGTTTAAAATTATTTTACATTATGTATCCCTTCTCAGACTGAAGTTTTAATTTTAATTGTTTTAGCTGATCATGAAAGTCACTAACTTTTGTTTTTTTTTTTTTACCCGGTATTTAACAGTATGGGTGCTTTCATTCTAAGTTCAGGCACCAAGGGTAAATATTTAACATTTCAATTTGTTGGGTTAAGTTTTTTTTTTTTCCAGTTCATTTAATGCCATAATTTATATTTCTTTTGACCAAATTATTGCAGGAAAACGCTTCAGCCTACCAAACTCCCGAATCATGATTCATCAGCCCCTGGGCGGCGCCCAAGGAGGACAAACTGACATAGACATTCAGGCATGCTTCATATGTTGGGATTCATCTCTCTCTCTCTCTCTCTCTCTCTCTCTCTCTCTCTCTATATATATATATATATATATATATATATATATATAAACATCTTTATCTTTAAATCACTGCAAAAATATCACTAGCATTAGGTTATCTAAAGAATAATACATCTCTGCATGCATATGTCTTGACATGTTAATTTTCTTTACTTAAAACCTTATTAATCAACAGAACAATGTATAAAACCAATATTTGTCTCAAAATGATTTTTTTTTTTTCTGAATTCTTCCAACATCTTCAGGCAAATGAGATGCTTCATCACAAGGCCAATTTGAATGGATATCTAGCTTACCATACGGGCCAGAGTTGGGAGAAGATAAACCAGGATACAGATCGAGACTTCTTCATGAGCGCCAAAGAGGCAAAAGAATATGGCTTAATTGATGGAGTAATAATGAATCCACTGAAAGCTTTTCAGCCTCTCTCAGCTTGAGATGAAGAATAAGAAGAATCAAATGGGTTCTAAGAGTAAGATTAGAGAAATCAGAGCTCAAGGATTGGAGTAATCTGCTCTGCTGCGAAACTAAAAATTTCGACCCTTGAGAACACTCTTTGCCACATATAGTCGGTATTATTTGTCTTATTGTGCCTACTAGAGTTAGAGTTAGCTTACAATGCTGTTTGAATATTTATCAATTAAATGAATATCAGAAAATTGCGGTTTTTGAAATTGCAGTCTATAGCTATATTTGAGATTCACTAAAGTGATTTGCCTTGTTTCCTTGTGATTATGGATTAACAAAAAATTGATTTAGGGAGTGTTTTTGTATGCAATTTAAACATGGAAACACATTAATTATTAACGTAAATATACAAAACAAACAAACAAACAAAAAATCGAAGTCCAACCGTTTTCTAAATCTAAAATTTTCTCTGTTTTGATGTAAATCATGCATCTATTAAGTCTATTTATTAGGCGGATTTAACGGATATTAGTGAGGACATGTGAGTTAGCACTTCTCTCATCATCAATGACAACAACAACTAGCCTTTATCTCATTTAGTGGGGTTGGTTACATGAATCCTTTTTCTACATTATGTCCTATTGAGTGTCATATTTTCATTTAATTATAATAAATGAAGATCATTTTTCATACAATATGCCCAAGTTTTTTAAGTCTACCTCTGCCTTTCTTAACATAAGTTGAATATAAGACATCTATTCTGCCAATTGGATCATCAGATGGTCCGTTTTTAATGTGATCAAACCATCTAGGACGACTCACTCTAATTTTGTCCACCATTGGAGCTACACCAACATTGTTACAGATATATTCATTTTCCATTTTGTCTCTAAGTGTAAAATCACTCATCCACCTAAGCATTCTCATCTCGGCAACACTTAACTTAGTTTTATGATTCTTTTTTAAATGTCATCATTCAATGCCATAGAGCATTGCAGGTCTCACCTCCATTTTATAAAATTTTTCTTCAATTTAGGCGGTGTTTTTTCTATCATACAATAGGCCCAAAGCATTCCTCCACTTCAACCAACAAACTTGAATTCTACTAATAACATCCTCATCTATATCACCATCACTTTGACCAATAGGCCCCGAATAACTAAAGCGTTCACATCATTTAATAATTTGATCACCCATTGTTACAACTTTGTCATTATAGCTATTATTACTAAAAATACATTCCATGAAATTAGTTTTAGTTTTACTCAAACGAAAGCCTTTAGACTCCAATGTAGACCTCCATAACTCAAGTTTTTGCTGAGTTTTTCCTCTATTATTGCCCACAAGAAGGATATCATCAGCAAAAATCATACTCCAAGGTACATCCTCCTCTAAATGTCTAGTAAGAGCATCCATAATAAAAGCAAAAAGATATGGGCTTAAAGTTGATCCCTAATGTAATCCCACTGAAAAAGAAAAATGTTATGTCAATCCTTCTTCTATTAGAACAGAAGTAACCGCTCTAGTATACATATCTTTCATGACTTGAATATAAGTTATATCAACACCTTTCTTATCTAGAACTCTCAGAAGGATATCTCTTGGAACCTTATCGTAAGCATTTCCCTAAATCATTAAAAATCATATGTAGAAAAATCCTACATATGATCAATACCTTTCTCATAATCAATTTGGATTTATATCGGGCAGGCCTACAATGGAAGCTATACATTTATTGAGAAGTTTGATGGAGAAATTCAGAGATAATAAGCAGAATGTACATTTGATTTTTATTGATTTAGAAAAAGCTTACGATAAGGATCCAAGAGATATCCTTTGGAGAGTTCTTGAGAAGAAAGGTGTTAATATGACTTAAATTCAAGTCATTAAAGATATGTATGCTAGAGCTGTTACTTTTGTTCAAACTGAAGGAGGATTGACCAATTATTTTTGTATTTCTGTTGGATTACATCAGAGATCGGCTTTAAGACCTTATCTTTTTTGCTTTAGTTATGGATGGTCTTACTAGACATTTACAGGAGGATGTATCTTGGTGTATGTTTTTTGTTGATGATATCATTCTCGTAGATAAGACGAGAGAAGAAGCCTGAGAAAAACTTGAATTATGGAGGTCTACATTGGAGTCTAAAGGCCTTCATTTGAGTAGAACTAAGACTTGAATTATGGAGGTCTACTTTGGAGTCTAAAGGCCTTCGTTTAAGTAGAACTAAAACTGGGAAAAACTTGAATTATGGAGGTCTGCATTGGGGTCTAAAGGCCTTCGTTTAAGTAGAACTAAAACTGAATACATGAAATGTAATTTTAGATTGGAGTCTAAAGGCCTTTGTTTAAGTAGAACTAAAACTGAATGGAGGTCTACATTGAGTCTAAAGGCCTTCATTTGAGTAGAACTAAAACTGAATACATGGAATGTGTACATTGGAGTCTAAAGGCCTTCGTTTAAGTAGAACTAAAACTGAATACATGGAATGTAATTAGTTGTAATAATAGCTATAGTGCCAAAAGTGTGACTTTGGGTGATCAAATTATTAAAAGGTGCGAACGATTTAGATATCTCGGGTGAAGGTCTACATTGAAGTCTAAAGGTCTTCGTTTAAGTAGAACTAAAACTGAATACATGGAATGTAATTTTAGTAGTAATAGCTCTAGCATTCGTTTAAGTAGAACTAAAACTGAATACATGGAATGTAATTTTAGTAGTAATAGCTGTAGTCATTTAAGTAGAACTAAAACTGAATACATGGAATGTAATTTTAGTAGAGAAGGTCTACATTGAAGTCTAAAGGTCTTCGTTTAAGTAGAACTAAAACTGAATACATGGAATGTAATTTTAGTAGTAATAGCTCTAGCATTCGTTTAAGTAGAACTAAAACTGAATACATGGAATGTAATTTTAGTAGTAATAGCTGTAGTTGAAGTGTAACTTTGGGTGATCAAATTATTAAAAGGTGTAAATGATTTAGATATCTCGGGTATGTTGTTCAAAGCGATGGTGATATAGATAGGGATGTTAATAGCAGAATTCAAGTTAATTAGTTGAAGTGGAGGAATACTTCGAGCCTTTTTGTGTGATAGAAAAGTATTGTGTAGACTGAAAGGAAATTTTTATAAGAAGGTGGTGAGACCTGCAATGCTCTATGGCGTTGAATGTTGGCCTTTAAAAGAGAAGCATAATACTAAGTTAAGTGTTACTAAATGAGAATGATTAGGTGGATGAGTGGCTTTACACTTAGAGACAAAATGCGAAAAGATTTATCTGTGATAGGGTTGGTGTAGCTCCTGTGATGAACATAATTAGAGAAAGTCTTCTTAGATGGTTTGGTCACATTAATCGTAGACCATCTGATGATCCGATTATGAGAGTAGATGTTTTAGAATCGACTTATGTTAGAGGTAGACCTTGGAAAACTTGGGATTATTGTATAAAAAATAATCTTAATTTATTAGAACTAAATGAAAATATGACACTAAATAGGACGCAATGGAGAAAAAGGATTCATGTAACCGACCCCACGTAGTGGGATTAAGGCTTTGTTGTTGTTGTTGTAATAAAAATCATATGTAGATCCTCCTTATTCTCTTTGTACTCCTTCATCAATCCTCTCAATAAATGTATAGCTTTCATTGTAGACCTGCCCGACATAGATTGAAACTAATTATGAGAAATATTTGTAGTACGTCTTAACCTGTGTTCAATTACTCTCTCCCATAATTTTAAAGTATGACACGCCAACTAAATTCTTTTATAATTTACAAACTCTTGTACAACCCCTTTATTCTTAAAAATAGGGATCAAAATAATCTTCCTCCACTCCTTTTTAGCTTTTAACTGAATTAATTGAACCAAATGTTTTTTTGGATTAAACCCTTTTGGATTTGGTAAATCTAGATTTATAGAATTTATTAAATCCTTATTGTAGCCAAACACCCTTTTTAATCGATTATTATAGCTCTCTATTTCCTTATATATAGTATCCATTGAATCATCAGTTCTTCATCTTAAGGAAAAGATAAACGAAAGATTAAGTTTAGTTCAATCTCCCTTTATGATTATTTTTTGAGATATACATACCGCCCGAAACTTGATATTTACAAATTAATTATCGAGCTATTTTTTTTTTTTTTACTATCGAACCGAAATATTTATTTGTGCCGCGATGAAACTATTGAGAATTTGATAAAAATGAAAAATATGGGTTGGGGTTATACCATCAATTTGATATTTGAGTGAGAACTCGAAAAATGGATGAAATAGGGTGGTTAATTTGTAAATAGGAAGTTTTGGGCTGTCTGCATGTAATTGCCCTTAGTTTTTTGCCCTCTAAAGTTAAATTTCTCTGTAAATTGGCATTCTTTCTCTTCTTTTCTTCTCTCCAACATGCTAGGCATCTAAAGAGGAGTATATTGTAAATTAATATAGGATGAATGTAGATTATATGTGGATGAAAATTATGGATTAATTAGGGTTCTAAATGAATGGAATCAGGCTCTGCATTTTCTAAGCTTGTTCATTTTGTTCAAATTGTGTTCGATTGAGATTGAGTATGACTCAATTTTTATAATTTTGCTTAAGCTTGTTTATTATTTTCTTAAGCAAGTTATTGCTGGAACAGATTTTTAGTGAAGCCATATAAATTATTAATTTGATGCTCATAATAATATATCTTGACTAGAGAAAAGTTAATTTATGGAGTTTAATCAAAATTAATACAATTTATTAGAAATTGCTTAAAATTATATGATGAATTTTAAATATTTATAAGAAAATATTTAGGTTTGCATATATGGTTTCTAATTATATATTTATATATAATACAATATTTTTAAAATGTAAAAGACATTAGCAAAATTGGGCTGAAAAATAACCTTTTAATTGGGTTCCTAAATCACATAAAAGAGAGCAATTTATTGGATGGAAAATTTTCTAATTCAATCATCGGCATAACTTTATAAAGAATATACTAGCATTCAATTCACAAAATTTTATGTTCAACCTCGTTCGCTACACCAATCCTTATCCCCCTCCTTTTCTTTGGTCCATTTTGTGCTCGAGTATATTGATAAAAGGGTAAAAAAGGCTAATTAAACAAGGATCGAGGTAATAAAATGTTTTGGCGNAAAATATTTAGGTTTGCATATATGGTTACTAATTATATATTTATATATAATACAATATTTTTAAAATGTAAAAGACATTAGCAAAATTGGGCTGAAAAATAACCTTTTAATTGGGTTCCTAAATCACATAAAAGAGAGCAATTTATTGGATGGAAAATTTTCTAATTCAATCATCGGCATAACTTTATAAAGAATATACTAGCATTCAAGTCACAAAATTTTATGTTCAACCTCATTCGCTACACCAATCCTTATCCCCCTCCTTTTCTTTGGTACATTTTATGCTCGAGTATATTGATAAAAGGGTAAAAAAGGCTAATTAAACAAGGATCGAGGTAATAAAATGTTTTGGCGGATTAATCAAGGGCAAGGAAGCTCTAAGATAGGTTTACATTTTGTGTTTCTGATGGTGGTGGTGCCTATTTGGATTGTTGAGTATCTTTAATCTTTTAGGACAAATGTGATGAGATTTTAGACCTTTGCTTCTCTTATACCAAATAATAAGTAGATAGTTAAAAGGTTTGCTCATCTACTATTAGTGGAAAGCTAAAGAAGGCAGGGATTGGTATTGGAATTTTAAGAAATACTTCTATTAAAACTTTGTTAAAGTAGTGGGTTGTGTTTTTTTTATAGAATTATCATGAATACTAAATCCAAATCTAGGATGAATAATAAAAATAGCAACACTAAAAATAAGCTTAGTTATATTAAATATATTTTTTGAGTTGTAAATTCAATCATATCTAACAATTATAATGAAATTTTATCTTGGCATAATTACTTTTTGGCCGAGCCCATGAATTAAATAGGTCCAGATTCTTCAGAAATAAAGATCCTTCATTGCATTTCTACTTGTGATTGTGAGTATTAGATGCACCTACAAAGCCTTCCGATTTTAACTACATCAATTAGATTTTTATAATGCCCAAAAAATCATAAAGGTGATAAGTACATTTCTCCAAAAAAAATTATGCCCAATATTATGTAACGTCTTATTAAAGCTATTTCTTAATGCTTTGATGAGAATCACTATTAATACACTCAATTATTTATAGAATAATCTACAACATGCATCAGCTAGGTTATACTAATAGGATAAGTGTTTGATACTATAATATATATAAATGTCATATTCTTATCCTTATCCATACTCCATATTCATCTCATTTTATGCATGTTATACAATCGTGTAATTCACCCGGAGATAACATCAAAAGTTATAGCAAGCTTTACATAGAAAAAAAAAAGAATAAGAACAAAAGAAAAAGAAAAGAAAAGAAGGATTAGAAGGGGAAAAAAATGAAATGGATATTATGTTTGGATAAGGAGTAAACAATGAATGAAAACAAGATGAAAAATAAGGAAATGAAAGAAGACAAAGAAAAAGATGAAGAAAACAGAATAGAGCAAAAGAACAAAAAGAGAACTGAAAAAAAATAGTTTAGGGAAAGGGAAACAAAGAGAAAAAAAAAGGAAAGAAAGGAAAATTTATGAAGGAGAAGAGAAAAAGAGAAGAAAAGAAGACAAAGAAGTGAATAAAAGGAAGAAGAAAAAAATGAGAAGGACAAGAGCATGAGACAAAGAACAAAAGAAGGAAAGGTAAAAAAGCAAGGAATTAAGAATAATACCTTAAGTAAAATAAAATAAAATAAAATAAATTCATAGAAATGATGATCTTAATATTAATGAGATAGTAATATTGAAATCAAATAATTTATAGGCCTCATAGAATTTCTTCATATTGAGCTTGTTATTAGCACATGCTATTGTTGGTAAAATTAATATATTTAATCAAATCTCTTACTTTAAGTAATTTCATAATTTTTATTACTCAAATTCAAACATTATTTAATAAAGATGAAAACTAAATTACCCTAATTTGAGCAAATATATATATATATATA
>JXCR01090018.1:0-21375 GCA_002079205.1 Phalaenopsis hybrid cultivar
GATTAAAGCATTAAATTTAAACAGAAGGTACAGATTGATACTAGAACTAAACAAATAAAATTTCAGGGATATTAACAACTGCAGCAAATTACCTTCAAATACATTAGGTTCCTATAGAGCTCAGAATCCAGAGTTGAAAGTTCGTCCAGAAAGCTGTACTGCCCTAAGAGCTTTTGTACAAAGACAAGTGAGAAAGTGTAGTCCAGTAAAATACCCTCGTAAAGAGCTTTTCCAACAACTCTTCCAAGAAATTCGAACATCTCCATTCCATTGTCTAATAATCTAGAAGATATGTTGGGAACTAGGTTGCCATCAGTTGTAGAGGTCTCGCAAAAGAGCCCAAACCTGAGATAAGGAATCCTGCACATGNAGAAAAATGGATATTAATACATATACATAATGATCGGACATTATATACTCAATTTCTATAATGCCGTAAGCCTGTTCTACTCTAAAATTACATCAATTGCGTTTCAACAATTACAAAAATATTTCATTTTTAAGGAATAATGTTATTTGAAAATAACATATGCCAAGGTTGCACTTTTTAAATCCCATTGCCTAAGCATCTTCATTTAGAATGGCATGCGAAATAATAATAAATTTTATAAATTGAAATAAGAGCTGCTATATAGCATGGACAGGAATACTAAAACAAAATTAAAAACATTTTAGAAAAAAAGACACGGGGCTCAGGGAAGGACCAGCCAGTCCTCTAGGGAGCCTTCCCCTTCTTCCTTTCCCCTTTTCTTATCTTTCTCCTCCTCCTTCCTTCCTCACCTTTCCTTTCTCTCCCCCTCAATCTTTCCTTCCAAAGCACTTTCCTATTTTAAATTCTTCCTAAAATCTATAATCTAAAATCATAATTATATTTTATTCTCCTTTCTTATTTAAATCCTTTCTCATTTTAAATCATTTCTTAAAATCTGAAAATCTGATAATATTTTATTTTCCTTCTTTATTTTCATTACCTAAAAGAAGTATAGCCTCTTTATAAATATGGGATGATGTGCTTAGAGTTAGGGAGTCTTGTTTTGATATCTGAATTCAGGTTTTAGCTTGGAATTTCCCCTTCGAGGGCTGTATCCGAAGTCGAGATAGTACTCCAGCTGTCCCTCGTCCGATGTGGTGATCGCCTCTACGGGTCCAGGTGGTGCTCTGGCTGTAGCTCCACCCCGTCGAGATATTTATATATTCTTCCAACCTTGCCGCTGCTGCTCCTTGACTCCAACACCCCCAGCAACTTCCAAACTCCCCCCTTACCCTTTCATGCTGCAGTCCAGCCTCCTTGCACCCAACCAGCTGCAGCCCAGCTTCTTCCTCCCTCCAAACTGCTGCCAGCCTTCTCCCAACCAGGCCGCAGCTCTCCATTATACTCCCAGCAGGCTGTCGCTGCCCCTTGCACCTTGCAGGCCACTGTCCAACCTCCTTCCTGCACCCAACCAGCTGCAGCCCAGGTTCTTCCTCCCTCCAACTTGTTGCCAGCCTTCTCCCAACAAGGCCGCAGCCCTCCATACTCCTCCCTGCACCGAACCAACTGCAGCCAGGCTTCTTCCTGCAGGTTCCCTGCAGGCCAACCTTCTTCCACAGCAGCCCACCATTCTCCGGCCTTCACCGCAGCCTCAATCCAGCCTCCGACAACGTTCCTGCTTCTCTCCAGCTACTGTTTGACGCCTTTACTATTGATGATCTGCTGTCCTACTTCTTCCATAGCTACCTGCCA
This sequence comes from Phalaenopsis hybrid cultivar, assembly GCA_002079205.1. Taxonomy (NCBI): domain Eukaryota; kingdom Viridiplantae; phylum Streptophyta; class Magnoliopsida; order Asparagales; family Orchidaceae; genus Phalaenopsis; species Phalaenopsis hybrid cultivar. The sequence continues at coordinate 1,724 of JXCR01090018.1, forward strand.
TTCTCTATCCTTCACCACAGCCGCCAATCCAGCCTCCCCACGCCTGAATCCCTCGTCATCAAACGTGTTGTGTCTAATTTGTTAAGCATCAGTTGTAATTCTTTGTTTTGGGCTTTGGCTTTCATTATTTCGAGACTTCATCGTAACAATATTTTAAGTCAGTAATAGAATTGTGTCTTGCCTCGTGGTTTGGATTCCAATATCAAAAATCAATAACAATCAAGTTTATGTTTAAAGAAAATGATAATGTTAAGAATAAATGGTAAAGGAACTAAAAAGCATTGAAATGAATGTACTAACGAGGCAGAAAAGACCCTATGGTGCACAATTGCATAAAATAAAATTCGGTGAAGTGGGAATGAAAGAAAAGTAGATTATCATCAATAAGATGTATAGATAGAATCATTATGGAAGGCATTGGATTCAAAAAAATAGAGCAGCGATGATTTCAATTAAAGATGCCTATAATGACTTCCGTAAACTCAAGCCAAATTGCCATGCAGTACTCAAAATAACTGAACAAATAAGGCTTCATAAGCAGTCCTTAAAATAAGTTAAGCTAGGCGTAATGGTAATTATGATGTTATATGTTAGCTATTTTAGAACCTTTTTATCATTCTTATCAAGCATTGCCGATGTTGTTAACTCCATTTTACACAATTTTTCACACAGTGTAGGTTTGCAGCAATGGTACTTTTGATTTGTACCTCTATTTTGTACCTATGAAATTAATCAGTTGTAATCATTTTAATAAATATTACATAGTTTTATCATGCATATTCTCCTAAATACCTGCTGATACAGGAGTTACAAATCATACTGAAAGAGAAAGAACAGCTAACATGACACAAACTCACAATAGAGCTCGATCCATGGGTGGTGGAAGTCAGCTAGGTGGTTAGGGAGCGAAGATAGATGGCCGACATGGGTTGTAGGTGGTTGGAACAACAAAAAAAAGGGGCTGAAATCACATTGGCAACAAAGCGGAGGGCTAGGACGGCCAGGGCACCAAGTGTGGTGGTAAGTGGAGCAGCTAGTCAAGGTGGGAAAGGCTGGAACAGCCAGGGGAGGGAAATAAAACAGCAGATGTCTTGATTTCCGGATGACAACAGCATCACAGACAGCGACACGAGGGAGGGAACAGTGGCGGAAGTGTAGGTGGATGGCTGGAACTGAAATGGCAGCAAAGAGGAAAAAGGAAAAGGCGATGATGGTGGCTAGAACTGCAGAAAACATAAATCGAAATGTTGTTCGACTGCAGTGAGATATGCCGATCGGGAGCGACATGGAGAGAATATGGAAGGATATAGGGAAGTTAATCACCATTTCGGGAGAGAGATACAGTCATAGCATCACTCAATCCCTCGGATGCAGCCCTTGAAGGGAGAAACGGAAGTCGGCGGTTGTACTAAACAAACTCACGTCAAAAACTAAACTTAGAACAACAGGGATACAAGTAAATAATAAGAGGATAACTAGTAGTGGCCCAAGAGGACCAACCGACTACTCGAAAGGGAGAACCTAGACTGGTTCGGTCCAGGTGGAAGAACGGGTGGCGCGGAAAGATCGTGTGCGGCACTTGTTGCATTAGCGAGGGCCTGAGCACCTCCGTGTTGGGCATGGCGCCCCCACTTCATCCTCCCGAGGTTGAGTGGACTAGCACGAACCAGTCCAGCCTCCCTGCTGAAGCGAACCATGCAGATCAACCCAATTTCCGCCCCTCCTCATCTCAGGCCTTAATTTCTCCCTACCAAATCCTTTCGTTTCTACTTGGAGTGAATTTCAAGTTTTTTGTCTATATCTTACATTCTTGTTTAATCCGTACCTATTTCTCCACTTACCCAATTTAGGCCTCACTTCCATATTATTTATAATTGTCGTGTGCTCATTACAAAAGAGTGCTTGATCATTTTCTAATTTCAGGTGTGTCATCCAAGCATTCCCTCTTCTAGAGTTGTATCCGACGGCGAGCAGTGTTAAGTTTGTATCTCTCCCAAGGTAGTGTGTATCTCCACTTTGGTCCTTCCTCCCCCTATCAGTCACAGATGCCTTCCTCTGCACAGAAAGGTCGCTAGCCCCTTTCCCCGCTTTCCATTGCCAAACGCACTCCCTCAACCCTCCACAAAAAGGTTGTTGCTCCCCTTAGGAATCAACTCAGCTGATCGCCAACCGTATTTGCGCCACAGACGAGCCTCGGATCTCTTTTCGGTTTGCTCCCAGCTTTTCACAGACTCGTCGAGCCCTTCTCCACCCAGGTCAGCCGCACAACACCCGCCCCTGTCGGGTCGTCCGCCTCAACCAGGCATTCGAGCGCCCCCTTTCTGTCGCTTTCAGGTTCATGTCTATTGCCTCTATTGATCTGCGTCGCTGCCAACCTTCCAATCTAGTAGTCTCAAATTCCCCGAGGATCGTTCAGCTCTTCCAGAACACTTGTCGTACCCTGACGTCACGCCCACAACTTCCTCCGTTCACCGGATCTACTGTCATCATTTGAGAGGCTTGTTTCTGTCTTTTGTTATTTCGCTTCTGCAATTTGTATTATCATTATATGTGTTGTGATATTGTTGTTGTAGCGCCGTCCTTTTACCCCTTTTGAAAATCAGCAATAAAATTGTGTCATTTGTGTCGTGGTATGGGTTAACTCTGATATCAGGGGAACTTCGAACGCATAAAGTTTCTGCCTCCTCACAGTAGTCAGGTCGCCCTTGCTGAAGGTATTAGGAATAACATAATCTCCTGAAAAGTCAATCATGTATGTGATGACATTTCATAACATGTCTTTATAAATAAAATATGTATCCTCTTCTGGCATATCATAAGTTGGAGCTGCATATAGATGTAGGATCCTGCAATGTAACTCTCGAGCCATTAAGTCGGAAACCTTCTTTTACGTTTTGTATTCAGTGGAATGTAGCTGATAAACAAATATGTGGGGAAAAATCAACTCTAGGAAGGAATATAAGGTAGACTGCGCCAGTCTCACTAGCAACCACTGAAGAGAGATGTTTTATTCTTCAGTGATAGAACTTGGATCCCATTGAAGAATTATCTTCCCCATCAAACTCCCAAGATAATTTTTGAAGTTGTGATTAATCCTTCATGTTTAGACATATGATGGTGAGGACACTGTTGAACTAAATCTATATCTGAAGAACTCTATGTAATCTTTCAAACGTGGCACAAAAGAAACTTGTTTCTGACATGATGGACCTCCCTCAGTAGAGAAACCCCATGAAGAAGTATATAAATTTAAAAGTCAGAATTTCTCTTATTTTGGGTTGTCATGTCTCTAGTGTCAGTTCCATGTACTCCAGCCTAATTTGGTTGGAGACTCACTCATGGGCTCAGCTAGAACTATGTGCATTTTTTCCTCACCAGTTGGAGGCTGATAATCTTTTGTGTCATCACCTTCTTCGGTGTCTATTATGTCGTTACTTATTTTTTCAACAACACCCTACTCTATAAAATAGAAAATTCCTCTAGTTGTGTAATCTAATTCAATATGCCCAAATCAGTGGTACTTGAAAACAGTTCATGAAGAAGACAACTTTAGGGATACTAGTTTTCTACACCTATTCTCTACATTGAATCATTTTTTCCTCAAGCGAGTAGGTTTGGGTATTCCCCTGGGTGTACTCTAGTTGTAATATCCTGAGGATTAACTCTGCCTGTGAGATGTGGTGATCTTCCGGTTATGTGATCTCTTCATTTTTTAAGCTGAGGTTTGGACAACTGGCCTATGGTGAATTAGTAGGTACTGGCGTTGCATCTACTATTTCATCTTAGATTAGTTAGTGATCTTGTCTTTCCCTCGTGCTATTATATGTATTTTTAATTTTGCCACCAGAATAATGTATTATTCTTTAACATGTTGGCGGACTGTTTCACCATTCTGTTTGGTGGGACTTCCTGACACTCAAAGACACATTAAATTGTTCAGAACCACTGGAAGAACTCGTCATGGTCCATGTAGTCATCAAAATGACGCCAATCTACATTTACTTCAAAATTTTCTTTTTTTAAATATTTCAGGTCATATCTTCAAGGTAGAGGTCCTTTATTTTTAGAATATGCATGGTTGAAGAGATTTGCTTCATTCCTTTGATCTAGTAAGTCACCGTTGTGCCTATAGATGACCCATCTGGATTGCCTCATCTCGAAGGTACCAAGCCTCTGTTAAAGTTGGTGGGATTCCCACTGCGATTATCTCCTTGGCAACATGACTAGGTTTTGGGTGTGGGTGGGTGAAAGGAGGTGTGTAAGGGTGATATTAGGTGAGAAAGAAAAATTTTAGGTGGAGGTAGAGTTAGATATTAGTGAATGCTAGAAACCCTAAGATAGTTAACCCAAACAACAATAAAAAAGCTAATTAGGTCATTACAGGTCAAGTTGGCACTGCATTTTCGCTGCGGCGCAGCCAATTGTCGTTGTCTCCGTTGTTCAGCAAGTTTAACTAAACGCGTCTGATAAGCCACATTGTTTGAGGGGCGTGGCAATATTATTACTATAAAGCCAATTAGTTCATTACGGGTCAGTTGGCACTGTATTTTCGTTGCGGTGCAGCCAATTGTCCTTGTCTCTATTGTTTAGTATGTTTAATTAAACACGCCTGATAAGCCACACTGCATGAGGGGCGTGGCTTTTTCCGCGTTTCTTGGTTTGCTACTACTCTCGTGCTCCTCCCGCTCAGCCTCGTCCCGCAAGCTCTCTGTCTGGGTTTTTTCTCTTACTCCTTTCCTTCATTCGATGACATCTGTGATGAGGGTTTCCCAGTGTTTGTTTCCTTCTTCCTCCAGTATCCTCTACCCTCATAAATTATTCTTGGATTTGCTCTATTAGGCGTATGATTTGCACATAGATTTTCTTTTTTAGGATTTTTACATACATAGCACCGATGACATCCTTTTTTTCTCTATTTTTTGAAGGCTACAACTTCCTATTTTCTTTGTGCTCTGTGATTTTAGTTGGATTTTGGTATGTTCGATTTGTGGCCTTTAGTTGGTATATACATAGTGTTTGTTCTGCTATGTTGGTTTTGAATTTATTGGTATAATTACATACCTATCACCTGAAAAGATGATTTGTGTTTTGCTCTACCCGGTATCATTTTGATATTAAAGTGTAAATTTGAGAAATAATTACAAGTTGGTGTTGAATTTTTTAATAGCAAACTTATGGTTGCTATGTATTATATTAATATGGATTGGGATTTTATCAAAAATTTTGATATTTGAGTGAGAATTTGAGAAATGGATGATAGTTGGTGGTGGATTTGTTAACAACAATGTTTCAGGTGTTGTGTATGTTACGGATATGGATTGAGAGTTTATCATGAATTTTGATTTTTGAGTAAGAGTTCAAAAAATGGTTGCAAGATGGTTTAGCATCTGTTAACAACAATGTTTTGGGTGTTGTGTATGTTATGAAGATGGATTGGGGATTTATCATGAATTTTGATTTTTGAGTAAAAATTTGAAAATTTGTTGCAAGATGGTTTAGCATTTGTTAACAGGAATGTATATGGTGTTGTGTATATTCGTTTTCATGAAGAATGGATGAAGGGTGGTATATTTTATTGTTTCGGTGTTGTGTATGTTGTGAATATAGATTGGAGATTTATCATGCATTTTGATTTTTGAGTATAAATTTGAAAATTTGTTGCCAAATGATTTAGCATTTGTTAACAGCAATGTATCTGGTGTTGTGTATATTTTGTTTCATGAAGAATGGATGAAGGGTGGTATATTTTATTATTTTAGTGTTGTGTATATTTTGTTGTATGGTTTTTTTTCATGGCAATGATATGCCCTTTGATTTCATGGATGAAAAATGGCATGTTTAGTTGTGTATATTTCATGGTTATTGGACTTCATAATAAAAAAGCTCATGTTACAAAGTGAGTCCCAATTTGTATTTTGATTTTAGTGTTTCTCTTGAGCTTTCAAAATCTGACACCACTATTTGTTTGGTGTGGAGTTGGTAAAATGGTGTGGTGAGGGGGCGGTGGTATGGTGTCTGGATGTGGTGTGTAGGGTGGTGGCATGTTGTGTGGAGGTGGTGATGTGTGGTGTGGAGGTGGTGATGTGTAGATGTGGTGTGTAGGATGGTGATGTGGTATGGAAGTGTAGTATGTGGTGTGGGGGTGGTGGTTTGTGGTGTGGAGAAGGTTGTGTTTCGTGTGGAACTAGTGGTGTGCGGTGTGGGGGTGGTGGGGTGTGTATGTACTGTGCGGTGTGGATTTTGTGGTGTGTGGTGTGGGGGCAGTGGTGATGAAAATATGACAATGTTATTTTTCTATGAGTTGTGGTAATTAATTTTTATGTCAAATATTTATGTTGTTTAACTCTTTTTATACTAGTAATACAATGGATAAGACAAAGGTACTTGGTTCATCTGATATGTGGGATAATGAAGTTAAACTAATATTTTGTGACATCTGCCCTAAGAAGATGGAAACACGAAATAGGCCTACAACTTATTTTAACAAGGAGGGCTGGTAAAATATTATGAAATAGTTCAAGGAAAATACGTAAAAGGAATATGATATGATGTAATTGAAAAATAAGTGGGATCAATTAAACAAAGACTGAAAATTTTGGACGAAATTGAAACGAGGATCCACGAAATTGGGTTAGGATCCAATAAAGCGGACAATTGATGCTTCAAAAAAATTGTGAGATGAGAGATTTGAGATAAAAATAGATCAAACCTACATAATATGTTTTTTTTTACCTGAAATATATAAACATATCCAACCATCAAGTTGCAGGTGGTGCCAACTCCAAAAAAATTCAAATTTAATAGCATTAACCCTGAGCTAGAAGAGTTGGACTGTATGTTTAGTGGAGTCGTGGCAATGACCGATTATGCATGAACCCCTAGTGAGCGAATGTTTGTGGGCATAACTGAGAATTTGGATGTTAAACAAACAACTAACTCCAACGAAGGGCCCAACCCAAACCTCAATAAAGTTGAATCCACTAGTCGATCAAAGCGTCCAAAATTGAGAAAAAGAAAAAAATGGGTTGTTTTCATCATAAGCCAAATCTTACAATTAGTGGCTTCATGCAAAAATGACCCTAGGACAACACAAGCAAGTGTCATCAGCAAGGAATGCGAATTCTGGAGGCAACTCTAGAAATTTATGACATAACGTTATATTTGTTCACCATGAAGTTGTTGGACCCAACGCGTGGATAGTTCTTTATGACGATGACCCATGACTATAGGGTCAATTATTTGCGTATTTTTATGACAGCAATGACGCTTGAATTCCATTATTTCTCATTGGACTATTTGTATTTGTTTTACATTAAGAGAATTTGGTTCTTTTTCTTTGGATTGTTCTTTTTCTATGGGACAGTTAATCTTGCGTTGAATGTTTGTTTTATCATCGCAAACTTTCTTATTTGGTTTTCTGAGTTCATTTTTTATTATTGCTTTACTAGGGAATAGTGTGATAGTGGCCAATTCGGTGATTATTATGTGTTACATGAATAAAGCGCTTGTCAAACATGGATTCACATAAACAAACACAGAAGGAGAATTGCAGCTAGAGTGTGTTCCCCTCTTTTTTCAGTGCTACGTTTTTTTTGAGACTCTACAGGATGGTTTTTTTAGTGGCATTCATATATAACACATATGAGCTCGGCATTACGTGGTTTGACGACAACCAAGAACTTCTTTTAAAAGGCTGCTGTCTTTTTGTAGTGACAGATTCATTGGTTTATGATATGTTCTCTAGGACCTTAGAGTTTAATAAAACTTGCATTGGTTAATTATACTATTTTTTCTGCTAATATTGCATGTAACGATTTGTGCTTTGTTGTTTTAAATCTTCAAAAAAGATGAGCTTGAAGACTTCTGGTACTTCCAGAGGATTGTACTGCTACTATGGGCTAATCATGCTCCTTGATTACTTCGTGACAATTGCAGCTACCGGAGAATTTTATAAGTGTCTGAGGAGAAGACAAGAAAGCTATGACTCCCTTAGGTAAACAGATGGGTGGAGGAATTGGCAGTCGATAGTGATCAAGGCGTGGCAAGTTTTCTTGGAAGACGGCTTATCTCGTGACATACGTCAAGTGCATTTTAAAAATAATGAAATCACAATATTAATTGTAATTGTAATAGTTTATTTGTAAAATGTTGATTATCGTGTAACACTAAATAGAACGCAATGGAAAAAAAGGATTCATGTAGTCGACCCCACGTAGTGGGATTAAGGGTGGTTTGTTGTTGTTATTGTGTTATAGTGTTGTGAGGTGACTTTGTTTTGTAATATTCAAACTACACTTTGACAAATTTTGCTTTTATTAATTTTCTAATACAAACAGTTCTGTTATAAACAGCACTATAGCACAGAGAAAAAAAATCATTTATTCAGAAACAACATCCTGTAAAAAATAAACAGACAATCGGCTACTCCCCAACAGCTTCCTATCATAGTTATCGTGTATTAGCTTTTTAAAAAGTTGTAACTGCCCCAAACATACCCTACAATTCACACGCTGAAAGAGACATAACAACAAACAAGACACAAACTCACAATAGAGCTTGATCCATAGGTGGCGGAGCTCGGCTAGGTGGTTGTGGAGCAGAGATAGATGGTTGAATTACGTTGGAAATTGGAACAACAAAAAAGGGGATAGAATTGTGTTGGCAGCGATACCGAGGGCTAGGAGAGCGACAACAACAAGTGGAGCAGCGAGGCACGGTGGGAACGGCTGAAATGGCCAGAAAACAGCAGGTGTGTTGTTTCCAGGCTGACAACTTTACTGATAGTTGGACAACAATCAAAACAGCGAGACGAGGGAGGGAATAGTGACAACACTGAAGGTGGAGTGGCTGGAACTGCGATGGCAGCGAAGAGAAGGGAGGAGAAGACGATTGCAATGGCTAGAACTGCAGAAAACAACAATTGAAATGCTATTACGAGTAGTTGTCAGCTGCAGCGAGANTGTGGAGCAGCGAGGCACGGTGGGAACGGCTGAAATGGCCAGAAAACAGCAGGTATGTTGTTTCCAGGCTGACAACTTTACTGATAGTTGGACAACGATCGAAACAACGAGACGAGGGAGGGAATAGTGGCAACACTGAAGGTGGAGTGGTTGGAACTGCGATGGCAACGAAGAGAAGGGAGGAGAAGGTGATTGCAATGGCTAGAACTGCAGAAAACAACAATTGAAATGCTATTACGAGTAGTTGTCAGCTGCAGCGAGATACAGTCACCAGGAGCGATGTGGGAGGATATGGAAGGGGATAGTGAAGACAATCACCACATTGGGAGAAATACATTCATAGCGCTACTTAATCCCACGGATATAACCCTTGAAGGGAGAAATAGACGTCGACAGCTGTTCTAAACAAACTTCCACTAAAAACTAAACCCAGAACATAATGAAGACAAATATACAATAAGAGGATAAATAAGAGTGGCCGAAGATGACCAACCGACTCCTTAGAAGGGACAAACCTAGACTGGTTATGTCTGGGCAAAAGAACGAGTTGCGCGGAACAAACGTGTGTGCCACTTGTCGCGCCCGAACGGGCTTAGGCACCCCGCACAGATCATGGTGAACGCATGCCACCAGCTAGATAAACTGTGGTTCTACATTTGATTTTCTTTATCAATTTTTAAAAAATTATGTATAAACATTGCATTACTTTTTATACTTTTTTATTAACTTTCATCTCCCTAGTAAAACCAATAAATTGATCATATCAATGGATGTGAACTTTTCAAACTTTGTTCCATACTTCCAACACTCTTCCACAACTCTATCATATGACTATTGATTTCCAAAAAATTATCACAATTTTGGATATTGTCTTATTCCTAAAATAAAAAATTAAAGATGTTCTTTGTCCAATCATTCAAAAATATTGTCTTCATAATTTCAATGAAATATATTATTGTAGCACCCAGTTTTGACCACTTGAAGTAAAATTTTGATTATTTTAAAATATATCAAACTTTTTGCAGCACCCGAAATGCATCCAAAATATTTTCATAAAATTCTACATTTTGTAACGATCAAAATGAAATATAACACAATATATAATACAATGAAGGGCAGATAAACTTAAATTCAAATTAATAAAAAAGAAAAAGATAACAAAGTTAAAACGTATAATAATTGTTCAAAATGATTAGCAATGAATAGGGTTAACGCCTCAATTAACCGCAACAAATAAAAAATGATGATTCATAAAATTAACCCAAACTAGTTTGTGGTAAAAGTAGCAATGATGATCTGAGTAATGTTATTAGAAATGTTTATAACAAAAGACGTACCATTACACATTTGCAAAAATGACAAGTACTCAAATTGGCTATTCGAAAAAGTAATCTCTAACATTATCAATAAAGATTATTTAAGTTCCCAAAAATTGTACTCAAACTAGCAGCTGATCTTTATACACATAAAAAAATAATTATCACAAGGATTAAAGCATTAAATTTAAACAGAAGGTACAGATTGATACTAGAACTAAACAAATAAAATTTCAGGGATATTAACAACTGCAGCAAATTACCTTCAAATACATTAGGTTCCTATAGAGCTCAGAATCCAGAGTTGAAAGTTCGTCCAGAAAGCTGTACTGCCCTAAGAGCTTTTGTACAAAGACAAGTGAGAAAGTGTAGTCCAGTAAAATACCCTCGTAAAGAGCTTTTCCAACAACTCTTCCAAGAAATTCGAACATCTCCATTCCATTGTCTAATAATCTAGAAGATATGTTGGGAACTAGGTTGCCATCAGTTGTAGAGGTCTCGCAAAAGAGCCCAAACCTGAGATAAGGAATCCTGCACATGATATAATAAGCTGCTTAAATAAGATTCAATATCAACTACAGGAAACTCACCGTGGGTCAAAGGCAGCTTTGGACAAATCAGTTAAGAATTCTTTCGACAAACCACCATAGTCAAGACCAGCCTCTGGGAGGCCGCATTCACTGACAAATGACACAATGATGCCAGATTTCAGTTTTGATCCTAAAGAGTTCAACTGCCTAAACCCATCATCAACAATATGATCCCGTCGAACAACAATCTCAACTGAGCCAATACCATTAGCAGATACCTCACCGGCTGCTCTTCTAGCTAGTTTGTCCATTTTAACAAATTCCCTAAACATTTGAACCCTGCAAAATTTGTTTGATTATAAACTCTCAAGAAAGAATTGAAATAGTCGATGCATATCAAATTAGGGTAAAAGGAAAAGAAGGCTCCTTAAATGATTCAGGTTTAAATGGCTGAAGCAATAAAGCAGTCTTGATGCAGATACTAACTAAACCCATAGTTATATACGGGATAAGATCCTCAAGAAAATTGGATAATGTTTGGTATTCATTCAATTAACTAAAAACCGTCCACATTATAAAATGAAAAGAATGAGATGCTCAGAATTTAGATAACACTAAATGTAATGCCCAAAATTTGAGTGTCAACTTTGATAAATTTTAAAAGTGCCCGAAATTTCACACCCCTCAGAAGTCAATTATTTTTTTTATAAAAATCTACGCATTAAATCGATCAATTCAATCTAAAGCACTATATATGAATTATGCCTAAATTGGAAGATATAAAATTTGAAAGTTACAAGTTTACTTTAAGTTAACTAATCCTAATTTTATCCTAATCTTTGTCTCGTCACTGCAGTTGACCGACACTCACTCACTTTTCTCAGCATGCAATGGTGTGATTTAATCAAACAATAGGCTAAGATAAAATGTTGTGATTCCTTCCCTCTCCCTATCTTGATTTCGCTCGGCAGAAGAGATCCCGCGATCCTGCATTGTAGTAGGCGGGAACTGGTGAGAAGCTCAGAGACAAAAGGTGCGATCCAGAGACTCTGCGGAGGTAATAGTGAGCAAGAAATCCTCTTTTATGATATTTCAAACATTCTTTTCCTTCGTCACACATTCGTTTTGATGTTTGCCTCGATTTTGTGCACTTCTTTTGTTTTCGGTCACTATAGAGGAGACAGGCCTATTTCGGAAGCGTCAAACTCAGTTTTGAGCTTCTATAAGGGTTGGTAGCACGAAATCGACAAGGAGAAGAAAGGACTGAGGGGTTAGAAAGAAGAGGGAAGGAAGAATTTGTTGGATTGGTGACGAGACGGTTATGCCAAAAAACCTGTTTGAGGTATGTTTTGGCAAATAAATTTTCAATTAAGTAGCAAAACGAACTATAATTCCATGAATTCCTACAATGTGTACGATTTCCAAGTTGTTTACACGAGGCGGCGAGCTCGAGATGAGTGTGTGAAAACGTCGTAGGACTCCTTCGTCTAGTCAGATGAAATAATCTAATGCAAACTTAAGAAAAAATAATTATCTATAGGTTTTCATGTGATTCCTTGTTTGGCACTGATGCACTTAGAATTTCTTGCATATTGTGGATAAATATTTGCATTGAATGTATGAATGCAAGTTGATTTCTCTTACGATACATGTGATGTATGATATGCTATGATATAGATGAATATACTTAAAAAATCATTGCTTGCAAATTTTTATTTGTTATGATTCATGCATGATATATGAAATATCTGTGTGAATGATTGAAACAAGAATGATGATTTAAATGTCACAAGTGATATTCTAGGTAAACTATTACATAAGTGCTTGCAAGTACATTATGCACGGATGCGGTATTCTCAGCTCCTGATATTCAAGCAGAGAAAATTTTGAGAATTGTTGAGATCAGATAGTGATAGAATGTAGGAAACCGTTGGTATCCGAATAATTATGCATAACTGTTATGTTAAAGAGGCTCAACCTTCATTAGTAGTTAATATGACCTTTGGGACAGGATGACAACTCATGATACGGTAGGATATGAAAATAGTTGAGATCTATAGATTGACAAGTGACATTGCTATGAATAGGTTATGATTCTTATGAACATGTTCATGATTGCATGTTGATGACTACAAATGAATAAATGACATACATATTTCATACAGTAGTCACTATTTTATACACTACAAGTTTTTCTTTTACATGTGTTACACGATTCTAACGTGTTATGACTTAACAGTGGACATGTACAGTTAAGAGCATGTGCTTCGTTTCTCTTTCATGTATAAAATTTTATTTTAATCTTGATTATTTCACTGGGTTCGTTGTTATTCACTATACGTTGTTTAATTTTAGGAAGGGATAAGAAGCACCCAAGCGAGTAGTAAAGTGTGATTTCTATAGCTTTTGCATTATAATTTTGGAAGCATGTACAGCTTTTTAGATATGTACTTTATTTATCATAGATTTAGTAGCTCTGTATAGTTTATATGTTGATGATGTGATTTTTCAAGCTTCCAAGTATATGTGAAAATTAATATAATGAAATGTATAGAACATGTTTATGGCGACTTAGTCAGACTAGTTTATCACCTATTGGGTCTTGATTCCACAAGTCAAATGAGTGTCGATGAAAATTCAGTCCAATCGAATTATCTGTCTCTATAGCAACTCAACTGACCCTTAAAGAGGGGTCAGTTGAGGTGTGAGACTACATATAGATTTCACCCTCATTTGTGAGGGCTTTAAATTTTGATTCTAGAATTTCCAAGCCCCTATAGTTATATACCATAGCATTGGTGAGAGAGAGTTAAGGAATTGCTAAGCCCTAAGTTTTTATTGCATAGTAACAACAATTTTGATTTTAAATCAAGAAAATTCATAGTCAACTTAGAGTTGATAGTAGAGAAAATGATGATAAATTCGATCAGGAACTCATGATTATATCGTCTCAGCATATCACAAATTCTTGTTTAATAATAAGTGGAGGTAGTTGATAAGAGCTCAGTAGCTTGACATGATCAAATGTGGTGTTGGAGATGGATAATAGATTCAACGTTGTATAAGAAAAATTTAAGGTATGCCAATCATACCTAAAATCATTCAAATGATTCTCTCTTCACAAAACAACCCATGTCAATACACCAAAAATATGTAAAAATAACCTTGATCAACTCAATTAATGCAAAATTGACAGACGACGAATGCAACAATGTATAAACAAAGTTAAAATTTCTTTACACAGTTGAAGCCACTCAGATCTTATCCATTCGAAAAATGGGCTGCATCAATGAATCCTAAACTCTGAAATTGCCTACATAGGCACTCATAACCTTCGACATCCATATAAAACTAATTAGCAAAAATTAGTCCTAAAGCTAATATCCTCGCTCCTAAATAGTATCTAAATTTCTTATACATCAATACTTTTCTCAAGGATCCAGGAGGAATCCTTTCAAATTCAAGAGTACATCTTTCAATTCCAAAGTCATCACAATTAACTACTAAGATTTGGAATAGAGTTGTGTTAAGAATTGGAATAGAGCAGCGCAATACTATTTATAGAATGAGATGCATTTAAACCCAATTACAATTGACAAGAAAGAAATAAAACAAAAAAAATAAATAGGAAAGAAATAAAACAGAATAAAATAAATAGAAAATACATAATGAGGAAATAAAATCTAATAAAAAATAATAACGGCTAGAGATTGTCTTTATAAATATAATACTTCCCTCAAGTTGAAGTATATATACCAGTAATGTTCAACTCGAATTTGAAATCATCGAACAAAGCAAAAGAAGATTCTTAGTGAAGATATCCGCTAGTTGGCCACTGGAGGGCACAAAAGGAATGCAAATTTTCCCGGACTCAATCTTTTTTTTAATGAAATGGTTATCAATCTTAACTTGTTTGGTACGATCATGTTGGATTGGATTGTAAGCAATGTTAATGACAACCTTATTATCACAAAATAGTTGCAGCGGACGGAGTTTGACATACGAAGTTCGCAGAACATGATACGTAACCAGAGAGAATCACAGATTCCCAAATACATGGAACATAATTCAGCTTTAGCACAACTCCAGGCAACCACAGACCGTTTTTTGTTTTTCCACGTGGCAATTTTCCTACATAAATGAGCAATACCCAAGGTGAAGCATTGATCGTGAACTGATTAGGCCCAATCAACATCTAAAAAAACAACAACAGATCGAGATGTGTGATAAGAGAAAAATAAAACTGAGTCATGTATGAATTATCTCAACAGAGTCATGCAAGAAACAACAGACCGAGAAGTGTACCAATGAAATAATGGAGAATCTGGTAGAAAGCTTGGAGAAGATACTCATATGGTCATGCATGAATTGACTCACTATACCAATTACATGGCATATGATGGGCAAAGTGTGGGCTATGAAGATGAGTTTTCCCACAGTGCGCTAATAATGATTATTGTTGGCAAGCACGACATTAAGAATGTTAGATAATTTTTCATTGGGATTCATAAGATAATCAACAGGTATGCATAAAGGTTGTTCTCTGTTAAAAGATCAATAACATATTTGTATTGAGACAGAAAAATACCCAGAGATGACCGAGTCATTTTCAGGCCTAAGAAATACTAGAGATTTCTCAAGTTTTTCATCTCGATAGACGAAGCAAAAATATTTTTTAAGGACTCTAATGCTGGGAGATTTTATCTTGTAAGAGCAATATCATCAAGATGGACAATACGGATAACTACTTGGCCATTGGAAGACTGTCGAAAGAAAAGGGTGTGATCTGAATGAGCTTGTGTAAAAATATGGCCCATGACCACCTTTGTGAACTTGCCAAACCAGGCCCTTGGGGACTGCTTTAGCCCATAAAGGGACTTTTGTAGCACAGTAAAGTTAAAGTTAGGAGAGAGAGAGAGAGACATGTACATCTCTTCTGTAAGCTCTTCATTCAAGAACGCATTAGTCACATCTACTAGAATAACGGCCAATCCAAATTCACCACAAGGGACAATAGGATCTAAATAGTGCTTACTTTAGTTACTAGAGCAAATGTCCCCTCCTAGTTAACTTCGTAGGTCTATAAGTACCCTTTGTCAACCAATGGGTCTTTTTGCATTCAAAAAATTCATCAGAGTTGAACTTGGTACTGAAAATCTATCGACACCATACAACTTTCTTATTCTGAGGAAGATCAACAACTTCCAGCGTATGGTTCTGCTTAAGGGCATTCATCTCTTCTATTACTGTCGTTCTCCAGTCATGATCATCAAGTGTCCTCAATAGTAGCTGGGATCGAATGATCCGTCGGGACAGTCACAAATGCTTTGTGGGTCGGCAATAGAATGTAGAAAGAGATATATTTTCCAATAAAATAGATAGAGAATGTCTGATTGCATGCCTTACTCGGAGAACTCACCTCCTCATTCGGAGGAGAGGTCGTGCTGAGAACATCGCTTGTAGTGGAGTCAAGGTCCCGTAAGACAGTAGGTAACTCCAAATTAAGAGCATTGTGAAGAGTGCTCAAGTGTAGACACGGAAAGTGGAAGGAGATGGTGCACTCAACGGAATAAGGGACTCCTCAATGGTAAGACCAATGGGAAAAACATCCATAGGAGTAGAATAAGAGACAGTGTCTAAGAACTCAAGCTTTCTTTCAATTGAGGCCGAGCACAAAAAATAGAGAACATTTCCAAATAAGAAGACATCAGCACTCACATAGACTTTTTTAGTTGTAGGATCAAGGCACTAATACACCCTTTGAGTTGTGGAGTACCCTAGAAAGAAATATTTTATGGATCTGGAATCAAATTTACTCCGAGTGGGGGCAGCGTTTCGAACAAAAGTCGTGCACCTAAAAATTTGGGATCTAATGTAGAGAAGACCCAATTAGCAGGAAAGCATGACATCATGACAGCTAATGGGGATCGAAACTTGTGAATTTTAGAGGGACTATTTATGAAATAGGTGACAGTCATAATAGCATCATTTCAAAACTGTTTCGAGACATTAGATTGAAACAAAAAAGAATGAGCAACGTCGAGGAAGTGATGGTTTTTCCTCTCGGCTACCCCATTTTATTCGGGAGTGTCCGTACATGAGCTATGGTAGAGCATATCCTTCTAAAAAATTCACCCAAAATAAAGTTAAAAACTCATGGCTATTGTCGGCCCAATGAACCTGAATTAAAGTTTTGAATTGAGTTAAAATGAAAATGTACAAATTTTGGAAAGTGACAGCAATCACTTATTTATCTTTTAAAATATAAATCCACATCATCCGAGTATGGTCATTAATCAAAGTTAGTAACCACCATTTATTGGTGTAGTTGGAAGTGTGAGAGGGTTTTCATATGTAACTGTGAATAAAAGAGAAAGGTGTGGAAGGTGTGTAAGTATGGGTGAGTAATAGATCCAATGATGTTTGGCTAACTGACATATCTCACAATTGAAATTAGAAAAATCTTAACTAAAAAACATCGAAAGATACAATTTTTTTAAATATTGGAATCTAGGATGACCTAAACGACAATGAAACAACAAAACGGGATATTCAATGACTCGAGAAAAACTACAACTCTTGAGTGGTGTGTCCTCGCTCTCCATTTTCTTCTTTTAAAAGTAGTAGAGTCGAGCTACCCTCTTAACAGTTCCAATCATGTTCCCCGAATGATGATTCTGAAAAACACAACAATCAAAGGAAAAATTAGTTACGCAATCAATATCATTCGTGAACTTGCTTATATATAACAAGTTATTGCAGCAGGAGAACAAGTAAAACTGACTCTAAAATTAAACTGATCGTTAGTAAGTCGAGAAAATTTGTGAGCATCAAATCATGTGATCTGTGGCACCTGAATCAATAATTCATGTGCTAGAGGAGGAATAAATTGAGAAAGCCATACAAAAAGTACCTTGTCAAACGTGGGAGGTCGACAAAGCTGTAGAGACTTGATTAGCCCCTATAAGTTTGATCAATTGTTTCATCTGATTATTCAGGGATTCGGAGGATTCTGAGATGTTTCAGGTAGGAGTCGGTTGAGCTATGGTAGACTTAGACATCATCGTGAAACCTTTGGTAGCAGATAATTTGACTGAAGGTTTGTATATCAGTTTAACGTGAAGTTTCAAACACTTGTCTCGAGTGTAGTTAGGTTTGAGACAGTAATCGCAAGTGGGGTGATCAGTCCGAGGTAGCATGGACGAGGGTCGAGCACTATTTGAGATCAAGGTGGACGAGTCAGCTAAAGGAGTGTCAAGCATGACAAGTCTCCAACTTTCTTCCTGATGAATCTCAGTGAAAGCAACATGAGCGGAAGGAAGGGGATCCAGATCAAGAATATGGCCCCGAACTTCATCAATGTCTTTGTTAAGGTCAGCCAAAAATTGGAACATGTGATCTTTTTCTACAATCTTTTGGAAGAGAGAGATGTCACTCAGAGAATCCCACGTGTAGTCATAGTGCAAGTCGCATTTCATCCATAACGCAACAAGATCATTATAATACTAGATGACGTTCCTTGACCTCTGCTTTGCCTACCGATTTTCTTAGACACCTAATAGAGTTGGTCGGAATTTCCTACATCCAAGTATCATGACAACCGTCCAAACGACACTAACTGAAGGGAAGAACATATATGAACAACCAATTGAAGTCTCCATTGAGTTGATCAGTCACGACATGACCATGGTGTTCTACATTTCCCAAGCTCTATATGTTAATTCAGTCTTTGGAGGCTCACGAATCATACCTGTGAGGTGACCAAATTTCCCGCATTCTTTGATAAAAAAAGACACCGCTTGAGATAATTGGAGAAAGTTATTGTGGTTTAGTTTATAGGTTGTAAACAAGAACTTCATGTTGGTTTCCAGTCCTCTGGTTTGCAAGGGAGCGGAGGTTGGAGTTCATCCTCCGGCGGAATCAAGAACACGTTCTGAAGGTGTCACGGCGTTGGAGGAATCTGCCATAATTCTGGCTGAACCAAAGGAGATATGGTTGTGATTCTCAGCCATTGACAAATTACAGTAGGGTCACCAAAGAAATATACAACTGCAGGAATCCAGACACCTGCAAGGAAGACAGGCCGGGGAAATAGTAACTGCATGTGGCTTTTGACAGAGGAAAAACACGCTGCAGAGTGAACCAGAGTACTGGCGGCAGCTGCAGGGAATGGCCACACTGCAAGAAACCATACTGCAAGAATTTTCTAAGGGGTGGGGCGGTTGCAGGTAGCCTCCAGAGGAGTTAACTGCACGTGAATAGAAGTTAACTGCAGACAAATAGAAGTTAACTGCAGACAAATAGAAGTTAAACTGCAGGCGACATCTGCAGAGGTGTCTAGCGAACTGCCTGGATCTAGGTTTAAGCTCAGATACCTTGTTAAGATTTGGAATAGAGCAATGTGATATTACTGATAGGAGTATTTAAGAGGTATTTAAACTCAATTACAAAAGACAAATAAATGAAAAAAATAAAACAAAATAAAGTAAATAAGCAGAAATAAAACAGAACAAAACAAAAATATAAAAATGATGGAATAAAATCTAATAATAAGTAATAACGACTAGCGATTATCATTATAAATCTAATATAGACTAGTTCAATAACCCTTTTCGTTATTGGGAGGGAAAAAGTAAAATTTTCCATCAGTTTGCTATGGATTGTCTATTAAGTGTTCACATAGTGAATGAACACACCAAGGCATTTCCTTGAATGGTTTGTTGTTGAGGTATAGATGTTATTAGGGACCACAAACAGCAAGGCAACACCCTTCAACATATGAGGAAATTGAGGATTCATAGAATGGCGTCGTCCTCGCTCGGCTCTGCTAGGGTTTCGCCTGATGG
>JXCR01090037.1:5423-43899 GCA_002079205.1 Phalaenopsis hybrid cultivar
AACCCATGATTTCTGACAAAAATCTTCCAGTCAGAGCAGGTTTGACCACCTCTCCAGAATAAGTAGATATGAGAACCTGAGAACCCTAAGATGATGGAAAGCAATGGGCATCTTGACCAGGTTGTCCTAAATAAAAGTAAAAAACCAATCCATCAAATATTTTATACTAACTCTATTTTGTAGGGTTGCTGAAGGCAAAAGCCGGACATCACCCAAGATCTAATTTATATGTTATTAGGGCGTGCTAATTCTATTTTGTAGGGATGATCATTCAAACAATCCAAAAGACAAAGCAAAGGATGAACCTCAATTAAAAACCACATGGATAATGTAGACCGGGATTCGTAACCCTACCCTTTTCTGATGGGTTTTGAAATCTGAGGTTGTTCATCTAGTCACAACATAAATCCTCATTTTCTTAGGCTCCTACAAGATTGTATGCCGCACAGCATAAGTCCTAAATCTCCTAACAAAATTTTATGAGTGAACATTAAAATCACTTTTCAAAATGACATGAAACTATATGATAGCTTGGGATCTTAACAGGGCTCCTCTGAACCCTGAAGCATCTGCTACCCTTTAGGATAAGACATTAAAACTTCTTTCTTGAAAATGCCAAAATTCAAACTTTTGAGGATGAGTCACATCCTTAATCTTAAGTAACCTCGGCTACTTAAGATATAATTAACTATAGGGGCTTACTTTTATAAGAAGAAACAAACCCTAGAAATAGTACAATAACCTGAATCTCTGGTTGTGGGTTTAATTTCAAAAGCTCTTCTTTGCGGGTGTGTCTCTAGAGCTTTTGAGCCGATCGTACGATGGATGTACGCTTCAGAGCTATCTATGCAAAGTCCACCTCATGAAAGCTCCCCACATGTTCCTTTTTGTTTATCTCCATCATTGTATGCACATCCATCTGATTCCTCACTTCTTTAGATTGTCCACACTATCTGAGAGAGAGAGAGAGATAGAGTTATTTGGAGAAAGAGGCTATACAATAGTAGATAAGCTAGCAATTCAATGAAAGCAACATGAAGATAACACACACCCAATGAAGACCAAACAAATGCAACGACAGAGAAGGAGGCAAAAACAACATGTATCATGGAGGACAAGCACATAATGATTTCTAAACTTTTGTATGCATGTGTCATTTAGCTGCCTTGATTGAAAGGCACTGTTTGTTCTACAATGCATGTTTGTTGAATTTCCCACCAACATTATTTTCATGCAAGTGGAGTCTTTATTTTCTCTTTCAAATGTATGTGATAGAGTCCCTAGGCTGAGTTTGTATCCACGAAGTCTGCTTACCTTTTCTGCTTTTCCTGAGATATGTTGCCACTCAACGACACTAGCCACTTTTATATTTCTGAGTGCTTTTACTTTTCATTGTGTGTTTGCATGCTAAAATTGTTTTTCTTGTTTCTTTCTGGTTTATCTGAGATGTCACAAAAATTGCAGTTTAAGGTCTCTATGAACTTAAAATTGTAAATTTTACTATATCAAAATCCTAATAAAAGATTCAAGATAAATTAAAATTTAAGATTAAAAGACTCAAAATTTTTAAAATCTGTCATTTAATTTTCTACATGGCCTTTGGTTCGGCTTTAAAATGGCATGCATTGCATTGACTTAACCTAAGTCTTTTAATAGGGTGTCGATAATATTTAAGGACCGCTCTAAGAAATTACATCATTTCCATGTCCCAAAGNGTAAAAACCACATGGATAATGTAGATCGGGATTCGTAACTCTACCCTTTTCTGATGGGTTTTGAATTTGAGGTTGTTCATCTAGTCACAACATAAATCCTCATTTTCTTAGGCTCCTACAAGGTTGTATGCCGCATAGCATAAGTCCTAAATCTCCTAACAAAATTTTATGAGTGAACATTAAAATCACTTTTCAAAATGACATGAAACTATAGGATAGCTTGGGATCTTAACAGGGCTCCTCTGAACCCCGAAGCATCTGCTACCCTTTAGGATAAGACATTAAAACTTCTTTCTTGAAAATGCCAAAAATTCAAACTTTTTGAGGATGAGTCACATCCTTAATCTTTAGTAACCTCGATTACTTAAGATATAATTAACTATAGGGGCTTACTTTTATAAGAAGAAGCAAACCCTAGAAATAGTACAATAACCTGAATCTCTGGTTGTGGGTTTACTTTCAAAAGCTCTTCTTTGCGGGTGTGTCTCTAGAGCTTTTGAGCCGATAGTACGATGGATGTACGCTTCAGAGCTATCTATGCAAAGTCCACCTCATGAAAGCTCCCCACATGTTCCTTTTTGTTTATCTCCATCATTGTATGCACATCCATCTGATTCCTCACTTCTTTAGATTGTCCACACTATCTGAGAGAGAGAGAGAGAGAGATATAGAGTTATTTGGAGAAAGAGGCTATACAATAGTAGACAAGCTAGCAATTCAATGAAAGCAACATGAAGATAACACACACCCAATGAAGACCAAACAGATGCAATGACAGNGGTCTAGCCTACTAACCCTAATGTAACTTAGGCCTGACCTAACTCAGGCCTAGTTCAATTTAACCTTAACCCTAGCTAGGAATGACCTAAATTAGATCTAAGCTCAGCCCAAGTCCACTTGAGTCTAACCTGCCTTAGGCCAAAATTAACCAAAATATAACTTAAAAACCTAATCTAGGTTCAAATCAACTCAAATCATCAGATCAACTTGACCTAACTCGGGTAACCCAAATCAACTCAAATCACCAGGTCAACCTGACCTAACTCGGGTTAACACATATCAACTCAAATCATCGAGTCAACCTGACCTATCTCGGGTTAACCCAAATCAACTTAAATAACTGGATCAACCCGACCTAACTCGGGTTAATCCAAATCAACTTAAATCACCGGGTCAACCCGACCAAACTCTAGTTAACCCACATCAATTTAAGATCACCAGGTCAACTTGATTTAACTCGAGTTAACCCAAATCAACTTAAAATCACTGGACTAACCTGACCTAACTCGGGTTAATCCAAATCAACTTAAAATTAACAGATCAATTCGAACTAACTTGGGTTAACCTAAATCAACTAAAATCATCGAGTCAACTCGACCTAACTCGGGTTAACCCAAATCAACTCAAATCACCTGTTCAACCCAAATTAACTTCGGTTAACCCAAATCAACTTAAATAATTTGGTCAACCTGTACTAACTTGAATTAACCCAAATTAGTTTAAATTATTCCATACGGTAACCCAAACTAACTCGGGTGAAGCCAAACTAATTAAAATCCAACTAGGGCTAACCCGACTTAACTCAGTTTAACCCAAGCCAACCTAAATGGCCGGGTCAACCTGAACAAACTCGGGTTAACCCAAATTAACTCAAATTAATCCCTGGGGTAACCTGACCTAACTCAGGTGAAACCAAACTAATTCAAACCCATCTCGGGCTAACCCGACCAAACTTGATGAACCAAAATTGATCTAAACTCAACCCAAGGTAATCTGATCTAACTCGGAAGAACTCAAACCAATCCAATGATCAACCAAATTGAATTCAAGTTTAATCTAACTTAGACATGACTCAACTAAATCAAGTTCGAGTCTAATCCAAAATTATACTTGACTTAATCGAACTCAAGTCCAATTCAACTTAGACTTGACCGAGGTCCTGATCTAACCTAGGTTAGCTTGTAATCAATCCCGATCATTCTAGATCAACCAGACCTAACTCTGATTACTTTAAATCAACTAAGGAAAACTCAAACTTAAGTAATCCAGGGTTAAGGAGTGTTTAAATTCTTATAAGAAAATAAAAGTACATTTATCACCTATCGGGGACGACATGGGCTGAGATGCCAAACAATCATAAAAGACATAAAATTCATCCTGAAGTCACTAAAACTTAAACTTTAACTAGAAAATGCAACCTGGTTTGAGAAGGTCATTTGAAGGAGGCAACCAATGGTTATTAACAAAGTACTTTCTAATCACTTGTGACTAATCAAATCACAAACCCTAACGACCCCGTGAGACCGAAACCATGGGATCTTATCCGAGTCATCTCAAACATCAAAAAAAAAAAACCAAAAAAAAAATCACAAAATCTAATAAGCTAAAAAGACTCAAGCAATTGAAAATTTTCAACCCCTAAAATCTGAAAGGATTATAACTTTATTGGAACCCTAATGAAAAAAGATCACCGAATGTAACTTTAACCATGCTATCTGGGCATACAAAGATCTCTTGGACGACATAACC
Organism: Phalaenopsis hybrid cultivar; assembly: GCA_002079205.1. Taxonomy (NCBI): domain Eukaryota; kingdom Viridiplantae; phylum Streptophyta; class Magnoliopsida; order Asparagales; family Orchidaceae; genus Phalaenopsis; species Phalaenopsis hybrid cultivar. Next base: position 9,668 of record JXCR01090037.1, read on the forward strand.
CATGATTTCTGACAAAAATCTTCCAGTCAGAGCAGGTTTGACCACCTCTCCAGAATAAGTAGATATGAGAACCTGAGAACCCTAAGATGATGGAAAGCAATGGGCATCTTGACCAGGTTGTCCTAAATAAAAGTAAAAAACCAATCCATCAAATATTTTATACTAACTCTATTTTGTAGGGTTGCTGAAGGCAAAAGTCGGACATCACCCACGATCTAATTTATATGTTATTAGGGCGTGCTAATTCTATTTTGTAGGGATGATCATTCAAACAATCCAAAAGACAAAGCAAAGGATGAACCTCAAGTAAAAACCACATGGATAATGTAGATCGGGATTCGTAACTCTACCCTTTTCTGATGGGTTTTGAATTTGAGGTTGTTCATCTAGTCACAACATAAATCCTCATTTTCTTAGGCTCCTACAAGGTTGTATGCCGCATAGCATAAGTCCTAAATCTCCTAACAAAATTTTATGAGTGAACATTAAAATCACTTTTCAAAATGACATGAAACTATAGGATAGCTTGGGATCTTAACAGGGCTCCTCTGAACCCCGAAGCATCTGCTACCCTTTAGGATAAGACATTAAAACTTCTTTCTTGAAAATGCCAAAAATTCAAACTTTTTGAGGATGAGTCACATCCTTAATCTTTAGTAACCTCGATTACTTAAGATATAATTAACTATAGGGGCTTACTTTTATAAGAAGAAGCAAACCCTAGAAATAGTACAATAACCTGAATCTCTGGTTGTGGGTTTAATTTCAAAAGCTCTTCTTTGCGGGTGTGTCTCTAGAGCTTTTGAGCCGATCGTACGATGGATGTACGCTTCAGAGCTATCTATGCAAAGTCCACCTCATGAAAGCTCCCCACATGTTCCTTTTTGTTTATCTCCATCATTGTATGCACATCCATCTGATTCCTCACTTCTTTAGATTGTCCACACTATCTGAGAGAGAGAGAGAGATAGAGTTATTTGGAGAAAGAGGCTATACAATAGTAGATAAGCTAGCAATTCAATGAAAGCAACATGAAGATAACACACACCCAATGAAGACCAAACAAATGCAACGACAGAGAAGGAGGCAAAAACAACATGTATCATGGAGGACAAGCACATAATGATTTCTAAACTTTTGTATGCATGTGTCATTTAGCTGCCTTGATTGAAAGGCACTGTTTGTTCTACAATGCATGTTTGTTGAATTTCCCACCAACATTATTTTCATGCAAGTGGAGTCTTTATTTTCTCTTTCAAATGTATGTGATAGAGTCCCTAGGCTGAGTTTGTATCCACGAAGTCTGCTTACCTTTTCTGCTTTTCCTGAGATATGTTGCCACTCAATGACACTAGCCACTTTTATATTTCTGAGTGCTTTTACTTTTCATTGTGTGTTTGCATGCTAAAATTGTTTTTCTTGTTTCTTTCTGGTTTATCCGAGATGTCACAAAAATTGCAGTTTAAGGTCTCTATGAACTTAAAATTGTAAATTTTACTATATCAAAAATCTAATAAAAGATTCAAGATAAATTAAAATATAAGATTAAAAGACTCAAAATTTTTAAAATCTGTCATTTAATTTTCTACATGGCCTTCGGTTCGGCTTTAAAATGGCATGCATTGCATTGACTTAACCTAAGTCTTTTAATAGGGTGTCGATAATATCTAAGGACCGCTCTAAGAAATTACATCCTTTCCATGTCCCAAAGAGAAGCCCTCACGCTTCTCCAACCCGATTAGCCTAGCTTAAATTTATATTTTGGTGGTTCTCTAGGGCGCTTAGGTCTTTTGAAGGCTCCCCAACCTAGATGAGGTGTAAGTTCTTTTATTGAGTGCATTTTCTAGCTTTGTAGCTGAATCTCTCTTTCTTCTTTTTTCCAGAGGCATACTTTCCATTTCAGTAGGTATAAGTCCCACCACTTGGAGCTCCACCTGATAGTCATAGAATAGAGTCTCGTTCCTCTGACCTTAATGCTACTGCGGTCCCCCGTGAATGACACAATTCATGAATTTATGATCAGGGATGTTTTCACGTGTTGGGTTGACTGCCTCCATGATTAAGTAGACTTAGGGCTTATCTTTTAGGGTCTACCTTCTTGGGATGACGGGTCTATTGTACACTGACCTGACTACCGTTATCTTTTTAGGATCACTTCTCCCTTTCTTTGACTACCCCTTGTTGACCTCATTTTTGATTGATGTCTAGTTTTTTCCTCTTTAGTAGCCTAAGGTCTAGTCATAGGACTTTCTTATTGACTATTCCTAGAGGACTAGAAAAGGAACCCTCACCATTAGAAATTCCAAACCATTATTTGCTCAACCTGAAGTTCCACATTTTGGTCATGACCTCTAGCAATTAGTAGGTAGGGTCAATACAAAGGAGTTCAAGGAGAGTCTCCCATAGGATGGTCAGACCTTAGGACTAACCCTGGGTAATCTAGTTTTTGTGGGGCTAGCTTGTACACACTACACTCTCTCACATTCCTTAAACCCATTGACCCCTTAGATTGGTCTCCTGACTCCTTTTAGAAAGCTCATGTGGATGACCGTGTACCCCTAAGTCTTTGGCTAAGAGGGTTAGAACCAACACATTGAGCATAAAAAATGAGTCCTCATATGGCTCTTATTGGTTTAGTATGGCTTCAAGGCTTGTTGGCCCATTTTGGTAAAAAATTACCAAATTACCAAAATACTCCTACAACCCCAATGTTTGCCAAAAAAATTTCAAAATACCCAAATTTGCTCAAAAATCATCTCAAACCCCTCACCACTACCTAAATTGACCAAAATTCACAAAAAATACCAAATTTCCAAAATACCCCCAAAATTGCCCAAAATTACCAAAATACCCCTCATGACCTAAAAATTCCAAAAATTCCAAAATCATCCCAAATATTCCCAATTTTAATTTTTTATAATCAATTTGACCCAATATGACCAAATTAGTCAAATTTGACCAAAAGCCCCAATTTGCCCTTAAAGGCCCAAATGTCCCGAAATTAACCCCAATTTTGGCCCAATTGACCCCAATTTTGCCCAATTTCAATTCCAATTCAAAATTCAGCTTCCCCAATCCTATTCTAAATAAAATTCAAACCCAATTTNAAAAAATTCCAAAATCATCCCAAATATTTCCAATTTTAATTTTTTATCATCAATTTGACCCAATATGACCAAATTAGTCAAATTTGACCAAGGCCCAAATGTCCCGAAATTAACCCCAATTTTGGCCCAATTGACCCCAATCTTGCCCAATTTCAATTCCAATTCAAAATTCAGCTTCCCCAATCCTATTCTAAATAAAATTCAAACCCAATTTGATCCAATTGCAAGCCCAGTTTTATTCAAATCAAAAAGGCCCAATTTTGACCATATGCCTAAATCCATCAAATTAGCCCATCAATTTGATTCAAAATCACTTGAAATTTTGCCAAATTTTTCATGACGTTCTCCTACACCAAACTCAAAATTTAATTAGCCCAAACTCAATTTCCATTTTAAAAGCTCAAGCCCACCACATTTAATTTCAAAAGCCCAAATCTAAAGCCCACATGACAATTCTTTCTCTTCATTATCCANTCAAATCTTTCATGACATTTTCCTACACCAAACTCAAAATTTAATTAGCCCAAAATCAATTTCCATTTTAAAAGCTCAAGCCCACCACATTTAATTCAAAAGCCCAAATCTAAAGCCCACATGACAATTCTTTCTCTTCATTATCCATTTGATTAAAATCATTCATAAAGTCCTAAATTCAAAATCAAATCATTCTAAATCAAACATCAAGCCAAAATTCATCAAAAATTCCAAATAAATCCAAAATCCTTCCTCATGAAAATTAGCCAAGCCACATGCAAGCCATGAAGCCACTCCCAAGCCATAAAAAAGCCATAAGAGCTTTGCTACATCATCAAACTATTAATGACAAGAGGCCAAGCCACTTTCAAGCCTCCTTAAAAAGGTCTTAACCCCTCTCATGAATCACTTTAACCCATGTTTATCCAAATCTCTTTGGATGGTGACTTATCCCCAATGATTAAGCTGAACCAAATGATCACCTCTTCAGCCTAAGACCAACCTTGGTGGCTGAACCCAACCCAANTCAAGCCATAAAAAAGCCATAAGAGCGTTGCTACATCATCAAACTATTAATGACAAGAGGCCAAACCACTTTCAAGCCTCCTTAAAAAGGTCTTAACCCCTCTCATGAATCGCTTTAACCCATGTTTATCCAAATCTCTTTGGATGGTGACTTATCACCAATGATTAAGCTGAACCAAATGATCACCTCTTCAGCCTAAGACCAACCTTGGTGGCTGAACCCAACCCAAATCATGATTTGACCCAAATTGACCCAAAATGACCCTTTTCTCATGCTATTTCAATCCCATACCTTTACACATGGCCAAACCCAATTGACTTCACCAAGACCAAGCCCTGACCTCCCTGAGTTAGATGGGGACCCATCCTTGACAGGCCAGCCACCTTGGTGGCCGGAAAACCCAAAATCAAAAGCTCCACCATGGCCAAAACTCAAAATTACCAATTGGATTTTTTCACATTGTTGGCATCCACATATGCAACCTAGGGCACCCACAAATCGCCCTTGGTGGCCTCTCCTTCCCCCTCTATTTAAACCCAACCTCCATGGCCAAAGGAAGACAGCTTGAAATTCCTTGGGGAGACTCTGCCAAATTGCTTCCAAAGCTTCTTTGAGACCACTTGAGCTTAACCCAACCACCCTTAGCCACTAAAAGCCACTATTTGAGCTCAATTTTTAGCCCAATTTCTAGGCCGAAACAGGACACCCCTCAAACCTCCACCAAATTCAAATTAATTGCACCCACACGATCCCCGCATCAAGAGAAGAAGATACCCCAAAAAAGCCCCATCACCAGAGCACCCTAAGGTGGACTTTGATCGAACCCTTAAATCGACTTTGGTTGAATTCATATCTAGGCGATTCACCACGGCTTGAGGCTCCATCCTCAGGCTCTTGGGACCCCCACAAAGCTTCCACAAGCATCCAATCAAGGCTTCCTCTCTTGGACCAACGTATNAAAGCCACTATTTGAGCTCAATTTTTAGCCCAATTTCTAGGCCGAAACAGGACACCCCTCAAACCTCCACCAAATTCAAATTAATTGCACCCACACCATCCCCGCATCAAGAGAAGAAGATCCCCCAAAAAAGCCCCATCACCAGAGCACCCTAAGGTGGACTTTGATCGAACCCCTAAATCGACTTTGGTTGAATTCATATCTAGGCGATTCACCACGGCTTGAGGCTCCATTCTCAGGCTCTTGGGACCCCCACAAAGCTTCCACAAGCATCCAATCAAGGCTTCCTCTCTTGGACCAACGTATTGAAAGTTAACCCTAAATCAAGCTTCATTTGATTCTCCATGTGTATAGAGTTGATTTAAGGGTCAATTNTACACACTACACTCTCTCACATTCCTTAAACCCATTGACCCCTTAGATTGGTCTCCTGACTCCTTTTAGAAAGCTCATGTGGATGACCGTGTACCCCTAAGTCTTTGGCTAAGAGGGTTAGAACCAACACATTGAGCATAAAAAATGAGTCCTCACATGGCTCTTATTGGTTTAGTATGGCTTCAAGGCTTGTTGGCCCATTTTGGTAAAAAATTACCAAATTACCAAAATACTCCTACAACCCCAATGTTTGCCAAAAAAATTTCAAAATACCCAAATTTGCTCAAAAATCATCTCAAACCCCTCACCACTACCTAAATTGACCAAAATTCACAAAAAATACCAAATTTCCAAAATACCCCCAAAATTGCCCAAAATTACCAAAATACCCCTCATGACCTAAAAATTCAAAAAATTCCAAAATCATCCCAAATATTTCCAATTTTAATTTTTTATCATCAATTTGACCCAATATGACCAAATTAGTCAAATTTGACCAAGGCCCAAATGTCCCGAAATTAACCCCAATTTTGGCCCAATTGACCCCAATCTTGCCCAATTTCAATTCCAATTCAAAATTCAGCTTCCCCAATCCTATTCTAAATAAAATTCAAACCCAATTTGATCCAATTGCAAGCCCAGTTTTATTCAAATCAAAAAGGCCCAATTTTGACCATATGCCTAAATCCATCAAATTAGCCCATCAATTTGATTCAAAATCACTTGAAATTTTGCCAAATTTTTCATGACGTTCTCCTACACCAAACTCAAAATTTAATTAGCCCAAACTCAATTTCCATTTTAAAAGCTCAAGCCCACCACATTTAATTTCAAAAGCCCAAATCTAAAGCCCACATGACAATTCTTTCTCTTCATTATCCATTTGATTAAAATCATTCATAAAGTCCTAAATTCAAAATCAAATCATTCTAAATCAAACATCAAGCCAAAATTCACCAAAAATTCCAAATAAATCCAAAATCCTTCCTCATGAAAATTAGCCAAGCCACATGCAAGCCATGAAGCCACTCTCAAGCCATAAAAAAGCCATAAGAGCGTTGCTACATCATCAAACTATTAATGACAAGAGGCCAAACCACTTTCAAGCCTCCTTAAAAAGGTCTTAACCCCTCTCATGAATCGCTTTAACCCATGTTTATCCAAATCTCTTTGGATGGTGACTTATCCCCAATGATTAAGCTGAACCAAATGATCACCTCTTCAGCCTAAGACCAACCTTGGTGGCTGAACCCAACCCAAATCATGATTTGACCCAAATTGACCCAAAATGACCCTTTTCTCATGCTATTTCAATCCCATACCTTTACACATGGCCAAACCCAATTGACTTCACCAAGACCAAGCCCTGACCTCCCTGAGTTAGATGGGGACCCATCCTTGACAGGCCAGCCACCTTGGTGGCCGGAAAACCCAAAATCAAAAGCTCCACCATGGCCAAAACTCAAAATTACCAATTGGATTTTTTCACATTGTTGGCATCCACATATGCAACCTAGGGCACCCACAAATCGCCCTTGGTGGCCTCTCCTTCCCCCTCTATTTAAACCCAACCTCCATGGCCAAAGGAAGACAGCTTGAAATTCCTTGGGGAGACTCTGCCAAATTGCTTCCAAAGCTTCTTTGAGACCACTTGAGCTTAACCCAACCACCCTTAGCCACTAAAAGCCACTATTTGAGCTCAATTTTTAGCCCAATTTCTAGGCCGAAACAGGACACCCCTCAAACCTCCACCAAATTCAAATTAATTGCACCCACACGATCCCCGCATCAAGAGAAGAAGATACCCCAAAAAAGCCCCATCACCAGAGCACCCTAAGGTGGACTTTGATCGAACCCTTAAATCGACTTTGGTTGAATTCATATCTAGGCGATTCACCACGGCTTGAGGCTCCATTCTCAGGCTCTTGGGACCCCCACAAAGCTTCCACAAGCATCCAATCAAGGCTTCCTCTCTTGGACCAACGTATTGAAAGTTAACCCTAAATCAAGCTTCATTTGATTCTCCATGTGTATAGAGTTGATTTAAGGGTCAATTAACCGTATGGATATGTTCTCCTAGTCGAGACGAGTCTATAGGAACAAACCACACTTGATTTGGTTGAGAATCGAGCGAGATATTAGGGTTTAAAAACAGACGGTTTGCGTGTTGGCTTCGTTGGAGACGATGACCCAGCGCCATTGGATCGCACATGTATAGCACAGATGACTCTGATCGCACCAGATGGGGAGATGGAACAGAACCGCGGGCTGACGAGGCGGACATGTGGACGACGACGTCGAACAGGAGCGCTCCGCGTGGAGTTTTCAGATCAGTCTAGGATGCGCTGGCGTCGCGTCACTTAAGTAGGAAATCAGGGATTTTCTAATTTAAATAAATAACCATAACTTCAAAAATGCATAACTTTGTGTAGAAAAATCATAAAAATAAAATAAAAATACCTTGTAGGTTAGTGAAATGAGGAGAACAATGTGAAAATATTTTCATGTCTATTTGATGCATATTTTATTTTTAATTAATTAAATGGTGTTTTTCTTATTTTGATTCTCCATTAGCATAGATATTTCACCATGACTTGATCTTTGGGGCTTTGATTCTACATGTTATGGGGATGCTCTTTCTGATTTTTTCATGGTTAGGGGCGATCTCTAGACATGGATGTCTAATTTTCAAGTTAATGGTCTCTATTTTGATATAAAAATTATAATAATTAAAATACTCATCATAAAAATACAAAAATTATTTTGATGGGTTCACTATGGTTAGAGGATCCTAGGAAAAATATAAACTTGGTTTAATTCATTTAAAATAATCCTAATTGTCACCAACCCTAAGAATCAAAAGAAAATTAATTTGGAGTAATTATAAATGTAAATGACATAAAAACTATTTCACACTATAATTTAATTTTAAAGGTGCTCCCCATTAAAATTTCAAGTCAATTGGAGTTATTTGACCACTCAAATGGATTAATTAAATGAAATGACATTTTTTTCATTAAAAATAATTATAATAATTAAAATACAATTAAAAAAAATCACCAAATCTATTTTGGGAGCTCCTTATAATTAGAGGAACCTAAAAAAAAATAAAATTGGAATTAAAATAAATACTTCATTTTAAAGTTATTTTTAAGCATTTAAATTAATTAAAATTAATTTAAAATCATAAAAATCACAAGATTGTAAAAACATGCTAAAATGTCAGATTTTCTTTCCTGCTCATCTAGAACCAATTAAAATAATTTTCCTAACTTGCTAAGTCAAGATATTAATTTTAAAGTCTTAAAATGAAATTTTCTCTAATTGTTCACTAAAATAATTTCAATAATTAAAATATAAATAAAAAAAAATATGAAATTTGTTTCTTTGGGTTTCCTGGGCTGAGAGAGATTTAATAAAAATATAAAACTTAATTTTTCATTTAATTATTACTTTATATCTAATTAATACTCAAAACCAACAAATAATTTTAATAATTAAATTAAATTTTTAAAAATCATGCAAATTGGTCTAAGTGGTCATCTAACCCAGGTGAACCTTCACCGGTGACTTTATATATGCTTAAAAATATAAGTATTTACTACGACTGCTAGAAGATTTAATTCCTCAGCAATGACACAAAAAACTTGACAACAATTATAGATTCGATAAAGATGTGTATAAAATATTCAATAATATTAAAGTCACACTTATTAACGCAAGTATACGTATCACTCAAGTAATATAGGGCTCTAATGGAGTCATGAATATCGATCCCACAGAGAGTAATATTAGAATTACGAATTAAGATTTTAGAAAAACAATACTTTAATCGCAACAATGAAATTCAAATTGCTTATCTGACACTAATAGACAATTGAAATAAATATGTAATTTTGATAACTCTTAAATAACTAAATATACTAATAAAGTTTTTAATGTGATATTCAATATATAAGAAATCGTCATTCTCCTTGTCAAGAAATTATAATGAATGGATAAAGTGAATCAGTTCAAATTATGTTGTGTCAAATATGAGCATACCTATTCTTTACCCTTTGTCCAGACATAAAGAACATTGACTAATCCTATGCTTGGTTACTGATTCTGCGGCTAGGCTGAGATATCGACTCTCACTTTGGAGCTCCCACGTTCCCTTCACCTGAGGGCTAACATCTGCACATCATCACCCAAACGATAGAACCAAATTGAAGATTTTAGTCTGTCACTATAAAATCTCCAATTCTACGCCCGATAATTTTATTTCCCTATTTATTTGCACCCAAATTTCAAGAGCTTTGACNAGGAGATGGAAAAGAACCGCGGGCTGACGAGGCAGACATGTGGACGACGACGTCGAACGGGAGCGCTCCGCGTGGAGTTTTCGGATCAGTCTAGGATGCGTTGGCGTTGCGTCACTTAAGTAGGAAATTAGGGATTTTCTAATTTAAATAAATAAACATAACTTCAAAAATGCATAACTTTGTGTAGAAAAATCATAAAAATAAAATAAAAATACCTTGTAGCTTAGTGAAAAGAGGAGAACAATGTGAAAATATTTTCATGTCTATTTGATGCATATTTTATTTTTAATTAATTAAATGGTGTTTTTCTTATTTTGATTCTCTGTTAGCATAGATATTTCACCATGACTTGATCTTTGGGGCTTTGATTCTACATGTTATGGGGATGCTCTTTCTGATTTTTTCATGGTTAGGGGCGATCTCTAGACATGGATGTCTAATTTTCAAGTTAATGGTCTCTATTTTGATATAAAAATTATAATAATTAAAAATAAAAAAACCCTGAGCATACCTATTCTTTACCCTTTGTCCAGACATAAAGAACATTGACTAATCCTATGCTTGGTTACTGATTCTGCGGCTAGGCTGGGGGGATATCGACTCTCACTTTGGAGCTCCCACGTTCCCTTCACCTGAGGGCTAACATCTGCACATCATCACCCAAACGATAGAACCAAATTGAGGATTTTAGTCTATCACTATAAAATCTCCAATTCTATGCCCGATAATTTTATTTTCTTATTTATTTGCACCCAAATTTCAAGAGCTTTGACCTCCCTGAATCTTGGATGTAATCTTCACATTAGTTGTAAAATTCAACATATTTTAACAAATCAATTGACCAGATTGAAAGTAAATTAAGATCGAAGTGAAAAGATCATCACAACTTCTTTAACATTTTTATGGCTCAACCAATTCCAATCACCATTTCACAAATCTCAAGACAAGAAGAAAGATAGAGAAAATTACTCAGAACTCATGGGGAAGACACAACAAAACTTGAAATTCATACATAAAAGCAAAGTCATACAAAATACAACAAGTAAATAAAACTTATCTCTAATTCCTCCCCAAGCAAACTCCTCAAAGTTCCTCTGAATCTCTTCCTTTCTTTACAACACACAAAATTCCTCTTCGAAGCGGCGATGAGGAAGAAATCTCTCACTTTCCCTCCACTCTTACAATCTCCTGAAGAATTCCTTACAATTAGACACTCTAGCAAACTCTCTACACACTAATGTAACCTTTCTAACCTCCAGGACNCTTCTTTAACATTTTTATGGCTCAACCAATTCCAATCACCATTTCACAAATCTCAAGACAAGAAGAAAGATAGAGAAAACTACTCAGAACTCATGGGGAAGACACAACAAAACTTGAAATTTATACATAAAAGCAAAGTCATACAAAATACAACAAGTAAATAAAACTTATCTCTAATTCCTCCCCAAGCAAACTCCTCAAAGTTCCTCTGAATCTCTTCCTTTCTCCACTTATCTCTAATTCCTCCCCAAGCAAACTCCTCAAAGTTCCTCTGAATCTCTTCCTTTCTTTGCACGGAATTCTTCTTCGAAGTAGAAAGGAGGAAAAATCTCTTACTTTCCCTCCACTCTTACCTCTAAATTTCTCCCCAAGAACACTCCTCGAAGTTCCTCTGAATCTCTTCCTTTCTTTACAACACACAAATTCCTCTTCGAAGTAGCAAGGAGGAAGAAATCTCTCACTTTCTCTCCACTCTTACAATCTCTCTCCCCAAGAAAACTCCTCAAAGTTCCTCTGAATCTCTTCCTTTCTTTACAACACACAGAATTCTCTTCGAAGCGGCGATGAGGAAGAAATCTCTCACTTTCCCTCCACTCTTACAATCTCTCGAAGAATTCCTTACAATTAGACACTCTAGCAAACTCTCTACACACTAATGTAACCTTTCTAACCCCTAGGACTCCTCTAATTTTTGGCCAAAATATTCTTTTAAAGCTGTGGATGAGTTTTCCCAAGAGTTGCCTAAGCATCCCTCCAAAATTCGTCCTCATCCAATGCATTTTTGGACATAACCGCCGATCTTGCTGTCGGAGGCCTCGAGGGCGCCGTCGGTGGGCATTCTAAATCATTTAACCTGGAGTCTCGAAAATTCTCGCCGTCGACGCCGTTGAGCTCATCGTCAGCGCCATAGTTCAAATTTTCACATTTTGGTCCTTTTCGCTCTAAATTTACTCCTTTTTTCATCTTTTTGCTCCAATGACTATAATTCATCATTCCTGCAACAAAACACCAAAAATACATTTCTTTAAAGTGCAATATCATAAAAAATAGTGTAAAATAGGTATGAAAATCTCAACATATTTTTTTTTGGTCAAACCTAAAATAATTTTCTTAAGGACATAAGTTTTATTTTGATTGAGTTATTAATTTTTCATTAAAAATTCATATTTTAGCATTATAAATAATTATAAAAATTAAATAAATTCAGAAAAATCACATTTTCTCCTCTGATGTTTTAATTAACCCATGAGTGAGGTAATATAAAATTTTTAAGTCATTTGAGTATAATTTAATGAATTATAGGGTATTAAGGCCTTAGGGGCAAAAGAGTAATTTTGAAATTTAAGACTTAATTAATATTTAGTTTTAACCAAAAGGCTAAATAGGCAACAAATAATCTTAATTGATATTTTTTGATGATTGAAACATAAAAAGGAATAAGTTGTAGAAACCAACCTCACTTTGAATTTCATAAAGGATAAATTTGTAATTTTTCAAAATTTAATGAAATTTGAAAGAATAATTAAATAGGGAGATATTAAGGTGAGGGTTTTGATTTGGAAAATCATAATTCACTGATTTTGAACCCTAGTCGATGGTTTTAATATAATTTATAATTCACGACCGAGAGTACAAATATTCAAAAATCCTTTTTCTTAAAATTATAAATCCACCCATTAAATCTTAAGAGCTTAGCAGTGAATTAGGTTTAATCAAAATGTTGTCTAATGAGGTTTAGAAAATAACTTATAATTAAATTTAAAATTTTCCAAAACACTACAAGCCCATTCTTTAAAATCAAATTAATTAATTAAGTCAAGTTGCTCCCAAGAATCTTTACCCATATAATTCACAAGTGAGACATCAAGTGATAATTACCCTACTTAAGGGATAATCAAAACATCAAATTCACTGAGAATAAAGATATTAATTGGATGAGCTATATAGCAAATATGATAAAACCATAATAAACTTAAGATAATTCAAAGAAACATGAAATGTCTAGGGTTACCCGAGACTTCTTCATAATCCTTTGAAAATATTGAAGGACATGTGAGCTTATTATGATTTGCTTAATGAAATTATCCTTAAAATTTAAATACACCAAAGATATGACATAGGATTTGATAGGCATAGTTTAAGTTTGTATTCCCTACTTTTTCTATAAAGCATGCTTTAATTCCTGCAAAATTTTATATGTATATGTTTTGCAAGTACTGAAGTTTCAGGTGGAGGAACGAGAAGATTCGCCAGGTACACTTTTATAGTTTACAATGCTTTCTTTTCTTGTACTTTCCTACATTGTACTTTTATGCTTATAAATTTGCATGCTAAACAACGATGTCACCCTGGATGAAAACTAAAACTTTTAGGACAGTCACAAAACTGAAACCAAAACCAAAATTAAAATCAACCAAGATAAAATCCACCGCCACAATATTCAAAATATAAGACAACTCAAAATTTAATCAGAAACATCACAAAATGACAATTGCAACTAAATTAAGACGTCTCTATCGGATGATCGGGAATCGCTCGGAGGAGGTAAGCTACGGTTGCTAACAAGATTTCCCACAGTCTAAATGAAAATATGGAACTCATTAAGTTGAGTTTAGTAGATTCATTTGGACTAAGTGAATTCGATAGAAAATAGTGGTACCAGAACGAGGGAACCGTAAGATCCTAACCGGTGTCGCTCTAATTAACTTTAATATGCCCCATTATATTTAAAGAATCATAACCATATGGATATTTGATTTGACATCATGACTTGACACATTAGAAATCCTAAACTTACTTTGATGAGGAGCTTGGAGCTAGCACTGTGGGCAGCATGACCATCTTCAACAGCATATCTTTCATTATATTTAAATAACAATCCATATAATTTTGAGGTTGTTTATTTATGTAAACATAAATACTCAACTTTTCTTTAGGCATTTGTATAGCTCTGCTATATAATATAAGCCCTAACTCGTCTTAAGATTCCAAGATTGTCGTTCATTACGACCTAAATCCTCACATCTTACAGGCTATTTGTGTGATCGTTTCACATGAATATAAACCCTAATTGTCGTTCATTACGACCTAAATCCTCGGTGACTTTGGAAGTCACCGAGGTTCTCCTCCGGATATATGACGTCCCCTAGTTCTTCCTCCTTTGGACTCTATAATAGAATGTTCCAAACTTGAGTTATTCTCCTTTCACGCCTCTTTGTCCAACCTCTTTGAAAAATCCTAATCTTTTGACCTCTTTGAAGATAGTATTCTCTGATTTTTATTGAGATTTTTCTTAGGTGAATTTGGTTATTTAAGATGTAATTAACTATAGGGGCTTGCCCTTATAGTAAGCATTCCTGAACCCAACTTAATATAAACCCTATTTAATTCTTTGTATTAAATAGAGAAAATTACTGACTTATAAATAAAATTGTTTTTGTTGATTTAAACGGATGTCATACAATCTTTAGTTTATTTTATCGAGTCATACCAGTAAGTGGTGTATTTATCCTTCGGGATAGATGCATTGCTTACGGTATTAGACTCGTTTATTTAAATTAATGGGGATATGAGATCAGTTCGGTCTTTTATTTTCAAAAATTCAAAATACTATTTTTTTTCTAAATTATATATGTATTAAATTAAATTGAAACGGGTGTTAGGATATCCATCCTAGCAGCCAACAACCTAACAAATCCACACCCAAAATAGTGTCGACACCCCTTTTGAGCGAGTAGCTTCTGTTGTCTTCATTGGTATTATCTCGACAACCTGATTGCCGATGAGAAGCTACTCGTTTGGGATACGATGACTTGTCCTCTGCCCTTATGGCTCAGTGATCCCCTTGATATAGTTGTGCAAAATATATAAAGTTGACTCCGCTTTACAACGATGCCAAAAACTTGATGCGTTATTTTTGAATAAGAAATTTAAGCAATTTATGTAGTGATTCTATGCAAGTATACGTATCATTATCAAGTAATACAAGAATTTTTGTTTAAGCCCTAAATATCAATCCCACGAGCAAGGTTTAAATTTGAAATGATAAATTAACTGGGAAATTCACAGGAATAAAATAAAATTACTGTCACTAACTTCAAATTATTGATATACTATCACAACTAAATTATTAACTACTAGCAAAAATTAAAATGCAAAGTTTAAATAGTAACTACCAAACTATGTTTATGTGATGAAGTTATCTATTATAAAAAAACATCTTTCCCACTAAAACGAGTTTTTGGTAAAATGAGATGAGATAAATGGTTTAAATATGTATTGTGCCAAATAGGAGCTATTTTAATTCTCTAACTTGATTCAGTGTTATAGAAAATCATTAGCTAATCTCAAGTTTAGTCCCTAAATCTGTGGTTAGGCTGGGAGGATACTGGCTCTCACTCCAAAGCTCCCACTTCCCTTTCACTGAAGGCTAATGCTCACTTTAGTTCTTAAACACTAAGACCAAAGTGAGGATTTTAGTCTGTCACCCTAAAATCTCCAATTCTACGGCCAACAATGTATATTTATTTATTTAGTTGCACTTAGTTCCATGAACGAAATACTCCTCCATGGAATTAAATATGATTCTCACCCTATTGTAGAACTCATACACGATTTCCCCAATCATATGCATCCCAACATACTTTAACATTTCAATTGGCCAGATCGAAAAGTAAATTAAGAACGAAGTTGAAAAACCATCACAATTTATTTTATATTTTAAAATTGGCACATCCAAATTATCTTTGCATTTCACCATACCTCAGAGTAGGGAGAAAGATAAAGGAAACTACTCATACTTCATGAGAAAGATATAACAAAATATAAATTTTATATATAAAAGAAAGTTCATATAACAATAATCAACAAACAACACTTATCTGAAACTCTTTCCCAAAGCAAATCCCTTGTAGCCTCTCTTGGACTCTTTCTCTCTTTACAATACTCTTGGTTCACTCTTAGAAGATGTAAGGAATAAGAAATCTCTAACTTCTCTCCATCTCTAACAACTCTTAGAAAAGAATTCACACTTAAACTCACTACAAAACTCAAAACTCTAAAGAAATAAATGACTAATGAACTCTAAGTGGCTGGGGGGAGGCGGAAGAGAGATTTTTCAGTTGTTTTATCAAGATTCACCGTTGGGATCATTCAGTTGTTTTACAGGCTCCGTATGTCGATGAGAGCATTGCCCATGTAGGTACCACGAGAGACTCACACTCCACCCCGTGGCTTAGCCGGAGTTTTAAAAGCATCAAGCATCCCCCTGTGAGATAACCATACTTTGATAGCCCTGTGCTAGTCGTCACTACTAATGTAAGAAAAACTCTCTGGATTGATAGTATTCTTGAGCAAACCCCAAGATGTAATTAACTAAGTTGGATACGTTCCATTGAGAGCACTCTAAACCCCAGAACAGGAAAACAAACCTGAGTATCTTATTTTGGGTAGTCTTTGTAGGCATTCTTCTGTGGATACTCATCCAAGCTGCTTCCATCAAATTTTGTTTAGGCAAACATACTTGACCTATGCTTTCAAGGTTTATCAGACATTGACTCTACACGTTCTTTCTCTTATTTTTCATCTTTGTCGTATGCCTGTCTTTTCCAATTCCTCTCTTCTCCTAATCATTCATATGATCCGAAAGAGAGATTTGTTTGGAAAAAGGAAGTATACGATGACAGGCAAACTGGCGACGCCTTTAACAAAAAAAGAAAAAAATGAACAAAAAAAGCCACCTTAAAGGAATTACACCTTGCCTGGATAACAACCCAATAATCAGTTTTAAGAGTTGCACAAGACTTNGATATGTTCTCCTAGTCGAGACGAGTCTATAGGAACAAACCACACTTGATTTGGTTGAGAATCGAGCGAGATATTAGGGTTTAAAAACAGACGGTTTGCGTGTTGGCTTCGTTGGAGACGATGACCCAGCGCCATTGGATCGCACATGTATAGCACAGATGACTCTGATCGCACCAGATGGGGAGATGGAACAGAACCGCGGGCTGACGAGGCGGACATGTGGACGACGACGTCGAACAGGAGCGCTCCGCGTGGAGTTTTCAGATCAGTCTAGGATGCGCTGGCGTCGCGTCACTTAAGTAGGAAATCAGGGATTTTCTAATTTAAATAAATAACCATAACTTCAAAAATGCATAACTTTGTGTAGAAAAATCATAAAAATAAAATAAAAATACCTTGTAGGTTAGTGAAATGAGGAGAACAATGTGAAAATATTTTCATGTCTATTTGATGCATATTTTATTTTTAATTAATTAAATGGTGTTTTTCTTATTTTGATTCTCCATTAGCATAGATATTTCACCATGACTTGATCTTTGGGGCTTTGATTCTACATGTTATGGGGATGCTCTTTCTGATTTTTTCATGGTTAGGGGCGATCTCTAGACATGGATGTCTAATTTTCAAGTTAATGGTCTCTATTTTGATATAAAAATTATAATAATTAAAATACTCATCATAAAAATACAAAAATTATTTTGATGGGTTCACTATGGTTAGAGGATCCTAGGAAAAATATAAACTTGGTTTAATTCATTTAAAATAATCCTAATTGTCACCAACCCTAAGAATCAAAAGAAAATTAATTTGGAGTAATTATAAATGTAAATGACATAAAAACTATTTCACACTATAATTTAATTTTAAAGGTGCTCCCCATTAAAATTTCAAGTCAATTGGAGTTATTTGACCACTCAAATGGATTAATTAAATGAAATGACATTTTTTTCATTAAAAATAATTATAATAATTAAAATACAATTAAAAAAAATCACCAAATCTATTTTGGGAGCTCCTTATAATTAGAGGAACCTAAAAAAAAATAAAATTGGAATTAAAATAAATACTTCATTTTAAAGTTATTTTTAAGCATTTAAATTAATTAAAATTAATTTAAAATCATAAAAATCACAAGATTGTAAAAACATGCTAAAATGTCAGATTTTCTTTCCTGCTCATCTAGAACCAATTAAAATAATTTTCCTAACTTGCTAAGTCAAGATATTAATTTTAAAGTCTTAAAATGAAATTTTCTCTAATTGTTCACTAAAATAATTTCAATAATTAAAATATAAATAAAAAAAAATATGAAATTTGTTTCTTTGGGTTTCCTGGGCTGAGAGAGATTTAATAAAAATATAAAACTTAATTTTTCATTTAATTATTACTTTATATCTAATTAATACTCAAAACCAACAAATAATTTTAATAATTAAATTAAATTTTTAAAAATCATGCAAATTGGTCTAAGTGGTCATCTAACCCAGGTGAACCTTCACCGGTGACTTTATATATGCTTAAAAATATAAGTATTTACTACGACTGCTAGAAGATTTAATTCCTCAGCAATGACACAAAAAACTTGACAACAATTATAGATTCGATAAAGATGTGTATAAAATATTCAATAATATTAAAGTCACACTTATTAACGCAAGTATACGTATCACTCAAGTAATATAGGGCTCTAATGGAGTCATGAATATCGATCCCACAGAGAGTAATATTAGAATTACGAATTAAGATTTTAGAAAAACAATACTTTAATCGCAACAATGAAATTCAAATTGCTTATCTGACACTAATAGACAATTGAAATAAATATGTAATTTTGATAACTCTTAAATAACTAAATATACTAATAAAGTTTTTAATGTGATATTCAATATATAAGAAATCGTCATTCTCCTTGTCAAGAAATTATAATGAATGGATAAAGTGAATCAGTTCAAATTATGTTGTGTCAAATATGAGCATACCTATTCTTTACCCTTTGTCCAGACATAAAGAACATTGACTAATCCTATGCTTGGTTACTGATTCTGCGGCTAGGCTGAGTGGATATCGACTCTCACTTTGGAGCTCCCACGTTCCCTTCACCTGAGGGCTAACATCTGCACATCATCACCCAAACGATAGAACCAAATTGAAGATTTTAGTCTGTCACTATAAAATCTCCAATTCTACGCCCGATAATTTTATTTCCCTATTTATTTGCACCCAAATTTCAAGAGCTTTGACCTCCCTGAATCTTGGATGTAATCTTCACATTAGTTATAAAACTCAACTTATTTTAACAAATCAATTGGCCAGATTGAAAGTAAATTAAGATCAAAGTGAAAAGATCATCACATCTTCTTTAACATTTTTATGGCTCAACCAATTCCAATCACCATTTCACAAATCTCAAGACAAGAAGAAAGATAGAGAAAACTACTCAGAACTCATGGGGAAGACACAACAAAACTTGAAATTTATACATAAAAGCAAAGTCATACAAAATACAACAAGTAAATAAAACTTATCTCTAATTCCTCCCCAAGCAAACTCCTCAAAGTTCCTCTGAATCTCTTCCTTTCTTTACAGCACACAGAATTTCTCTTCGAAGCGGCGATGAGGAAGAAATCTCTCACTTTCCCTCCACTCTTACAATCTCTCGAAGAATTCCTTACAATTAGACACTCTAGCAAACTCTCTACACACTAATGTAACCTTTCTAACCCCTAGGACTCCTCTAATTTTTGGCCAAAATATTCTTTTAAAGCTGTGGATGAGTTTTCCCAAGAGTTGCCTAAGCATCCCTCCAAAATTCGTCCTCATCCAATGCATTTTTGGACATAACCGCCGATCTTGCTGTCGGAGGCCTCGAGGGCGCCGTCGGTGGGCATTCTAAATCATTTAACCTGGAGTCTCGAAAATTCTCGCCGTCGACGCCGTTGAGCTCATCGTCAGCGCCATAGTTCAAATTTTCACATTTTGGTCCTTTTCGCTCTAAATTTACTCCTTTTTTCATCTTTTTGCTCCAATGACTATAATTCATCATTCCTGCAACAAAACACCAAAAATACATTTCTTTAAAGTGCAATATCATAAAAAATAGTGTAAAATAGGTATGAAAATCTCAACATATTTTTTTTTGGTCAAACCTAAAATAATTTTCTTAAGGACATAAGTTTTATTTTGATTGAGTTATTAATTTTTCATTAAAAATTCATATTTTAGCATTATAAATAATTATAAAAATTAAATAAATTCAGAAAAATCACATTTTCTCCTCTGATGTTTTAATTAACCCATGAGTGAGGTAATATAAAATTTTTAAGTCATTTGAGTATAATTTAATGAATTATAGGGTATTAAGGCCTTAGGGGCAAAAGAGTAATTTTGAAATTTAAGACTTAATTAATATTTAGTTTTAACCAAAAGGCTAAATAGGCAACAAATAATCTTAATTGATATTTTTTGATGATTGAAACATAAAAAGGAATAAGTTGTAGAAACCAACCTCACTTTGAATTTCATAAAGGATAAATTTGTAATTTTTCAAAATTTAATGAAATTTGAAAGAATAATTAAATAGGGAGATATTAAGGTGAGGGTTTTGATTTGGAAAATCATAATTCACTGATTTTGAACCCTAGTCGATGGTTTTAATATAATTTATAATTCACGACCGAGAGTACAAATATTCAAAAATCCTTTTTCTTAAAATTATAAATCCACCCATTAAATCTTAAGAGCTTAGCAGTGAATTAGGTTTAATCAAAATGTTGTCTAATGAGGTTTAGAAAATAACTTATAATTAAATTTAAAATTTTCCAAAACACTACAAGCCCATTCTTTAAAATCAAATTAATTAATTAAGTCAAGTTGCTCCCAAGAATCTTTACCCATATAATTCACAAGTGAGACATCAAGTGATAATTACCCTACTTAAGGGATAATCAAAACATCAAATTCACTGAGAATAAAGATATTAATTGGATGAGCTATATAGCAAATATGATAAAACCATAATAAACTTAAGATAATTCAAAGAAACATGAAATGTCTAGGGTTACCCGAGACTTCTTCATAATCCTTTGAAAATATTGAAGGACATGTGAGCTTATTATGATTTGCTTAATGAAATTATCCTTAAAATTTAAATACACCAAAGATATGACATAGGATTTGATAGGCATAGTTTAAGTTTGTATTCCCTACTTTTTCTATAAAGCATGCTTTAATTCCTGCAAAATTTTATATGTATATGTTTTGCAAGTACTGAAGTTTCAGGTGGAGGAACGAGAAGATTCGCCAGGTACACTTTTATAGTTTACAATGCTTTCTTTTCTTGTACTTTCCTACATTGTACTTTTATGCTTATAAATTTGCATGCTAAACAACGATGTCACCCTGGATGAAAACTAAAACTTTTAGGACAGTCACAAAACTGAAACCAAAACCAAAATTAAAATCAACCAAGATAAAATCCACCGCCACAATATTCAAAATATAAGACAACTCAAAATTTAATCAGAAACATCACAAAATGACAATTGCAACTAAATTAAGACGTCTCTATCGGATGATCGGGAATCGCTCGGAGGAGGTAAGCTACGGTTGCTAACAAGATTTCCCACAGTCTAAATGAAAATATGGAACTCATTAAGTTGAGTTTAGTAGATTCATTTGGACTAAGTGAATTCGATAGAAAATAGTGGTACCAGAACGAGGGAACCGTAAGATCCTAACCGGTGTCGCTCTAATTAACTTTAATATGCCCCATTATATTTAAAGAATCATAACCATATGGATATTTGATTTGACATCATGACTTGACACATTAGAAATCCTAAACTTACTTTGATGAGGAGCTTGGAGCTAGCACTGTGGGCAGCATGACCATCTTCAACAGCATATCTTTCATTATATTTAAATAACAATCCATATAATTTTGAGGTTGTTTATTTATGTAAACATAAATACTCAACTTTTCTTTAGGCATTTGTATAGCTCTGCTATATAATATAAGCCCTAACTCGTCTTAAGATTCCAAGATTGTCGTTCATTACGACCTAAATCCTCACATCTTACAGGCTATTTGTGTGATCGTTTCACATGAATATAAGCCCTAATTGTCGTTCATTACGACCTAAATCCTCGGTGACTTTGGAAGTCACCGAGGTTCTCCTCCGGATATATGACGTCCCCTAGTTCTTCCTCCTTTGGACTCTATAATAGAATGTTCCAAACTTGAGTTATTCTCCTTTCACGCCTCTTTGTCCAACCTCTTTGAAAAATCCTAATCTTTTGACCTCTTTGAAGACAGTATTCTCTAATTTTTATTGAGATTTTTCTTAGGTGAATTTGGTTATTTAAGATGTAATTAACTATAGGGGCTTGCCCTTATAGTAAGCATTCCTGAACCCAACTTAATATAAACCCTATTTAATTCTTTGTATTAAATAGAGAAAATTACTGACTTATAAATAAAATTGTTTTTGTTGATTTAAACGGATGTCATACAATCTTTAGTTTATTTTATCGAGTCATACCAGTAAGTGGTGTATTTATCCTTCGGGATAGATGCATTGCTTACGGTATTAGACTCGTTTATTTAAATTAATGGGGATATGAGATCAGTTCGGTCTTTTATTTTCAAAAATTCAAAATACTATTTTTTTNAATATTAGACTCATTTATTTAAATTAATGGGGATATGAGATCAGTTCGGTCTTTTATTTTCAAAAATTCAAAATACTATTTTTTTTCTAAATTATATATGTATTAAATTAAATTGAAACGGGTGTTAGGATATCCATCCTAGCAGCCAACAACCTAACAAATCCACACCCAAAATAGTGTCGACACCCCTTTTGAGCGAGTAGCTTCTGTTGCCTTCATTGGTATCATCTCGACAACCTGATTGCCGATGAGAAGCTACTCGTTTGGGATACGATGACTTGTCCTATGCCCTTATGGCTCAGTGATCCCCTTGATATAGTTGTGCAAAATATATAAAGTTGACTCCGCTTTACAACGATGCCAAAAACTTGATGCTTTATTTTTGAATAAGAAATTTAAGCAATTTATGTAGGGATTCTACGCAAGTATACGTATCATTATCAAGTAATACAAGAATTTCTGTTTAAGCCCTAAATATCAATCCCACGAGCAAGGTTTAAATTTGAAATGATAAATTAACTGAGAAATTCACAGGAATAAAATAAAATTACTGTCACTAACTTCAAATATTTGATATACTATCACAACTAAATTATTAACTACTAGCAAAAATTAAAATGCAAAGTTTAAATAGTAACTACCAAACTATGTTTATGTGATGAAGTTATCTATTATAAAAAAACATCGTTCCCACTAAAACGAGTCTTTGGTAAAATGAGATGAGATAAATAGTTAAATATGTATTGTGCCAAATAGGAGCTATTTTAATTCTCTAACCTGATTCAGTGTTATAGAAAATCATTAGCTAATCTCAAGTTTAGTCCCTAAATCCGTGGTTAGGCTGGGAGGATACTGGCTCTCACTCTAAAGCTCCCACTTCCCTTCCACTGAAGGCTAATGCTCACTTTAGTTCTTAAACACTAAGACAAAATTTAGGATTTTAGTCTGTAACCCTAAAATCTCCAATTCTACGGCCAACAATGTATATTTACCTATTTAGTTACACTTAGTTCCATGAACGAAATACTCCTCCATGGAATTAAATATGATTCTCACCCTGTTGTAGAACTCATACACGATTTCCCCAATCATATGCATCCCAACATACTATAACATTTCAATTGGCCAGATCGAAAAGTAAATTAAGAACGAAGTTGAAAAACCATCACAATTTATTTTATATTTTAAAATTGGCACATCCAAATTATCTTTGCATTTCACCATACCTCAGAGTAGGGAGAAAGATAAAGGAAACTACTCATACTTCATGAGAAAGATATAACAAAATATAAATTTTATATATAAAAGAAAGTTCATATAACAATAATCAACAAACAACACTTATCTGAAACTCTTTCCCAAAGCAAATCCCTTGTAGCCTCTCTTGGACTCTTTCTCTCTTTACAATACTCTTGGTTCACTCTTAGAAGATGTAAGGAATAAGAAATCTCTAACTTCTCTCCATCTCTAACAACTCTTAGAAAAGAATTCACACTTAAACTCACTACAAAACTCAAAACTCTAAAGAAATAAATGACTAATGAACTCTAAGTGGCTGGGGGGAGGCGGAAGAGAGATTTTTCAGTTGTTTTATCAAGATTCACCGTTGGGATCATTCAGTTGTTTTACAGGCTCCGTATGTCGATGAGAGCATTGCCCATGTAGGTACCACGAGAGACTCACACTCCACCCCGTGGCTTAGCCGGAGTTTTAAAAGCATCAAGCATCCCCCTGTGAGATAACCATACTTTGATAGCCCTGTGCTAGTCGTCACTACTAATGTAAGAAAAACTCTCTGGATTGATAGTATTCTTGAGCAAACCCCAAGATGTAATTAACTAAGTTGGATACGTTCCATTGAGAGCACTCTAAACCCCAGAACAGGAAAACAAACCTGAGTATCTTATTTTGGGTAGTCTTTGTAGGCATTCTTCTGTGGATACTCATCCAAGCTGCTTCCATCAAATTTTGTTTAGGCAAACATACTTGACCTATGCTTTCAAGGTTTATCAGACATTGACTCTACACGTTCTTTCTCTTATTTTTCATCTTTGTCGTATGCCTGTCTTTTCCAATTCCTCTCTTCTCCTAATCATTCATATGATCCGAAAGAGAGATTTGTTTGGAAAAAGGAAGTATACGATGACAGGCAAACTGGCGACGCCTTTAACAAAAAAAGAAAAAAATGAACAAAAAAAGCCACCTTAAAGGAATTACACCTTGCCTGGATAACAACCCAATAATCAGTTTTAAGAGTTGCACAAGACTTCTCTTACTCATAACGAGTATTAGTCATACTTGACCTAAGTATTTCCCTCAGAAGGGAAACCATCACATTCATTCCAAATGAATGGGACAAGAGTATCTACAGTGCCCGTCTTATGATGAGTGGGATACTAAAGGCTCATACTCTATATGAAGCAGGTTACTGAAAATAATGTAAGAGAAGTACATGATTTCTCTTAGGCTAACCGTTTGCTTACACTAAGTATCAGACACCTGAAGGAATTACACCTTTCTTAGGGAACAATAAAAGATTAAATAAGGAGACAAGAGAGCTCTTGTATGCACATATATGTCATTACAAACTATGTCACATGATTCTTTAGCAAGCATAAAGAAATCATCAAAAATAGCTCAAACAAGTGCAATATAGAAAAGATGTATTTTATTGCTCAATAATTAAATTACAAAGTACATGAAGCTATGAATCATCAATTTCTCATATAAGATATATCAACTACATTAAATATAGAGTATGCCTAAGCGTAATATCTCTTCGAGTATCGTTTGTTGATAGGGGCTATTTTCATTTCTTTCTCTTTTTATTTTTTAAAGAGTCACCAGATTGTCGATCGTCATATACTTCCCTTTCTCAGATAAATCTCTCTTCCGGATCATATGAATGATCAGAAGAGGAGAGAAACCAAAAAAGAAGGGACATATGACAATGATGAAAAATAGAGAAATAGCGTGGAGAGTTTACGTGTGATAAGCATTGCAAAGATATGTCAAATATTTCTTCTGAAACAAGATCGGGCAAAGTCATCTTGGACGAGTATCTGCGAAAGAATACCTACGTAGAATACCCATAACTAGAGATTTAGGTGTATGGAATGTTCTAATGTCGAGAGCACTCTCAAGGGGGACATATCCCACTTGGTTAATTAAATCTTAGGGGATACCCAAGAATACTCTTGATAAAAGAGGTTTTGCTTTATATTATTGTAGACCCAAGGAAATATGTCATCAAAGGAAGGTTACAATGTTTAAGAATGCACATATGCTTCAAAGCTCCGGCTAAGCCATTGGGCAGAGAGCGAGTCTCTCACTTCCCAAATGGATAGTAGCTCATCAGCACACCAAGCCCATACAAAAACCCAAATCATCTTGACCGGGATATCCCAACATGTCAAAGCACGTCCGAGCCATAAGGGCAAAGGAAAAATTGTCATATCCCAAAAAGAAGACAACTCATTTGCATCGGGCCATCAAGATGATATCGATGAGTCAAGAAGCGAAATAGCTCAACTGGAGTAGTAAAAAAAAGTGAGGAGTATTCTCTAGCAGGTAGAGATAGTTGGGCCGAGGTATCATAGACATGTTATCTCAAACTACTATGACCCTAAATCTACCTTTTGGTTAAGGTAGTCGACCCAAAACGCCCCGAGATTCCCTGTTAGCAATCTGTGAATTTCGTCATCCATGGGAGCTTCGGTAGCTTTAAGGTTAGAGGAAGAAAACTTTATTCTATAATTACAAGTTGGAGCTCTAAGAGGTGGGACTTATACATGCCGAAGTGGTAATGATGCCTCAGTAAAGGAAGAGGAGTGAATGTTCAACTACAAAGTTGAAAATGCCCCAAATAAAAGGACTTACACCCGTATGGGTTGGGGAGCCTTATAACATCCTAGACTCATTAGACACACTTATATGTAAAAGATATGCTGGGTTAGTCGAGTTGGAGAAGCACAGAGTCTTCTCCTCGGGACATGCAAATATGAATGAAATTATCTAGAACAATCCTTACTTAATATGGAGGCCCTATTAGCATGACTGAGATTAAGCCCTGCAATGCAGCCCGTTTAAAATTTGACCTGAAGGCCGTGCGGGAAAGTACAAGTACAATTTTAACATTCTGAATATTTTAATCCCAAATTTCATTATTTTGAAAGTTTTAAATTTCATCATCTTGAATGTTTTTAATCCTAAATTTCATTATCCCAAAAGGCCATGCAGGAAATACAAGTAAATAAAGATAAAAGACAACAAATACCCTTAATTACAATAAAAATATATATTGTCATGAATACGACATATTGTTCGGTGAAGCTCCTTTAAAAGCTCTGTTCACAGAAAAGAGGAAACTACCTGAGATCTAAACCGATAGTTTTTTACCGTTTTTGTGAAATAACTACTGAAGACGCTTACACGATGCTACTCAACCAAATTATGCATTGACATTCACTGACGGTGCTTTACCATCTTCTCAAACGAAGTCTAAAACTAACCCGACCCAAAAGCCAAATCTGCTCAAGTGTGAGGAGAAAAGTGCATTGGGCTGATTTGCCATCACTGATTTGGTAAATCTAAAGCTTGGCATGTTCTTAGATACGATTCAATTTTATTGATTTGACATTTCTTTCAATTTTTGTTCTGACCAAATTTCTCCGGATCTTGAATCATGATCACCAACTCATGTTTATTTTAAAAAAAAGTTATGCTTGAACTACCTTTTTGTTCCTTATTTTTTTATTTATTTTTGTGAAGCTCTTTCTTTTTTTCAATTGACATCTCGTTCTTTAATATTAAAAATTTTCATCTATAATTGAATGACTATAAATGATCATAAATTAATTTATTTTTAAATATAAAAAAAAAACATGGAAAAATAGTATTCAGTGCAGCAGCTGGCCTTTCAAATTCGTTTGATTTGTTTAGCCAATTAAACCATTTAATTCCTACTTAATCTCACATTAAGACAGGATCAACACCTGAGAAGACAAATTCGCTGGGTTTTTTTGTGCTGTCGGAGGCTGAAGGAGGAGCAAACATGTGCTTCATCTATCACTGAAAAAAGCTGAAAAAAACAAAAGGAAACAAAAAGAAAAAAAGAAAACTCTAAACATTGAAAAATAATATATACCCACTCAAACTATGCTGAATATTTTTTTGTAATATCATCCCCTAAAGTCATTGGTAGAAAAAAAAATAATGATAAAAATATATATAGTAGAATAATAAGATTTGCAAGATTTTTATGGAATCATATCAAGGCAAAGAGATCTATGTGGTTTGTTGTGAGTCTTGTGGCCATTCTTAAATTCAATCATCAAATTCCAATTCCAAGCAAAGGTATAAAGTAATTGAGGGGGGATTTGGATATCTTGTGGTCATCTTAGGCTTTTGATACATTCTTCTTTGTTTAGAGGATGCAGGGATTCGTTTGGTGTGGTGTTATACTGAATGTAATGTATGTAATGAGAACATTTCATAAGATATTTTAGAAATTCTTTTGTGATTGTGAAAGGGTCCAGCTGATTATTATTGCTTTGGCCTTGTTCAAGACCATTTAATTATGACAATCGTAGGGATATTTTTACAGGTTCATGTTTAGCCACGTGAGATTATGAGATTAATTACATTGAATATAGATGAAATGAAGTTTTATTCGTCCACATCAGACTCAAAATATTGTAATATATTCTATCATCTTTTTCCACTTATTTTTTTTAATATGAGCTTTATTTATTTAAGAGAATATTTTATTCAACTTTATAATAAACAATTTTTAGGGATATTTTCTTAAGGACAAGTAATCTTTTCTTATTTAATATGTATTAAAGAGCACAAAGCCGATTGTGCAAAAAGAGATTCAAGGACAAATACATTGGGATAAGAGTTTATTTTATTTTTTCAATAATTGATAATTGAATAGAAGAGTAAGAGCCCGAACCCATACAATTAAGAATAAAAGTAGTGGCCTAATTCAATTTTCTCATATCTAAATTAATGGAATTCTTAGACTCAATTAGCTTTGGTTTGTGCTTATCCAGATAAGCCGCTTATCTGAAAATGCGGACCGCGGGGTTCAACCCGCATTCTGCATTTAGTGTAAAAAAACCAACTGTTTTTTCGGATAAGCTGTTCAAACGCAGATTCCAAGTGGTGAGACGGCGTTTTCAAAACGCCATCGCAGCAGATAAGCTGTCCCAAATGGAGCCTAGGTTGAGATGGGCCAAGCCGAATGGATGGTTGAAAATATTACTAATAGTAAAAAAAACAAAATTTACCAAAAATGAACTGAGTGGACCAACTCAAACTCAACCCTTTAAATTCAATGAAAAGCAAAGTAGATTTGAATTGGTGGATTAATATTGCTAGCTACAGTGATAATTAGCAGGTTAATCTAATCATATTATCACAATAATTTTTAATGATAATTTAGAATTTTATTTTCAAATTTATTGTTTTATCAACAATCTGGAGTTAGTCCTTGGCTAAAGGCTGAAGGTTTATGAAAGATAATTCTCCATTCAGGTTATTCTAACCAGCATTGCAACACAATCTGATTTATGATATTATATTGAACTCTGTTAATCCAACTATCTTTTTACCTATATATAGTTTTTTTTTTTTTTTTTCTTTATTATTCTAAGAGTGATGTTTTGAATGAAGAGTCTGACATTTTTGTTTTATTTATCCCCTAAATTTGTAATAAGCATAATGAAATATAGTACATTTTCCTCTCCTCGTTTTAATGTTACTCTTATTTTTCTTAAAATCTTGTACTTCTTACCTTTTGATTCAAACTTGGGCATATTACTTATTCTATCAATTGCAAATACCATGATATATTATATTTATAATTCTTGTAATTTTTTTATGCAATCCTATGATATTCTTTATGCAAACAAATCTTTTTGTGAAGAAAAATCCAAAACTAACACTTCCATCAAAACTTTGAGTTTTAATTGTTTTTGGTTCTTTTTAATTGAACGCCGGAGTCGTTAGCTTATCTATTTATATATATAATCGTATGATTTCTTCTTTCCAAATAAATCTCTCTATCAAATCATCAAACATGACCTGAAGAAGAAAGAGATCAGAATGATGAGGAATTACAAAAAAAATAGACAAACAAATTAAACAGAAGCATAGATAGCTTATGTAAGATAGTCCTTGTGTGATAGGTCAAATCATACGTCCAAAACAGAATTAGAACAAAATACTTCGAAACAAAATATTCATGAAGAGAATCCCTACATGAGCAACCCATAACTAGAAAACTAAAAAGAACATATATTTTTTTTAGGTCAATAGAAACTCCCAAAGGAACATATCCCTTTAGTTAATTACATCTTTGAGGATACCCAAAAATACTCTCGATAATAAGGGTGCTACTTATATTTTTATGATAACTAGTGAAAATAGGTATATCAAAAGGACATAATATCTTAATTAGGAGCATCTCGTCGCCTTGGGAATTTAGAACGAGCCACATGAAAGAGAGTAAATCCCTCATATCCACAAATGGACAACGACATGTTGACGAACTAGGCCTAGGAAATAACCATGTTGACTTCACAAGAACATTCTTACACTTCAAATTGCTTCAGGCCATAAAAGCAGAGTGAGAATCACTGTATCCCAAACGTGCGGCGTTCTATCAATAATTAGGGTCGTCGAGACGACATCAACGAATTCACAAATAAATGATTGGGCTCAAAATGGGCTAAAAAATAGAGACGTAGAGAAAACCTACTCATGTAGAGTAGCCGGGTGATGGTTGGCGTTCGGCTAGCACTAATAGTAAATATGCAATTCAATCCCAATAAAAATAAATTCAATATAAATAATTTTATCTTTTAAAATATCTAAGCTACAAAACCCGTAATAATAACACAAGTATACGTATCGCTTAAGTAATAAAGGGCTCTAATGGAGTCCTAAGTATTGATCTTATAGGGAGTTGTGAATTCTTTTGGTTATGACGTTAAACAAAATATTCAAACTATAAAATTTAAGTAGGCAAGACAAATCTAAATTAAATTAATGTGTGCTAAAAGAAATGCAGTTGAAAGAACTAAGTTAACTAAACTAATTGTTACACTTCCAAAGTAAACTTATAAAAACTAAATAAAGTTTTGAAACGAAGAATTCAAATTTAAGAAAACATTCTTTCCCTTTACAATGAGTTTATAGAATGTGAAGAAATTAAAATAATTTTAAAATACATATATAAAATTGTATTGTGCCAAATAGAAGCAATCCTATTCTTTATCCTCTGAGAGTGCATAAAGAAAATTGACTAATTTAGAGTTCGGTTCCTAAAACCGTGATTAGGTTGAGAGGATAATGACTCTCACTCCAGAGCTCTCACTTCTCCCTTACCTTAGGGCTAACAAACTCACTTTAGTTTTCAAGAAACTGACTAAATTAGGGATTTTAATCTGTCACCTTAAAATCTTCAATTCTGCGCCCATCAAAGTATATTTCCCTATTTATTTACATGCAACCTCATGAATTACATTCTCATCCATGAAATTGAATGTGACTCTTAAATTGTTGTTGAAAGCATAGTCATTTCAGATAGTATGTTCTTAACAAATTTTGACATTTCAATTGGTCATATCAAAAAGTAAATGAAGATCAGAGTTCAAATCATCACAAATTATTGACATTTAAAACTTTACAAAAAAAAACTAGCTCTTCAGAAAACCTTATCTCATTACAGGGA
This sequence comes from Phalaenopsis hybrid cultivar, assembly GCA_002079205.1. NCBI lineage: Eukaryota > Viridiplantae > Streptophyta > Magnoliopsida > Asparagales > Orchidaceae > Phalaenopsis > Phalaenopsis hybrid cultivar. Next base: position 40,890 of record JXCR01090037.1, read on the forward strand.
GAAAGATAAAGAAGACTATAAGAAGTTATGAGAATGATATGACAAAGTACATATTTCATATATAAAAACAAGCTTACAAAACAACGAAAGAAAAGAACACAACTTATCTCACACTCTTTCCCAAGCAAATCCCTAGAAGTTCCCTTTAAACACTATCTCTCTTTACAATCACACTCAATTCTCTCTTGGAAGTGTAATGAAGAAGAAATCTCCCACCTTCCCTCTCCTCTTACAACCCTAGAAGAAAATATTCTCTTCTCTCTCACTCCACAACCTTTTTCTCTATCTCAAGCCCCCCTCTCTTCTCTAGATTTCTCTCCTTTTTAATTAGGGCCCAAAAGGAATTCAAAATTCCCTTTAATTTTTCCCTTAAAAGTCACACATTTTTGCACCAAGAGATAAGTCTTTTCATCCAAGAGACATATCTCTTTATTAAAGAGCCTTCCAAACTGTTTATATGCATTGAACCACTCAATGGGACATTTGAAATGTTTTGAGCCTTAAAAAATCGTTAAAAAATAGTTACAAACCCACTTACACCATCTTAATTCGCCTCTGGTGCTTCTGGAGCTAGTTTGGCGCCATCCTAATGAAATACACACTGTTCTCCGAATTCTGGAGCTTTTAGCACCAATCTGGCGTCGCTTAATGAAGTCCGCGTTATCTCTAGATTTTGGCGCCGCTTCTCTGTAAATTGGCGCCTCTGACACCAGTTTCTGGTGCTTTTGGTGCCAGCTCTCGGACAAATGGCATTTCTGGAGCCAAGAACGTGAACATCTTCATTTTGGCTCCAAATTTATTCCTTTTTGCTACTTTTTACTCCAAATGTCTAAAATTGATATACCTATAGCAAAAACATGAAAGTACCCATNGGGGGAGGCGGAAGAGAGATTTTTCAGTTGTTTTATCAAGATTCACCGTTGGGATCATTCAGTTGTTTTACAGGCTCCGTATGTCGATGAGAGCATTGCCCATGTAGGTACCACGAGAGACTCACACTCCACCCCGTGGCTTAGCCGGAGTTTTAAAAGCATCAAGCATCCCCCTGTGAGATAACCATACTTTGATAGCCCTGTGCTAGTCGTCACTACTAATGTAAGAAAAACTCTCTGGATTGATAGTATTCTTGAGCAAACCCCAAGATGTAATTAACTAAGTTGGATACGTTCCATTGAGAGCACTCTAAACCCCAGAACAGGAAAACAAACCTGAGTATCTTATTTTGGGTAGTCTTTGTAGGCATTCTTCTGTGGATACTCATCCAAGCTGCTTCCATCAAATTTTGTTTAGGCAAACATACTTGACCTATGCTTTCAAGGTTTATCAGACATTGACTCTACACGTTCTTTCTCTTATTTTTCATCTTTGTNAATATAAATTTTATATATAAAAGAAAGTTCATATAACAATAATCAACAAACAACACTTATCTGAAACTCTTTCCCAAAGCAAATCCCTTGTAGCCTCTCTTGGACTCTTTCTCTCTTTACAATACTCTTGGTTCACTCTTAGAAGATGTAAGGAATAAGAAATCTCTAACTTCTCTCCCTCTCTAACAACTCTTAGAAAAGAATTCACACTTAAACTCACTACAAAACTCAAAACTCTAAAGAAATAAATGACTAATGAACTCTAAGTGGCTGAGGGGAGGCGGAAGAGAGATTTTTCTGATCAAATTTTTCTCTAAATAGAGACTAATGTCGGTTTTCCAATAGGTGCATTCAAAAATTCTACAAAAAGAGTTCAAATTTGTCAAATTTTCTAGAAATTGGTCTTGCATCGACATTGGTGCTGTCAGTGCTAGTGGCCCGTGAATTAATTTTGTGCTTTCTCTCAAATGGCGTCGTTGGCGTTGAGGAAACTCTGGCCTCTGTTCTGTAGGTCTGCGTCATTGACGTCCATCCTGGCACCATCGACGCCAAGTATTTCTTCAAAAACACCATTTTGACTCCAAATTCCATCCTTTTTTGCTTCAAGTCCTAAAAATCAACAACCTGCAATAAAACATGACAAATACATTCCTTTAAAGTGCAATATCACCAAAAATGAGTATTAAATATAGGTCTAAATATGCATATAATTTGGTGCATCACTCAGTCGTGCTTTGACATATCAAGATTCACCGTTGGGATCATTCAGTTGTTTTACAGGCTCTGTATGTCGATGCGAACATTGCCCATGTAGGTACCACGAGAGACTCACACTCCACCCCGTGGCTTAGCCGGAGTTTTAAAAGCATCAAGCATCCCCCTGTGAGATAACCATACTTTGATAGCCCTGTGCTAGTCGTCACTACTAATGTAAGAAAAACTCTCTGGATTGATAGTATTCTTGAGCAAACCCCAAGATGTAATTAACTAAGTTGGATACGTTCCATTGAGAGCACTCTAAACCCCAGAACAGGCAAACAAACCCGAGTATCTTATTTTGGGTAGTCTTTGTAGGCATTCTTCTGTGGATACTCGTCCAAGCTGCTTCCATCAAATTTTGTTTAGGCAAACATACTTGACCTATGCTTTCAAGGTTTATCAGACATTGACTCTACACGTTCTTTCTATTATTTTTCATCTTTGTTGTATGCCTGTCTTTTCCAATTCCTCTCTTCTCCTAATCATTCATATGATCCGAAAGAGAGATTTGTTTGGAAAAAGGAAGTATACGATGACAGGCAAACTGGCGATGCCTTTAACAAAAAAAGAAAAAGTGAACAAAAATAGCCACCTTAAAGGAATTACACCTTGCCTGGATAACAACCCAATAATCAGTTTTAAGAGTTGCACAAGACTTCTCTTACTCATAACGAGTATTAGTCATACTTGACCTAAGTATTTCCCTCAGAAGGGAAACCATCACATTCATTCCAAATGAATAGGACAAGGGTATCTACAGTGCCCGTCTTATGATGAGTGGGATACTAAAGGCTCATACTCTATATGAAGCAGGTTACTGAAAATAATGTAAGAGAAGTACATGATTTCTCTTAGGCTAACCGTTTGCTTACACTAAGTAT
>JXCR01090045.1:5407-23740 GCA_002079205.1 Phalaenopsis hybrid cultivar
GGGTTTTCAATATATATATATATATATATATATATATATTCATCAGTTATAAGTCCCCTCTAGTATTGAGTTTGAATCCCCCCAGACGACTGATGCTATATGGGGGCAGTACTCGAGTGGTTTGGCACATACGTCTAACCTAGACCTAACAGGCTGCAAGCCACGGGTAGTTGGTTGTTCTGCCCGTCAACCATCTTTTTGTTATATATATATATATATATTTCAAAGAATGACTGGAGGGTATTTATCTCCGACCACCCTCGTGTGCCTAACTTTTTGAGAACTGTCCTCACTGCCGGTAAACTGGCCAGAGGGAGATTCAAATCCGTGGCCCGAAGGGACTTATGATCTTCAAAGAGTCTGCTCTACCAACAGACCACAACTAGTGGCATATATAAATATAATATACTGATTAGCATGTACATTATATGCAGGATGAATACATAGAAAAAGAGAACGGAGGCTATCATATATCCGCAAAAGCCTTAAGAATCGTATGGGGCAATGATAACCGTTTTTGGGAATGGATTAAGCTATCAAAAGAAGACTCATGGTATATATATAATTTCAATTCTGCATGAAATACACATTATCCAAATTTCTCTTTTTTTAAGGTGTATTTACATATATACCACACAATTCTTACATATTTATACTTTAATATTTACATTCATAACACTCAAAACCTTTAACATCACATAAAAAATATAATCCCTTCTACCAACTTTTTAAATTTCACATGCATCTTTCCATGCATGCTATATATGCAATTCCATAAGAATTGAAGTATAATTATGCAAATGACGACAGCTTTGAGATTGGTGCGGAGCTGATTCAGGTGAACTGGATGGAGGTAACCGGTTCCCTAAACCTGGAGAAATTTCAGCTGGATCCACTGAAGACTTATGAACTACTTTATATAATAAAGTTTAAAATTGACGCATTTGGTTGGCGTTCTTCTCCCATCACATTTGAGCTCTCCACCTCCGAAGGAAAGAGCAGCAGAAACGAAGTATATTTGGGGCAGCACATAAAGGAGGACATAAACTGGAATGAGATCTGTGGAGCAGAGTTCAGCTTAGCTTCTTCAGAAATGAGGGGGAAGAAGATTGAGTTTGGGATGAAGGAGGTGAAGACTGAGTGGTGGAAGGGAGGAATAGTTCTGGAAGGAGTGAGGATTAGGCCTAAGATTATTGCTAAATGATGATTAGTTTATGATTAACTTATGATTAGTGTGTGTTGTTTTACTGTAATTTTTTTGGTGATGTGTGTGAGTTTGTGGGCCTGGTCTGGCTAGCTGTTTGATTATGATATGTAGTGTGTTGTGGTTTGTTATAGTATGTTGAGTTTATTTATTTATTTATTGGGTATGGATGGATATAGATAATCCACATTCTTAAATTTCACCTCTATTCATAAATTTATAGACTTAGATCACAATACATAGTTAACCATACAAAGACAATATAATAAAACATAGATGACAATACACGATATTGTGACATATCTTGTAATTCTATAAAACTTGAGCTATCGAATGGACATGCTGCCAATTTTGTTAATTGAACATATTCGATATTAGGACATCATAATTGAGCAGTTTATTTTTTCAAGAAAGATGAGCATAAAGAGCAACATGTAAGATTGAATCAACAATCTCACGATGGGAAATGATACCCTCAATCACTATGTTGTGGATAAATGCACAGTTTAATATTTATTTGATTAACACTATTGACGTATTGACAAATAGTACAACCATTTTGCCTTGTTCTATGAGTAAATACTTGATTGTCTAAAAACACGACATAGTAATATAACATATTCATCATCAGGACATCACAATTGAGCAATTAATTGTTTCCAAGAAAGATGAGCCAAAAGAGCAACATGCAAATTCAAATCAGCAATTTCACGGTAGAAAATAACACCCTCAATTATTATGTCGCGAATAAATGCACAGTTTAATAGTTATTTGAGTAACACTATTGGCATATTGAAAAACAGCACAACTATTCCACCTTGTTCTGTCGAGTAAATACTTGATTGTCTAAAAACTCGATTAAGAGTTGATTTTACTAAATCTTGGCATTTGATAGAGCTGTCAAATATTTTGCTATATAACATAATTACTCAGACATTTCTGTTTATTTATTTAGAATTAATTCCTTATTTTTTATATTTATATACCATTCTAATCTATTAAACCCATATTTATGTACAACCACATAGGCTACCTCTTGCAGAATGCAAGTACTTGGTAGAATAGTATTGTATACCAATAGCACAAAAAAAGGCATTTACATACATGCAACACAATTCCTATGCATTTACATATCAACACCTAAACTTTGCCTTTTTAATTTTATGCCCTACAAATATACATATATTTTTTTCAAGAAGGAATGGCCAGAGGCCATTATACAAGCCCCGATCATCCCTCGTGCGCCTAAGAATTCGAGTACCACACTCTACATTCAGTGAGAATCAAACCCATACTAGAGGAGACTTACAACTAACAAGCGGAGGTCTGACCAATTAATCTGAGAAGTTTAGATGATAGATATGTAAATACATAAGAATTGGGTGGCATATATGTAGCTAAATGCCAGTAATTATACATCCCTATTAGTGCATATCAAAACCCACTAAAAAGTTTATATTAAGTCTTTAAGATATCAAAATGTATTAGATTTATTTTGTAATATACCTTTTAATATATTTTTCATCGATTATTTAATTCAATGGCAGAATAAGTTTAATATTCAGCTAAAAAATTCAATCAATATATTCCAGGACACTTTTTTCTTTCTCCAAATTGAATGTCAAACTCATTCTAAATGCCAGAATCATTTCTCAAACCTGGAACAAACAAAAGTGAGCAGAAGATCCACAACAGAAAGCATAATAATAGTAAATTTATAATTTAGTAAATAAATGCCCATTTCATAAACGAATTGGAGTTTCTACAATTAATAAAAATGATATTTTACCTTTCTAACCTAATCACCCAGGAATTAAATTAGCTTTCTACCACTATACTGATCATTCCCTAACGTTCTACATTCCAACTCAGTCTGAACATTTATCCCTTCTAAGGCTGTAGAGTAGATTCTCTATGTTTTCTATCTTTTTCTTATCTGCTGATTATCTAATTAGTAAAGGAATTTATAAACCTGGAACGATTTGAAGAGCGATTATCAAGTGCAAGGTACCGACTTTGGGCTCGTCGGAGTCCGATGAATAACGAAATGATCAACAATCCTCACAGATTTGATCGGATCGACGGACGAAGCCGCCTTCCATTTGCTGGGGAATTTCCTCAAGTAGCTCAGCTGGAGTGGTGGTTTTGGTTCAGCATCCCAATCTGGATCCAGCTGCCACTCTTTCGGCACCTGACAAAAAATTTAGCGCAAATGAAATCTTAGTTTGCAAAAGCAAAAGGCTCGGTGAAGAAAGACAAATTCAAAATTAGTTTGGGGCATTTACGTGCATACCACCCAACCACCCAAATCTTACATATCACATCAAAAATTTAAAATTGCTGACATCTTAACTTTTAAAAAGTGAAATACATCTTCTCATAAATAGGTAAAGTGGTATAAATGTAAAAATTGAAGTTTAGGTGCTAGTATGCAAATATATAAGAATTGAGTGATACATATGTAAATCTTCCACTAATCGAATATCAGGTGTGAAGTCAAAATGAGGTAGATTACGAAAAAAAAAATTTGTGACTTTTACATACATACCATCCATTTCTAATGTATTTATATATCAAACACCTACACTTTACTTTTTTACATTTCTACCGCCTAAATCCTTCACATCATAACAAAACTACCACCATTTTAACTTTTTAAAAATGAAATACACCTTTCATGCATACTTAAAGTAGCATAAATGTATAAATTGAAGTATAGGCATTGGATATGTAAATACATAAGAATGGTGTGATATGTATGTAAATCTTCCAAAATTTTGTGCCTATGTCATCAGCTTATCAAAATAAAAAGCAATAATTGTTACCTTATCCACAGCAAGGGTGAAGACTTCTAGGTCACCACTTCTCGTTATATGGAAACGGGTAAAAGCTTTGTAATTTGCGATGCGAAGGGATGAGAAGGCTTCATCAAAATGAATGTGGAACCAATTGATACAGATGTACAGATAACATCCAAATATCAGTGACACAACCGGAGTTGATAGGACCCAGAAATAAAGAAAAGTAGAAGCATAATAAATGACAGATGCCCCCCTGGAAAGAGACTGCATTCCTTTCTTGCAAATTGTTTTTCTGGAGACAGCCATAACCTGCAAAAGAAAAAAAAAAAATTGGAGAAGAAAGCAATGAAAAAGTAAGAAAGGAGCGCAGGTCAATTATGGAATGTCGAAGGCCACCTCTGGAATGTCGAAGGCGGACATTAGGTACTTTATGCATGCAGGATAGAGTCCGAATGTCCACTTTTCCATGCGAGCACGCAGTCCGGTTGGATCGGGAAAGTGCTCGCTTTCCATGGATCGATACCAATCATAGAGTGTGTGGTAACCTGAGAAGTTATTGTTTTTAAATTATGCTTAACAATTAAATTTACACTGCTGTGTGTAGATAGGAAGTCCTGTAATCTGGTAACTGGAGATTTGGCGAAGAAGAAATTTAACAAAAAAATAGATATATATTATTTTTCATACAACAATAAGTCTTTATCCCACTAAGTGTGGTAGGATACGTGAATCATTTTTCTCTGTTGTGTCCTATTGACTATCATCTTTCATTTAATTCCAATAAATTAAGATCATTATTTAGACGAAATGCCCAAGTCCTTTTAGGCCTACCTCTACCTTTCTTAACATCACTCAAATCTAAAACAGCTACTCTCCTAATCGGGTTATCAGATGGTCGAGGATTAATATGACCAAACTATCTAAGATGACTCTCTCCAATGTTGCATGTCACTAGAGCTACACCAACCCTCTCACAGATATATTCTTTACGCATTTTGCCTATAAGTGTAAAACCACTCATCCACCTAAGCATTCTCAACTCTGCAACACAACTTACTTTTATGCTTCTCTTTTATAGGCCAACATTTTGCGCCATAAAGTATAATAGGTCTCTGTTACACCGGCCCTTAAGGTCAATTTAGTCTTTTATGCGCCTAAGGGCAATTTTGTCTTTATCAGCTTAAGAGCAATTTAATTATTTGTCATTTATTATTATTTAGTAAAATATGGCTAATATGTTTAGGGTTAGGGTGATGCATGATATTGTCATATTAAATATTATGGTTATGATTTGGGAAAGACTTCCTACCTCTCAAATTATAGGATTTGGGAGATATCGTCTACGTCTTGATATGTAGATGCTTATATTTATGTATTTGTAATGTATTGTTTTGATTTTGGAGTGTTCGTGAAATAGAATGTTTTCTATAACTCACCAAAATACTCTTAAAATCTTATCGTAAGATTTTTCTAAAAAAAACAAATCATATGTAGATTCTGTTTATTTTTACTTCTCCATCAAAGAGCTCAATAAATGTATAGCTTCCATGGTAAACTTGTCCGATGTAAATCNAAAATCTTAGTTTGCAAAAGCAAAAGGCTCGGTGAAGACAGACAAATTCAAAATTAGTTTGAGGCATTTACGTGCATACCACCCAATTCCTATGTATTTAGATATCTAACACCTAAACTTTGCTTTTTTTTTATATATTTATAACACCCAAATCTTTCATATCATATCAAAAATTCTAAACTACTGACATCTTAACTTTTAAAAAGTGAAATACATCTTCTCATAAATAGGTAAAGTAGTATAAATGTAAAAATTGAAGTTTAGGTGCTAGTATGCAAATATATAAGAATTGAGTGATACATATGTAAATCTTCCAATAATCGAATGTCAGGTGTGAAGTCAAAATGAGGTAGATTCCCAAAAATTTTTTGTGGCTTTTACATACATAGCATCCATTTCTAATGCATTTATATATCTAACACCTACACTTTACTTTTTTACATTTCTACCGCCTAAATCCTTCACATCATAACAAAACTACCACCATTTTAACTTTTTAAAAATGAAATACACCTTTCATGCATAGTTAAAGTACCATAAATGTATAAATTGAAGTATAGGCATTGAATATGTAAATACATAAGAATGGTGTGATATGTATGTAAATCTTCCAAAATTTTGTGCCCATGTCATCAGCTTATCAAAATAAAAAACAATAATTGTTACCTTATCCACAGCAAGGGTGAAGACTTCTAGGTCACCACTTTTCGTTATATGGAAACGGGTAAAAGCTTTGTAATTTGCGATGCGAAGGGATGAGAAGGCTTCATCAAAATGAATGTGGAACCAATTGATACAGATGTACAGATAACATCCAAATATCAGTGACACAACCGGAGTTGATAGGACCCAGAAATAAAGAAAAGTAGAAGCATAATAAATGACAGATGCCCCCCTGGAAAGAGACTGCATTCCTTTCTTGCAAATTGTTTTTCTGGTGACAGCCATAACCTGCAAAAGAAAAAAAAATTGGAGAAGAAAGCAATGAAAAAGTAAGAAAGGAGCGCAGGTCAATTATGGAATGTCGAAGGCCACCTCTGGAATGTCGAAGGCGGACATTAGGTACTTTATGCATGCAGGATAGAGTCCGAATGTCCACTTTTCCATGCGAGCACGCAGTCCGGTTGGATCGGGAAAGTGCTCGCTTTCCATGGATCGATACCAATCATAGAGTGTGTGGTAACCTGAGAAGTTATTGTTTTTAAATTATGCTTAACAATTAAATTTACACTGCTGTGTGTAGATAGGAAGTCCTGTAATCTGGTAACTGGAGATTTGGCGAAGAAGAAATTTAACAAAAAAATAGATATATATTATTTTTCATACAACAATAAGTCTTTATCCCACTAAGTGTGGTAGGATACGTGAATCATTTTTCTCTGTTGTGTCCTATTGACTATCATCTTTCATTTAATTCCAATAAATTAAGATCATTATTTAGACGAAATGCCCAAGTCCTTTTAGGCCTACCTCTACCTTTCTTAACATCACTCAAATCTAAAACAGCTACTCTCCTAATCGGGTTATCAGATGGTCGAGGATTAATATGACCAAACTATCTAAGATGACTCTCTCCAATGTTGCATGTCACTAGAGCTACACCAACCCTCTCACAGATATATTCTTTACGCATTTTGCCTATAAGTGTAAAACCACTCATCCACCTAAGCATTCTCAACTCTGCAACACAACTTACTTTTATGCTTCTCTTTTATAGGCCAACATTTTGCGCCATAAAGTATAATAGGTCTCTGTTACACCGGCCCTTAAGGTCAATTTAGTCTTTTATGCGCCTAAGGGCAATTTTGTCTTTATCAGCTTAAGAGCAATTTAATTATTTGTCATTTATTATTATTTAGTAAAATATGGCTAATATGTTTAGGGTTAGGGTGATGCATGATATTGTCATATTAAATATTATGGTTATGATTTGGGAAAGACTTCCTACCTCTCAAATTATAGGATTTGGGAGATATCGTCTACGTCTTGATATGTAGATGCTTATATTTATGTATTTGTAATGTATTGTTTTGATTTTGGAGTGTTCGTGAAATAGAATGTTTTCTATAACTCACCAAAATACTCTTAAAATCTTATCGTAAGATTTTTCTAAAAAAAACAAATCATATGTAGATTCTGTTTATTTTTACTTCTCCATCAAAGAGCTCAATAAATGTATAGCTTCCATGGTAAACTTGTCCGATGTAAATCCAAACTAATTTTGAGAAATCTTTGTATCATATAACCTATGTTCAATTACTCTCCCATAATTTTATATATGACACATTAACTTAATTCCTCTATAATTTTCACACTCATGGACATCCACTTTATTCTTAAAAATATAAAACAAAAAACCTATCCCCCACTCCTCAGTCATCTTTTTAGTTTTTAAAATAATATTAAAAATTTTAGTAAGTCAAGAAATTCTCAAATCTCCTTAATATTTTCAAACTTCTATTAGAATATCATGAGTTACTGGTGATTTTATTTCTTTAAAGTTTTCTCAACTTTTGTTGTATTAATATGACGGTAAAATTAAAAAGTCTTACTTTTATTAACGATATTAAGATCACTTAAGTCAACCGTATTTTCAAAATCTTTATTGAAAAGTTTATCAAAATATCTCACCCACCTTTATTGAATATCCTCATCTAAGAAAAATATTTTTTTAATTTCGTTATTAATACGCTTTACACAACTAAATCATTACTTTTATTATCTCTTCGTTTGGCCACTTTATAAAAATATCTTTCATTCCTTTTAGTATTTAATCTATATAATGATCACTAAAAGTATAATTCTTAGCATCACAGATTGTTTTCTTAAACTTCCCACGACCACCTTTTTTTTTAATTCTTTAAGCATTTAAAATTAAACCAACTTTTATAACAAATTTTTTTTATATTTTATATTTTCTTGCACTTATTATTCCACTACCAACTATTTTTATTTATACAAGTTTTTCCCTTCACCTTTCCGAGTACATCTTTTGCAAATTGCATGATATCGCTTCTCACTTTATCTCACATATAATTAACTTCTTCATGAACATCTAAAATCTTAAGATCTTAAAGTTTACTAACAAAAATAATTTAATTTGTATTACAAATGTCCTCACCTACTTCTATGATAATATTTTGTTGTATTTTTCATCTTCCATCTCTTCATTTTAAAATCCAAAATCAATAATTTATGTTGAACACTTAAATTTTTACTTAAAATAACCTTACAATTTTTACACTCTCGACGATTTATTTTTTTCGTAAGAAAAAATTAATTTGTGTTTTATTAGATCTATCCTTATAAATGATAATATACTCATATATTTTCTTAAAGAAAGTATTAACAATAAAAAATCATAAGCTAAAGCAAAACCAAATATGGTTCAAACTTTTTCATTAGTCACTCTAAAACTGTAGCCACCATGAATATTTTTAAAATCTTCTACCATTCTAACCAATATGCTTATAAAAATTTTCTCCAATAAAATTTTTTTCTTCAAAAGTTATCTTTTATATTAATTCTTTTAGGTCATTTCATTTTTTTTAACATATATCTAAATAAACAAGAGAAGTATAAGCACTTATAACATTAAAAAACTTAGTATCAATAACAATCATTAGAGTTATAATTATATCCCTAATTCTATTAATTTTTATAATATTATCTTTCAAACTCTTATCTATAATTACACCTACATCATTTCTAGTACGACTCTTGCCTAAATACCAAAGTTTAAAATATAAGTTATTAATCTCCTCAATTTTTTCTCCAACTCATTTAGTTTCATGAATGTATAAGACATTTATCTTCCTATGAATCATGATATCTACTAAATATTTATAGTTATTTTCTATTATTTTGTTTGTTTGGTATTTTTTCTTTTATTTCATATCATAAAGTTTGTTAGAACTTTCCCTCTTTGATCCACTAACTGGGTTCTATCTCATTATATAAACTTAACTTCACTCCACCCTTTGGAATAAAAAACTTAATTTCTTCACGTGTAGTTAAGATGTCCATGTTTACCATTTATAAGAAAGGATGGGTTCGAAGACCATCATCATAATGATATTGTCAAACTCTAAAATTGGACCTATGCTAGCAAGCCCCAACTTCCATTTACATATCAGAAGTTTTGAAGAAATAACTCCAGTTTAACTTTTCATTTTACTATGGGTTCCACAAGATAAGAACCACTCTATGAATGATTGTTAATTCGTATGTCGTGTTGGCTCAAAATTCACTCCTTAACTCATAGTTGAATAAATCTATAAGCTAGATTGAAATCAAACCCATTCCAACCACAAGCCAAACTCAAGCCATCTATGATTTGATTGAGATGACCAAAGTCGACGATAGATGAATGTGCTCTCACCCCTAATGAGAAATGTGCTAAAATAAGCATAAGGTTATAAAACTAAATAAAGTTTAAAAGCTAATAAATTGAGAAATAATATAATAATAATTAATTATATCATATGCAATCCTAGTAAGTATAATATTAACAATTATTACAATAAAACGAAACTCAAGTGCAATAATTTTCAGTATCTTTGATCAATTATTCAGAATATAAGGAATATAGACGAGAATATAACTTATATAAAGTTAGGAGGATGGGAGGGTTAAAATAGAGATGTGCCTTCATAGCAATTATGTCATGAAATACTACAAACTATGTAATGAAATAATTTTATTAAAAATTAAAAAAAAAAGTCGCAATTAGATCAACTATGTTATATGAATAACATTGTGGCAATAAGAAAGTTATTGATAGTTAAGGTGAGCATGATAAGAATAAGAATATTAAGATCGATATATGGAAAAACCAGAAAGAGTATATCTACAGATGATTATACTCAAGAAATCGAATTGAACATAAAGTAGTTATAAATAGATTTAGGAAATTTGCATATATATACAGGATATTAAAAAAAATACTCTCATTAGATTGGAATATATAAACAGTCTTAAAGAACAAATATACCTAAGGCAAAATTGGTAAAAGTTGTTTGAAAACCAACTCAAATGAATGAAAAATAAGGATTCATGACACCAACTTAAATAATTAGGATAAATAATACCAATAAAGATGAAAAGATATTTTTTCACATGCCCCCTATTTCTAACAAACCTGAACACTTAAACTTTTGTTTCAAGTGAAATTATTCATGTTTGTAGCATCATAAAATGCTTGGAGTCTTTTACTCTAGTTCTATGTACCTTTCACTTTCTCATAGAGCTAATCTGAAGCTAACCAAAAGAAATCATAGTTGATAATGATAAATTAAAGTTAAAAAAAAATGCATAAATAAAATTGACACAAAAACAGCATATGCACACAGGCCAATAAATAAATCCCAAACTAGAGCTTTGCATTAAAATTAAGGTCATAATTAGTAGAAGAATTCACAAATCTCACAGCAAAAAAGCAAAATAAAACTTGATTGGCCACTTCACTAGTGAATTTCAACATGAACTTCAACAAAAGACTACACCTTTCAATAATCCATGGCCAANCAACAACAACAACAACAAAGCCTTAATCCCACTACGTGGGGTCGGCCACATGAATCCTTTTTCTCCATTGCGTCCTATTTAGTGTCATATTTTCATTTAGTTCTAATAAATTAAGATCATTTATTTTCATTTAGTTCTAACAAAAAAAATAGATATATATTATTTTTCATACAATAATAAGTCTTTATCCCACTAAGTGTGGTAGGATACGTGAATCATTTTTCTCTGTTGTTTCCTATTGACTGTCATCTTTCATTTAATTCCAATAAATTAAGATCATTATTTAAACGACATGCCCAAGTCCTTTTAGGCCTACCTCTACCTTTCTTACATCACTCAAATCTAAAACAACTACTCCCCTAATCGGGTTATCAGATGGTCGAGGATTAATATGACCAAACTATCTAAGATGACTCTCTCCAATGTTGTATGCCACTAGAGCTACACCAACCCTTTCACGGATATATTCGTTTCGCATTTTGCCTATAAGTGTAAAACCACTCATCTATCTAAGCATTCTCATCTCTGCAACACAACTTACTTTTATGCTTCTCTTTTATAGGCCAACATTCTGTGCCATAAAGTATGGTAGGTCTCTGTTACACCGGCCCTTAAGGGCAATTTAGTCTTTTATGCGCCTAAGGGCAATTTTGTCATTATCAGCTTAAGAGCAATTTAATTATTCGTCATTTATTATTATTTAGTAAAATATTGCTAATATGTTTAGGGTTAGGGTGATGCATGAGATTTTTATATTAAATATTATGGTTATGATTTGGGAAAGACTTCCTACCTCTCAAATTGTAGGATTTGGGAGATATCGTCAACCTCTTGATTTGTAGATGCTTATATTTATGTATTCGTAATGTATTGTTTTGATTTTGGAGTGTTCGTGAAATAGAATGTTTGCCAAAATTTCTATGGAAAATCGTGTCAAGTCGAATCAGTCTCAACACTATCTTATAAAATTTTACTTCAAGTATAAGTGGCATTTTTCTATCAAATAATAGTCCTGATGCATTCCTCTATTTCAACCATCCAACTTGAATTCCACTAATAAGATCTTCATCTATATCATCATCACCTTGAACAATAAATTGATATATCTAAAACATTCACTCCTTTTAATGACTTGATCACCCATTATTACAACCCCACCACTAGATCTACTACTAAAATTATATTCTATGTATACAATTTTAAATCTATTCAAACGAAAGCCTTTAGACTATAAACTTAACTTCTATAATTCAAGTTTTTCCTGAACTCATTCTCTAGTCTTATCCACAAGAAGAATATCATCAGCGATCAACAAACACCAAGGTACATCCTCCTGTAATTGTCCAGTAAGAACATCCATAACTAAAGCAAAAAGATGTGGGCTTAAAGTAGAATCCTAATGTAATCCAACTGAAATTAGAAAATACTTGGTCAATTCTCCCCCTATTCAAACAAAACTAAAAACTCCAATATTTATGCATGTATGTATCTATAATTTTTTTTTCCACAAAGAATGGTTGGAGGCTATGATACGAGCCCCCAGCCAACCTCAATCCCGCACTGCAAGGCATATACACTCAAGCGGAATTAAACCCATGATCCCCAAAAAAGCCACGGCGAGTGGGTGTGCGCGCGCACACACACATAGATACATATATACATATATAATGACTTGAATATAGGTCATATCAACATTTTTCTTTTCTATAACTCACCAAAATACTTTTAAAATCTTATCGTAAGATTTTTCTAAAAAAAAACAAATCATATGTAGATTCTCTTTATTTTTACTTCTCCATCAAAGAGCTCAATAAATGTATAGCTTCCATGGTAAACTTGTCCGATGTAAATCCAAACTAATTTTGAGAAATCTTTGTATCATATAACCTAAGTTTAATTACTCTCCTATAATTTTATATATACACATTAACTTAATTCCTCTATAATTTTCACACTCATGGACATCCACTTTATTCTTAAAAATATAAAACAAAAAGCCTATCCCCCACTCCTCAGTCATCTTTTTAGTTTTTAAAATAATATTAAAAATTTTAGTAAGTCGAGAAATTCTCAAATCTCCTTAATATTTTCAAACTTCTATTAGAATATCATGAGTTACTGGTGATTTTATTTCTTTAAAGTTTTCTCAACTTTTGTTGTATTAATATGACGGTAAAATTAAAGTCTTATTATTATTAACGATATTAAGATCACTTAAGTCAATCGTATTTTCAAAATTTTTATTGAATAGTTTATCAAAATATCTCACCCACCTTTATTGAATATCCTCATCTAAGAAAAATATTTTTTTAATTTCATTATTAATACGCTTTATAGAACTAAATCATTACTTTTATTATCTCTTCGTTTGGCCACTTTATAAAAATATCTTTCAATCCTTTGAGTATTTAATCTATATATAATGATCACTAAAAGTATAATTCTTAGTATCACAGATTTTTTTCTTACACTTCCCACGACCACCTTTTTTTTAATTCTTTAAGCATTTAAAATTAAACCAACTTTTATAACAAATTTTTTTAAATTTTATATTTTCTTGCATTTATTATTCCACTTATTATTCCACTACCAACTATTTTTATTTATACAAGTTTTTCCCTTCACCTTTCCGAGTACATCTTTTGCAAATTGCATAATATCGCTTCTCACTTTATCTCACATATAATTAACTTCTTCGTGAACATCTAAAATCTTAAGATCTTAAAAATTACTAACAAAAATAATTTTATTTGTCTTATAAATGTCCTCACCTAATTCTATGATAATATTTTGCTGTATTTTTCATCTTCCATCTCTTCATTTTAAAATCCAAAATCAATAATTTATGTTGAACACTTAAATTTTTACTTAAAATAACCTTATAATTTTTACACTCTCGACGATTTATTTAAAAAAAAAATAATTTGTGTTTTATTAGATCTATCCTTATAAATGATAATATCCTCATATATTTTCTTAAAGAAAGTATTAACAATAAAAAATCATAAGCTAAAGCAAAACCAAATACGGTTCAAACTTCTTCATTAGTCACTCTAAAACTATAACCACCATGAATATTTTTAAAATTTTCTACCATTCTACCAATATGCTTATATAAATTTTCTCCAATAAATTTTTTTTCTTCAAAAGATATCTTTTGCATTAATTCTTTCAGGTCATTCCATTTTTTTAACATATATCTAAATAAACAAGAGAAGTATAAGCACTTATAACATTAAAAAACTTAGTATCAATAACAATCATTAGAGTTATAATTATATCCCTAATTCTATTAATTTTTATAATATTATCTTTCAAACTCTTATCTATAATTACACCTACATCATTTCTAGTACGACTCTTGCCTAAATACCAAAGTTTAAAATATAAGTTATTAATCTCCTCAATTTTTTCTCCAACTCATTTAGTTTCATGAATGTATAAGACATTTATCTTCCTATGAATCATGATATCTACTAAATATTTATAGTTATTTTCTATTATTTTGTTTGTTTGGTATTTTTTCTTTTATTTCATATCATAAAGTTTGTTAGAACTTTCCCTCTTTGATCCACTAACTGGGTTCTATCTCATTATATAAACTTAACTTCACTCCA
The DNA here is from genome assembly GCA_002079205.1 of Phalaenopsis hybrid cultivar. NCBI lineage: Eukaryota > Viridiplantae > Streptophyta > Magnoliopsida > Asparagales > Orchidaceae > Phalaenopsis > Phalaenopsis hybrid cultivar. Next base: position 20,129 of record JXCR01090045.1, read on the forward strand.
CCCTTTGGAATAAAAAACTTAATTTCTTCACGTGTAGTTAAGATGTCCATGTTTACCATTTATAAGAAAGGATGGGTTCGAAGACCATCATCATAATGATATTGTCAAACTCTAAAATTGGACCTATGCTAGCAAGCCCCAACTTCCATTTACATATCAAAAGTTTTGAAGAAATAACTCCAGTTTAACTTTTCATTTTACTATGGGTTCCACAAGATAAGAACCACTCTATGAATGATTGTTAATTTGTATGTCGTGTTGGCTCAAAATTCACTCCTTAACTCATAGTTGAATAAATCTATAAGCTAGATTGAAATCAAACCCATTCCAACCACAAGCCAAACTCAAGCCATCTATGATTTGATTGAGATGACCAAAGTCGACGATAGATGAATGTGCTCTCACCCCTAATGAGAAATGTGCTAAAATAAGCATAAGGTTATAAAACTAAATAAAGTTTAAAAGCTAATAAATTGAGAAATAATATAATAATAATTAATTATATCATATGCAATCCTAGTAAGTATAATATTAACAATTATTACAATAAAGCGAAACTCAAGTGCAATAATTTTCAGTATCTTTGATCAATTATTCAGAATATAAGGAATATAGACTAGAATATAACTTATATAAAGTTAGGAGGATGGGAGGGTTAAAATAGAGATGTGCCTTCATAGCAATTATGTCATGAAATACTACAAACCATGTAATGAAATAATTTTATTAAAAATTAAAAAAAAAAGTCGCAATTAGATCAACTATGTTATATGAATAACATTGTGGCAATAAGAAAGTTATTGATAGTTAAGGTGAGCATGATAAGAATAAGAATATTAAGATCGATATATGGAAAAACCAGAAAGAGTATATCTACAGATGATTATACTCAAGAAATCGAATTGAACATAAAGTAGTTATAAATAGATTTAGGAAGTTTGCATATATATACAGGATATTAAAAAAATACTCTCATTAGATTGGAATATATAAACAGTCTTAAAGAACAGATATACCTAAGGCAAAATTGGTAAAAGTTGTTCGAAAACCAACTCAAATGAATGAAAAAAAAGGATTCATGACACCAACTTAAATAATTAGGATAAATAATACCAATAAAGATGAACAGATATTTTTTCACATGCCCCCTATTTCTAACAAACCTGAAACACTTAAACTTTAGTTTCAAGTGAAATTATTCATGTTTGTAGCATCATAAAAAGCTTGGAGTCTTTTACTCTAGTTCTATGTACCTTTCACTTTCTCATAGAGCTAATCTGAAGCTAACCAAAAGAAATCATAGTTGATAATGATAAATTAAAGTTAAAAAAAATGCATAAATAAAATTGACACAAAAACAGCATATGCACACAGGCCAATAAATAAATCCCAAACTAGAATTCACAAATCTCACAGCAAAAAAGCAAAATAAAACTTGGTTGGCCACTTCACTAGTGAATTTCAACATGAACTTCAACAAAAGACTACACCTTTCAATAATCCATGGCCAAGCCCTGGACTGCTCCATCTCCCTAGTCACACTAATTGGCAACCCAATGAATTTTTTCATATGATTTATTATCCTTCTTTTGAATAAGAACACCAAATAATCTCTTGATGAATAGAATGAATTATTAATGCATTTTTTTTTCTTGTTTGCAAGTTATGATGAAGCTTAGCAGCCGATCCTCCAAGAAAACTTAGATGAGTTCCAAGTTATCCCTTTTTTCTGTTTTATCCCTTTCCTCTCTCCATCAAATAATTCCGAACTCCTAACCTAGCCAAGACGACCATTTACATCTCCTCTACAACCCTAAAACAACTCTCGTGCACCTTTCATAGTCAAAAACCTCATCCCTGTACCACATCCTAAAATATTCTCGAGTGTTTACCTTCCCCAGTAAACTGTAAACAAATTCCATCACCTACNCTTGTTTGCAAGTTATGATGAAGCTTAGCAGCCGATCCTCCAAGAAAACTTAGATGAGTTCCAAGTTATCCCTTTTTTCTGTTTTATCCCTTTCCTCTCTCCATCAAATAATTCCGAACTCCTAACCTAGCCAAGACGACCATTTACATCTCCTCTACAACCCTAAAACAACTCTCGTGCACCTTTCATAGTCAAAAACCTCATCCCTGTACCACATCCTAAAATATTCTCGAGTGTTTACCTTCCCCAGTAAACTGTAAACAAGTTCCATCACCTACACAAGCCTCCCCCCTCCTACATAACCCTAAATTCTAACAAGCTACTGCCACTTCTCAACCCACCAACTCCATGGCTGCTTCTTGAGCCCTTGACCCTTCAAAACCATACAAATAATTCCCCTCACCATATATATCAGCTCAAGACCTCCACTTTATCCTCCATAAAACCTAACCCAATCTAATCCATACCAAGGCTTGCACNTCCTTGACCCTTCAAAACCATACAAATAATTCCCCTCACCATGTATATCAGCTCAAGACCTCCACTTTATCCTCCATAAAACCTAACCCAATCTAATCCATACCAAGGCTTGCACTACCTCTCTACAGCCCACCATAAGCAAGAGAGTCCCTTCCTATATTTATATAAAAGTTTGAAAATGCGTCGCAAGAACAAAGAAAGATACAAGTTAAAGCTAGATGTGTGACAAATTTTCATGTAAAAGTACCTGAAGTAGCTAGCAAGTGATTACGGATGCATATATCAATTCCCATTTCCAGCAGCATCATTAGAATAATGGCTGCAGCTATATGAGCCGATATATGCAGAACTCCAATAACAGCGCGCCGTTTCCATGACATCTTTGTAGGAATAAATGAAAATGATAGCAATATCAACAGCAAAGTCCCAGTTGAAGACACGTATGAATGTTCTACCATGTACATAAAAGCATTCCACATAGCATTAGCAAAGCTCTTGATGCGGCCAGACCAAGAATCATCATGAAGGATTCGGAATACACCGCACTGAAATTGAAAAGGATGAGTTCAGTTTTTCTCAATCCAATTTGGACGGTGTTTGCAAAAATTTAACTGGGATTGCGAGAATATCATGTGCAGTTCCATCATCTATGGAGGATGATAATTATTTAAAAAGGGGGAAAAGAAAATGAAGAAACATAAATCCGATTCATATCTAAGTATAATCTCGTTACTTAACCAGCAAAGGCAAAATACTGATAGTATGATAAACATTAAACACACAAAGAAAAATTAGGAAAATTAACAGTTGAAGTCATTTCAATGCATTTTTGTCTTCACTAATCTACTAAATCATAAATGGCATAAAAAAAGCTATAAATATCAAATAAGAACTTAAAAAATCAAGCAGATGACGGGTTCACCGACCTCAAGTTCCCTAAATCGAATCTGTGGTCGAGAAAGGGAGATGGCGTCGAGGTTGAACTGCTTACAACAACGTTAGCATTCATTTAAAAGTTGATTTTAGCTATAATTTTTAATTAGAATAGTATAAGGTATGAAATTTAAGGTGATAAATTTATTATGAGGTTTTAATATATGCAAATAATGATAATAGTTATAATTGTAGTTATAATAACTAGGATTAGATTATTAAAGTTTACCTTATCTTTTATATAAGATTGATAAATTTTAAATATGATA
>JXCR01090045.1:32663-43923 GCA_002079205.1 Phalaenopsis hybrid cultivar
ATAACACCAAGCATAAAATGGTTGGAAAATAACATATATGGTGGCTACTACTTACAAATTAGAAAAAAAATCACATAATTCTTATTTTTGCTCAATAGAATTCTTCATCATTCATTTGACATAAAGCAAGGGTTAGTAGTCATGCTCAAAACAAATTGTTGTATTTATTAAAATATATTATGATTTTTTCCTCAAACAAAATGTCCTTCCAATTGAATGATCCTAATCTTATATATGCATTTAGTTAATCATGTTTTATTTAATTTTAAAATTTTAATATTTTTTAGGTGTATTATATATGTGAAACATATAACTTTTAAGAGTGGAGTTCCATGATGTAATTTAGTTTTAAGACATGATGATGAAGGTAAAGTATAAAATTAATTGACTTTCTTTTTAAATGTTAAACATCATGAAAACTCTCTTCAGAATTAGAAATGGCAAGCAATATAGCTAACTCCATTAGAATGAAATGGTTTTTTTTAATTGTTATTATTAAATTAAATGAAATGTGTTCCTTACATAATTTGCTCCTAATTTAGTTAATATAATCATAGTAATTAGTATAAGAGATCAATCTTAATTATTTCATAATTATAACTTACACTACAGGAAAAAGCGTGAAAACCAAAATCTTAAATTTTCGTCGATAATAATATCATATTTTGTGAAGGTCTTACAATGGCTGATGTGTTAGGTATTTCCGACGGCATAAAAATAAGACATACAGTCACTTATGAGCAGTAGATTAGTTTTCGATGGTTTTTTCTATAACAAATAAATTTCATCATCGGTTATAAACACATAATAACCGGCAACCATATGTCGTTGGTTATTTATGAACTCGCCATTTGACAAGGCGTTAACCGACGGTCAATGTCGTCGGTATTAATGTTAATAACTACAAAGTTGAAGCCGTTTGTAAGCCATCAGAAAGAATCATTTATACCACCAAAATTCACTACAATCCCAAAGTTGCCCTAATCTTGATCTGCCTCTCCTCCCCTCCCCTAACCCTCTCTTACCCTCCCCTCTCCTGGCGACTCCAACGACTTGGTGATAACATCTTCGGCGACTCCAAATCCAGCGACTCTAGCTCTGATGACTCACTCGCTCTGACACTCAAAAGTATTGTTAGATACTCTTACATCTTACATGAGGAGGTACCTTGGTTAAGTTTTTTGGTATTGATTTCCTTCTTGTGGATATATCTAAGGTGCGAATGCCTTAGATATCTCGGGTCAAGTGTTATAGGTGATGGTGATGTAGAAGGGGAAATTATTAATAGAATTCAATTTGGTTGGTTAAAGTGGATGAATGAGTATTGCTTAATTTGAAAGAAAAATTTTATAAGATGGTGGTGAGACCTGCATTCTCTATGGCACAAAATGCTTGCCTTTAAAAGTGAAGTATGAAATTAACTTAAGTGTTGCTGAGATGAGAATGCTTAGGTGTGTGGGTGGCTTTACACTTAGAGATAAAATGTGAAATGAATAATTCTGTGAAAGGGTTAGTGTAGCTCCTATGTTGGACAAAATTAGAAAGTCATCTTAGATGGTTTGGTCACATTAAACGTCGACGATCTGATGATCCAGTTAGGAGAGTAGATGTTTTAGATTCAATTTATGTTAAGAAAGGCAGAGGTGGACCTAGAATGACTTGAGCATTTTGTTTAAAAAAATGATTTTAATTTATTATAATAAAATGAAAATATGACACTCAATAGGATGCAATGGAGAAAAAGAATTCACATAGCCGACCCCAATTAGTGGGTTAAAGGCTGGTTGTTGTTGGTGGTGAAACTTGCGATGCTCTATGACACAAAATGTTTGCCTTTAAAAGAGAAGAATGAAATTAAGTTAAGAGATGACTAGATGAGAATGCTTAGGTAGATGAGTGGATTTACACTTAGAGACAAGTTGTGAAATGTGTATATTTGTGTAGGGTTGTAAAGGATGTAGAGTTAGCGAGCTCAGGTTGGGCTTTAATGAGCTCAGGATGAGCTCGTGTTTGGCTCGTTCGAAATTGTCCGTGTTCAAAATCGGCTCATGTTCGAAACTGGCTCATGAACAGTGTGTTCTCGTTCGACTCGATTTAAATATTCGTTTTCGTGTTTGGCTCGAAATTGGATCCTCAAATTAAACTGAAAAAATAAATGTAGTGTGTTGGATTCGAACCTGGATCAAATATATGCAAAAGAATATACATAATTACATTACTACAAGAGCAGTTATGTTTTAAACTTAGATATAAATATATATAAAATATTGTTATATAAATAATATAAATAATATATGTAATATATTATTATATAAATAATTATATAATTTTTTTTTTTAATTTCGAGCTAAATCGAGCCAAACACGAGCAAACAAAGAGTTATTCTTGTTCGGCTCGTTTATATTTCGAGCTTTAAGAACTTGTTCGTGTTCGACTCGTTTACTTAACCAACGAGCCGAACACGAGTTGTTCGTGAACAACAAGTTTTTTTGATAACCCTATATCTGTGATAGGGTTGGTGTAGTTCCTATCGCAAACAAAATTAGGATTTATGAAGGATTTAACTTAAATCCCACGAAACGGTAGAAAATCCCTCTGTAAATCCTACTGGTTCTTAAAGCCCATTTTTTTTTTCATTTTGTCTTAAATCTAGGATTTATCAAAAGAAGTAGGAAGCATGATTTATCAGATTTAAAGAGGTTGAAGCTTGTGGGATAAATCCATTAAACAAACTAATAATTTGATTTTTTTTAATATGAATTTACTAAAAGAACCTTGACAATCGTTCGAAAATTAATTGTGGATTGAATTTCTTTCGAACTGACCTCCAATCAGATCAAAATCGGTTCGTTTAACATCATATTAATGTTAGGTCTGTCGAAGATTGTTAAATCCATTACGGTGTCTCTTTTTCATATTCTTTTTGCTTTGTGCATCTGTATTTAAAATTTCAGCAATTTGTATATTGCACTGTACAATTTTTTCTTCCATTTACTCTGTACTTATGTTTTTGTCAGTTTCAGTAGTCTATAAATTTTACACATGCAATTTAGTGTTGACCTTTCTTTTTACTACATATTATTGTACTTTCATCTTTAGTAGTATGTAGATGTACTACTTAAATGTACTTTCCTGCTTGCAGATGAATTCTAAAAGAAGGGGTGACATAAGTAATTGAAAAGATTAATAGGTATAAAATTCAAATAAATATCAAAACTTATTTAGTCTCTCACTTTCATTAATCATATGTTTTGTAAGAGGCCTTCTAGAGGTTCAAAAAGAGTTCACAATCCTTTTAAGTACGATCTCTAGAGGGAGGCTATCAGCAGGAAGAAGAAGGGCAAGGTCTATGGGTCGGGGTCCCATGTGCCGACTTATGATGCCTGTTCGGCCTCTAGCACATCCTGTGCTTCTACTTCCACTTCACAAAAAGAGGAGATGCATTGCCAGGTTATTGCTAAGGTGTTGCTCAGGTAGCTGCCCCGAGAACGGAGATGAGGGCAGAGATCGAAGCGGTGTTGCGTTCGAAACTGCAAAAAAGGATTGAGCCAGTGCAGGATGAGCGTGTGGATGATGATCATGAGGAGAAGACACGGGATGAGGTGGAGGATGAGTAGGGGGTTATTACTTTCTTTGGTTGTTTATTGAACAATTTATTACTAGCAAACATTAGTTTTGTTATGCAGTTGTGCATTTCGTTTGTTTTAATTCAATTATTTTTATAGTATTTATGCATATGATTTATGTGTTAATTAGTTATGTTGCTGCATTGTGCTATGTTTTGATTTATGATTGCAGGTGGGTAGATTGTAGCATTGAAAGAGGACTTTATAATTTTTTTATGATGGTATAGATTTTCGACTTCTTATTGACGGTTTTACGACAGTTTATCGAACAAGCGACAGTTTTCTGATAGTCTATTGAACAAGAGACATCTGGGTGCTACATGTTTGCTGCAGATAAAGTCATCGATAAATTCTCACGTTTAACCGATGATTTGGCTACTGTTTATCGACAAAACCACGAGACTTTTCTGACAGAATTGAAACACTTTTCCTATAGACGTTTTCGTCAGTTATATAACCGACCGTCAAGCTACAATTAAACAAGACATATTTTTGAATCTATAGTGATGGTTATTGTACGTTGGTTAACTGTTTGTTGATGTAAGCCGTCGTTAAATCCGTCGAGAATGTAATTACTGGCAAGCATTTTTGCTAAGTCAACTTTGTCGTAGCTAAACCGTCGGTAAATATATTAATTGCGATTTATCCATTATTACCCACGGAATTTGGCTGTCGGTAATAAACTATTTTCTTGTAGTGTTATCATTCACTACATTTGGAGAGGTTGAAATATTTGTGAGATTAGATCCAAACTTTTATTAAACTTGGTCTTCTCAATATAAAGGAGCTCTAGCACTAATAAATTATTATTAAGTTTATTTTGGTTCCATAGTAATAAGTATTTAAGATTTATCATAGTGACACCATAAAAATGTAATGCATTAGGCTTAATTAAAGCATAGAAAACTCAATCAAAATAATGCAGGGCATAAATTTCAGCTTGCAATATCATCCTAAAAAATTTTTGATCAAGGTTTATGGCATTTATTTAAACTATAACTATTTATTTTATATATTTTGCAAGATAATAAGAAAATAGCNGGAGCAGAATATAAAGAAGAGGCGTTTACATACATACCATCCAATTCATGTGTATTTAATATCTTACAACTAAATTGTACTTCTTACATTTATATGATCCAAATCTTTCACATCGTATAAAAAACACAATTATTTTAACTTGTAAAATATAAAATACACCTTTTTATGCGTAGGCAAGGTGGCATATATGTAAAAGTTGAAGTGTAGGTGCTGGATATGTAAATACATAGGAATTAAGTGGTGTGCATGCAAATCTTCAAAGATTTATTAACAGGTATACTATATGAAAATAGAGTTTTTTTATCCATTTTATGTTCAGATAATAATTTTGAAGTCTCAAGTTTTATATTAAAAAAGTTTTGCAAATCTATCCATCCATTGCAAGAAGATGGCTACCAGAATTTCTCCCTAGTTTCTCTTTTAGATCTTAAACTATTTAAAAAGAAGCTGGATTTCACCAATCAAACAGTCAAATACGTTATGCTTGACATGAAATGTTGTTTNATGGAGGGGATTCATACCCTCGTCTCTTGCTCTCCTTCGATTATCTAGATTCTGGTCAAGGGTAATCTCCCCCTTGCTTCATCCTTATATCTGCAAACCTCCGTTGAAGTTGAAGAATCTCCTGTTGTATCTCTTCCCAGGTAGGCTTGAGTATGTATTTCCTTGGTGGCATTGCTAGAGTTTCGAGTGGGAGGTGAATAGTGTATGAAACAAATTGAGGGTGCCAAAAGTCTAATTAGAGGTTATTGATTTTGAAAATCAGCAAAAGAATTTAGGGTTAGGTCAAATTTAGCTATGGTTTGGTGGTTGGCAGGAAAGAAAATTTTTTTTGGTGAAGGTGGCTTGGGTAGGGGCTGAAGCCAGGAAACCCTAGAATATGACAAAGGTTGGAATAGCTCCAATACCAAATGATATTGGACCCAAACCATGACCTAACGACAAATTTATTGTTGAATTCAAAAGTTACAATGACAAATCCTCAAAAACATGGACACGACATGTGCCAACAACGACTCTGCAAAATAAGGAAGAAAACAACACAACCCACATAAACGAATCCTTAGACGAGGGTGACAGACCCAGAAGGGAAAAAAAAGACAACGGTAGCGAAGGGTGAATGGCAACTGGTGGCAACGGAGCAAGATGGAGTAAGAGGGTTGGCGACCTACTGGGAGGAGGCTGGCAAAAAGTGGTTGTGGCGTAGAAGGGAGTAGGAGAGGTTGTGGGGGACTGGACAGTTGCAGGAAGCGCAAGCAAGAGGGACTGAACAGCAGCAAGGACCGGTGTCTGGGATTGGACAGATGAAGGAACAGGTCTTGGAGGGGCTAGCGCAGCAAAAACTGGCTCAGAAGTGCTGACGGCATCAAGGACATGCCCCGGGGTAGAGGATTGGGGAGGGGGTGCTAGCGACAGCAGGAACGTGTCAGGAAGGCCAGTGCACTGACTTGAAGATGACTGGAAGCACAGACAACATCAAGAAGAGTGGTTGGAAGGCCTGAGTGGTGGTTGGAAGAAACCTGATGGCTGAAAGGCTGGTGCATAGAGGAGATGGCAACGAGTACATGGAGGAGAATATGGAAGGATAACTATTCTTGCAGGATCGAGTTATAATAGAAGTACACCTAGAATAGTTCGAGAAGATCACCACCTCGAACGAGTTAAAGCCGGAGCACCTCCTCGCCTTCGAATACAACCCTAGAAAGGAAAATTGTCTCCGACGTGAGGCTGGATAGAAATCTGGAATCAAGAAGACCAAAAACTAAACCCTAAGACAACAAACTACATATTTATAATGAATAATAGTAGTTAGAATATGAAGAAATTAGAATATAAAGGAAATAAAATTATGAAGGGAATAGAAAAAGGAAAGAAATAAAAGAGGAAGAAATAGAAATAGGAAAGGAAGTGAAACATGTANCATACCACACAATTATTATGTATTTACATATTTATATGCAAACCATTTGAATCCTTAACATCACTTCAAAAATGCCACCTTCACTATCTTTTAAAAAGTGAAATACACATTTTCATGCATGGGTACAAGACACCAAGATGGTATAAGTGTAAATATCAAACTTACTTTAGGTGTTAGATAGATATGTAAAATACATAAGAACTGTGTGGTTTTGGAGATAAAGAGAATTGGATTACTCTTCCATGGCCTTGAGCCAAAGTGGGGTTGGTCTGGCNTGCTAAATGAGGCAATTTTGTTAAATGGTGCCTACTATTTAACAACTTCATGCCCGCAAATTGAAAGCTTNGAATTTGGCAAGTTCAAAACTTGCAATAATAGGCACTGATCATTGTTTTTAGTCCATACATGCCAAAATTAAAGCCTATGATATTTAATCCCTTCTACCCATATCCCTTATCATGGACAGCTATGAAGTTATAACCCATGTTACAAAACAGAAAGAAAGCTGCCGAGATTTGAGGATAAAGTGCAATCACAATAATTTGCTAACACATAAAAAATAAACAGAGAAAGTTTATGAACCAACTACTTAGCAATCACAGCCATACAGTCAGAACCAATAAAATGAACCAACTTTCCAATAATTTTGTCACATTAGGGGTTTTTGGTAGCAGGATTTACTGCCAAACAGCAAAAATGACATATTTAAATCCTCCGTGCTCTCAAATTCTGTTTTTCCTCCCCTTTGCCTTAAATCCAGGATTTAGTAAAGCACGTTGGAAGACGGATTTAGGGATTTAGAGAAGATGAAGCGTGCGAAGGCTTGTCGGAGGAAGGGAGAGAAAAACGAGGGTTACCTTTCTTAATGGTTTTGTGTAGAAGCGGAAGAGGAGGAGGCGAATAATGACAGTTTCGGAGATCTTTGGCTTCCGAGACAACTCTAATGGCGACTGAGGGTTTCCGGCAGGAGAGGGAAAGGGGTAGACAAGATTGCAGTTTTATTTTGAGTCAATTTTTATTAATTTAATTGATTAGTAGTTAAAATTAATAAAAATATGTAATTAATTAATAGTTAATTAATAAAAATTTGCATATTAAATTTAATGGTTTAATAAATTTTAAATAATTAATAATTCGTTTATTAAATAAATGTTTATTTTATTAATTAATGAATGTTAAATTGTTATTTAATATAATTATTTTAATAATATTATTTCTAATGATTAATTGGTACAGTAAATNGTGGTTTAATAAAATTTAAATAATTAATAATTAGTTTATTAAATAAATGTTTATTTTATTAATTAATGAATGTTAAATTCTTATTTAATATAATTATTTTAATAATATTATTTCTAATGAGTAATTGGTACAGTAAATTTTAAGTTATTTATTAGCATACATAAAAACTAAAAACTTAATTTAACTTTAATTAGACTTAATAATTTATGATGAGAGAAAAATTATTCAAATGCCTTTAGATAATCATTTTATTTATTTTAAATCAAGTTTACTTAACACAAAAAATCAAGATAGAATTGGGTTGAAAAAAAAGGATGATTGGGTTTTGATTATTAATACTACATATGAGTAGGGCTCTGAACCAGTCGATTTTGAGCAAATCAAGTAGCGGCTTGAAATGAGATCGAAATTATTTTAATGGTTCGAACTCGGCTTATGGCTCGAGTCATCTTAATTCTGATTTGATACCGATTAAAATCAGACAATTTACAAGCCGGCTTNCTAATACTACATCTGAGTAGGGCTGTGAACCAGTCGATTCCGAGCAAATCAAGTAGCGGCTTGAAATGAGATCGAAATTATTTTAATGGTTCGAAATCGGCTTATGGCTCGAGTCATCTTAATTCTGATTTGATACCGATTAAAATCAGACAATTTACAAGCCGGCTTGAATTGTAAGTGAATCGGCTCGAAATTTAAACGAGCCAGCTCGAATGTCATTTTTTGCTCGTAAGCCGAATAACCAGGCTCAAAAACCTTACATATCTAGCTCGAAATCCAAGCTTGAGCCGACTTAAAAAACATAATGAGCCGGCTCGAAACTTTCATTCGAACAAAATTAATTATTGATATGAAAAACAAAAAAGTTTAAATAAAAATAGTTCGTTTTTTTTTATTGAATGAATTATCAAAATACAGATTTACAAATTAAAATGAAGTAAAATAAATATTACTTGTACCATTATAATAAAAACTCATAAATTATAAGTTACATATTACAAATTTATAAATTACATGACAATTATAAATATCAAATATAAGAAGGTAAAGTCAGGTGTTCGATATATATATATATATATATNTTCGAACAAATGTAATTATTGATATGAAAAACAAAAAAGTTTAAATATAAATAGTTCGTTTTTTTTTATTGAATGAATTATCAAAATACAGATTCACAAATTAAAATGAAGTAAAATATATATTATTTGTACCATATAATAAAAACTCATAAATTATAAGTTACATATTACAAATTTATAAATTACATGACACTTATAAATATCAAATATAAGAAATTAAATGTAAAGAGTAAAATAAAATGATCCTTCAATCAAACTTGATGACACAATAAAATAAATATTTAGTGGCACGGTGGATCCCACTGCAATTCCTACAATCGTAATTATGAGTCGTTCGGACAGAACAATTCCCCTTTTTGACAAGTAGGTTTGAAAGATTAATAAGATTTGAAAGACTACCTAATTAGTTTCATAATGATAATTAATGTTGGGCCTACTCTTACTTTCATGATGGGCCACAACAGATATAAGAAGTCATCCAAAGTGGTGGGCCATGCACAGCCTTTCACATGGGCCCGAAGAGGATGATGAAATCACGTGTGAGCTGTATGAAATGGCGGGACCCAGACATTGTCGGCTCCGAACCAGATCCTGGAATCTTTGTCCTCGGTGTTCTTTAACTTCACATATTTTATTGTGGNAGTCCTCCGAAGTGGTGGGCCATGCACAGCCTTTCACATGGGCCCGAAGAGGATGATGAAATCACGTGTGAGCTGTATGAANTACAGTTAATTTTAAGTTATTTATTAGCATACATAAAAACTAAAAACTTAATTTAACTTTAATTAGACTTAATAATTTATGATGAGAGAAAAATTATTCAAATGCCTTTAGATAATCATTTTATTTATTTTAAATCAAGTTTAATTAACACAAAAAATCAAGATAGCATGTCATGAGAATTGGGTTGAAAAAAAAAAAGATGCGTTGGTTTTCATTATTAATACTACATCTGGGCCAATCAAGGAGCAGCTTGAAATGAGATCGAAATTATTTTAGTGGTTCGAAATCGGGTTATGGCTCGAGTCATCTTAATTTTGATTTGATACGGATTAAAATCAGACAATTTACGAGCTGACTTAGAATTGTAAGTGAGTCGGCTCAAAATTTAAACGAGCCAGCTCGAATGCCATTTTTGGCTCGTGAGTCATATAACCAGGCTCAAAAACCTTACATATCTAGCTCGAAATGAGCCGCTCGAAACTTTCATTCGAACAAAATTAATTATTGATATGAAAACAAAAAATTTAAATAAAAATAAAATGTTTTTTTTTATTGAATGAATTACCAAAATATAGATTTACAAATTAAAATGAAGTAAAATAAATATTATTTGTACCATTATAATAAAAAAACTCATAAATTATAAGCTACATATTACAAATTTATAAATTACATGACAATTATAACTATCAAATATAAGAAATTACATGTAAGAGTAAAATAAAATGATCCTTCAATAAATAAATATTTAGTAGCACGGTGGATCCCACCGCAATTCCTACAATCGTAATTATGGGTCGTTCGGACAGAATAATTTCCCTTTTTGACAAGTAGGTTTGAAAGATTAATAAGATTTGAAAGACTACCTAATTAGTTTCATAATGATAATTAGTGTTGGGCCTACTCTTACTTTCGTGATGGGCCACAACAGATATAAGAGGAGTCCTCCGAAGTGGTGGGCCATGAACAGGCTTTCACATGGGCCCGAAGAGGATGATGAAATCACGTGTGAGCTGTATAAAATGGGGGGACCCACGCATTGTCGGCTCCGAACCAGATCCTGGAATCTTTGTCCTCGGTGTTCTTTAACTTCACATATTTTATTGTGGACTATTATTCTTAGACGACAGAGCGCACATCACAGTCACATCTCGCCGGCTCACATTACACGACAGATATATCCATCACTATTTTCAGAAACATAAAATAAGATTAACCCGATAAAAATATTAGTTATAAATTTTCGATTATTTTTTTATATATTTTTATTAATTTTTATTATATATTATTGCATGTTAGAGGTAAATATTTAAGTAATAATTTTGCATTATTGCTTCATATCTCCAAGTTGAGTCTTTCATTTTGTGCAGACAATAAGAGTTCATTTATAATTTTTAAGAATGATAATTTAGTATTTTTCTAGGTGTCAAAATAATTCATAGAAAGGGTCATATTATTGTTTTAATCATAGATATTTTATTTAACATTTAAATTGTTAAAACCTTTTTTGACTTGGAGTTTTGTATTATTCATGGGTTATGCCCGAATCTTACTAACATCGAGCAAAGAGATGGAGAGAGAGAGAGAGAGAGAGAGAGAGAGAGAGAGAGAGAGAGGGGGGGGGG
>JXCR01090045.1:43953-59335 GCA_002079205.1 Phalaenopsis hybrid cultivar
GGGGGGGGGGAGATAAAGGTAGAGATGCACAACAACTTGCCATGTAGGAGTGAAATTGGGTGTTCTGCCTCTCTGGCTCTATGACCCATTTTATATTATTGAAATTTGGTTGTAAGAAAAAATAAGAAAAAAAAAAAAACTCCACCAAACCTTCTCCTTTCTCGAGGAAGAACCACTCTTTACAAATCATAGAATCCCGCATTTTTTTTATATAAATGATTATGTAAATATGCATAATATTAAGTTATTTTCAACAATTTTATGTTATATATGTGAGCTTTATGTCATGTTTGATATTTTTATGTCATGTTTTGATAGTTTTATGTTATATCTGATAGTTTTATGTCGTGTTGGTATCTTTATATCATGTCTGACAACTTTATGTCATGTCAGACAATTTTAACCTGAATTGCCCACATGAATTTCATGTGGACAAGTTGGCCAGTTTGACAACTCGTCAGGTTAAGCCGTTCGTCAATTCATAAGTTTGATAGGTTAGAAAGTTTTTCAATTTGTCAATTCCTCAGTTCATTAAGCAATTCGTCAATTTGTCTGTTCATCAGTTCAGACAATTTGGCACTTAGTTAATTTGTCAGTTCAACCAATTAGACAGTTCGTCAATTCGTCAATTTGGCAATTGGTTTAGATGTATGCATAAATACTTAAATAATCTCAATATTGAGTAAAGTCGATTTAGAAAATTTATTTTACTAAGATACTTGATTTTATTATAAGCATACGGAATCATGAGACCATTAAATTGTTTATTAAATTTAAAATTATATATAATCTAATGATATTTTAAGTGCATCATTAGGAACATTGGAACTCAAATTAGATCACCTTTAGGGTTTATTGATTTGTTTATCCAAATGTTTAATTTGATTATTAAATTATTTAAATTATAATTCTGATGTTGTATCATATATAAAAATATGAAAAATATAATATTCTTTTAGTGATTGTATTTTCATGGCCATCATCATCAACGTCATCGTCATTGTTGTTGTTATTATTATTATTGAAACGAAAGAGTACATCAATCAAACTCTACATGCAATTCTAAACATAACATCTCCAATGTAATAAGTATTATTGGTAGTATTACGACATAATTATGATTTAAGATTTAAAATTTAATAAAGTTTTTAAACTTTAATAGATTTTAAATTATCAAAAATATTATAGTTGCTCAATATTTGGACGCGTAAATTTCTATTTATTGCAACAATATATCCCTTACAACAATATCTAACATTTAAATGTATCTCATGACCGACATCAATGATGAATATATGTCACATCCTCATTCATGAGCCGTCTGACATACGCATCATGATTTTTCATCAAGCTACCGCAAATAAATTTTGTACAATGTAAGTAGTATTTGAATATTTCCTCGAAAATTAAATTTTATGTATTAGAATACATATAAATTAAGCGGCATTATTTAAATGCTCCAAGAAAAAAAATTCATTTCTTTTCAGATGTAAAATATTTTTCGGTGCAATTTTTTTTCTTGAAAAAAAAAAAAAAAACTCACGAATTCGATATTTTAGATAAAAATTATATAATTTTAAACTTATTTATTTATTACGCAATGAACCCTGTAAAGTGCTGCGGCTACAAATGCGCATAAAGTTGAAATATTAGTTTTGTCCGGGTACCTTATCGTCTAACGTCTTCCTCCATTTATGTGCAGTGCCAAAGGCTGCGACTTTTCATGATCTTGCCCAAGAAATCTCTTCTTTTTTAAGAGCTCTTTCATTGCTTAAAGTAAAAGGTTGAGCATTTAACTTCTTTTTAAAGCATTTACAAATACTGAAATTTTCTTCATAAAATCAACCTTTTCTACACTTTTTTCTTCACTCAAATTTTGATCTTGCAATTTTAAATTTTAAGAGAAATATTTGCTTAAGAAATGAATCTTAGAGTTCAAAGAAGTGTTAGAATAGTTCTCAAATTTCTTAAATTATTTTGACATTTTTATAAATTCTGAGGTTAAAATGATCGCATATAAATATTATAAGAAGATTTTAACACTTTACTCTTTAGAAAATATGTATTTAAGTTCTTAACAACCTATTTTTTTGTTTTATTTTATTTTGATGACATGTTTGGATAAAATTAAAAAATTTAAGAATAATTACATAGAAATCACCTAAAACATTGATATTTATAAATTAACACCCATATAACTTTTTGAACAAGAATATGATAAAATGAAAAATATGAGTTGAGGTTCTATAATAAATTTTGATATTTGAGTGAGAATTTGAAAAATGAATGAAAGAGAATGGTAGATTTGTAAATATTAATGTTTGGGGTGGTTTGTATGTTATTGCTCCAAAATATTAAATTGTTATAGAATTAAAATGTCGCTCATTCTCTCTCATTCTTGGCGTTCTCTTCCACTGCTGTTTTCCTCTACAGTGCACCTCTCGATCTTGACGTTCTCCTCGCACCGCCCTCACCATTTCTCTCTCCGCCGCCGTTGAACTCATCGGAGGAGGTCGGAACACGGCAGGCAACTGCTGGGAGCGGAGATTCAATCGCCGTCACTGTGGACGACAATCTACGTTGTGAACTAAGCGCAAGAGGAGATCACGGCGAGAAGGGGAAGGGCCGGCTGCTACAGTCTGTAAATCTTCCGAATCCGATTACTGGTAGGACCAAACGGGAGGAAAATGGGATTCAGCTATCAGTAAGATTTAAGGTTTATTATAAATCTTGGCTAAATCTTGGTTAATCTTGTTACTAAATAGCCCCCAAATGATCAAATTCAAGAGTCTAATGTATTTGTTTCTGTTATTTACAGGATTTTCAACGAAGAGAATGGAGGACATTGAAGATTGCTTGGACTCCCAATTATGGCATGCTTGTGCTGGAGGTATGGTGCAGATGCCGCTGGTAAATTCTCTAGTTTACTATTGCCCTCAGGGCCATGCTGAGCACGCTAAAAGCTCCGTGGAATTCGATGGCTCCATGAAAATTCCTCCTCTGATTCTTTGCCGGGTTTTATCTGTAAAATATAAGGCTGATGCTGACACCGATGAGGTTTTCGCTGAGATAAGAATGGTTCCCTTAAGACCTAACGAGCTAGATCATTTTGAAGAAGAAGGAGTTTCAGTAGGAAGCAATGGGTTAGACATACAAGAAAAACCTATATCGTTTGCCAAGACTTTAACCCAATCTGATGCTAATAATGGCGGTGGCTTCTCCGTTCCGAGATACTGTGCAGAAACTATATTCCCAAGATTGGACTACTCGGCCATGCCGCCTGTTCAGNTGAAGGAGTTTCAGTAGGAAGCAATGGGTTAGACATACAAGAAAAGCCTATATCGTTTGCCAAGACTTTAACCCAATCTGATGCTAATAATGGCGGTGGTTTCTCCGTTCCGAGATACTGTGCAGAAACTATATTCCCAAGATTGGACTACTCGGCCATGCCGCCTGTTCAGNTTTTCATTGTTTAGAGTAAAAGGTTGAGCATTCTACTCCTTTTTAAAGCATTTACAAATACTGAAATTTTCTTCATAAAATCAACCTTTTTCTATACTTTTTCTTTACTCAAGTTTTGATCATGCAATTTTAATTTTTAGGAGAAATATTTGCTTAAGAAATGAATCTTAGAGTCCATGGAAGTGTTATAGTAGTCCCTAAATTTCTTAAATTGTAACTGAAATAGTCCTATAAAGGACTATAAGAGTTCATTATAAATAGCTGGGGATTATTTTGACACATTTATAAATTCTGAGACTAAATGATCGAATTTGAATTTTATGAGACCATTTTGACACTTTACTATTTAGAAAATATGTATTTAGGTTCTTAATATCCTATTTATTCTTTTTATTTTATTTTGATGAATAAAATAAAAAAAATTAGGGATAATTACATATAGATCAACTAAAATATTGATATTTATAAATAAAATACCCATATAATTTTTTGAACCACGGAACTGATGCATTAGAATATGATAAAATGAAAAATATGAGTTGAGGTTTTATATTAAATTTTGGTATTTGATTGAGAATTTGAAAAATGAACGAAAGAGAATGGTAGATTTGTAAATATTAATGTTTGGGGGTGGTTTCTATGTTATTGCTCCAAAATATTAAATTGTTATAGAATTAAAATGTCGCTCATTCTCTCTCATTCTTGGCGTTCTCTTCCTCTGCTGTCTTCATCTACAGTGCACCTCTCGATCTTGACGTTCTCCTCGCACCGCCCTCACCATTTCTCTCTCCGCCGCCGTTGAACTCATCGGAGGAGGTCGGAACTCGGCCGGAAACTGCTGGGAGCGGAGATTCAATCTCCGTCACTGTAGACGACAATCTACGTTCTGAACTAAGCGCAAGAGGAGATCACGGCGAGAAGGAGAAGGGCCGGCTGCTACAGTCTGTAAATCTTCCGAATCCGATTGCTGGTAGGACCAAAAGGGAGGAAAATGGGATTCAGCTATCAGTAAGATTTAAGGTTTATTATAAATCTTGGCTAAATCTTGGTTAATCTTGTTACTAAATAGCCCCAAAATGATCAAATTCAAGAGTCTAATGTATTTGTTTCTGTTATTTACAGGATTTCCAACGAAGAGAATGGAGGACATTGAAGATTGCTTGGACTCCCAATTATGGCATGCTTGTGCTGGAGGTATGGNCCTAATGTATTTGTTTCTGTTATTTACAGGATTTCCAACGAAGAGAATGGCGGACATTGAAGATTGCTTGGATTCCCAATTATGGCATGCTTGTGCTGGAGGTATGGTGCAGATGCCGCTGGTAAATTCTCTAGTTTACTATTGCNCTCCGGCGTCAATTCATGTAGAAAAATATAATTGAGATAAATCAAGAAGATATACTTATAACAACTACTAATTTTCTTATAGAAAGATATTTGAGAAAAATATCATCTCCTCATGAGTCGAATCTAACTCAAAAAGTCTGAAAAAATATTAATCCCACTAACATGTGTAGAAATAAGTAGAAGCTATAACTAAGTAGAGCAAGGGATTTGATACTAACAAATGTTTCATAAATGTGAAATTTTGTCCCTATTAGGTGGCCCAAACCACCTGTCATATGGGTCTCATAGGATCAATTTATAAAAGCTATTGGAGGGACTTACCTATTTCAGTTTTATTTCTTTTTTTAATTCTATTTCTAATTATAATGTAGGTCTTTCCTTCATTATTTATTTTGCATTTGCTAAGTTGTAATAGACTTAATTATGTTTTCCTTTACCATTCTCTATATAATAAGAGAAAATATTGTAATTTGAATACGATGGAATAAGAGAATATAGTTTCTCAACATTTCTTTATGGCAGAGCCTTGTTCGGGTCGTTTGCATCGCTAAGCGTAGAAGGTGTCTCTGGTTTCCTCTAATTCGCCACCGACTTGTGACGACATTAGAGCGTCGACGTCCGCTATTTTTTCTGTTTTGAACGGCAGCAACGAAGTTTTAGTCAGTGTAGTTTGAACAAATCTACATCGACTTCATCTGTGTCTGCTTCGAACAACATTGCAGTCTTCTTCCTGAGATGATATCTTTGTCTATGTCGGTCAAACAATACAACTTCGTCTTTGTTCGTCTAAGCAATATTTCTTGTTCATCTTTGACTGTCTTCTTCGTCTTCGGGGTTCGATTGCTAGGACTCCTTGAATGGTATCCCCTTAGCTCTTCTTAAGCAGCTAGAATCCTCCCCGCAGCTGCCAGAATCCCTACAGTCAACCCGCAGGCTCTCCTCTGCTCGCTCCAACAGCCAGAATCCTAACTATAGTCATCAGAATCCCCCAATAGAGAAGGTCCCTATAGGCTTATTGGAGGAATTACTTTCACATAATCCCTCCAACAAGCCTACAGGCCAATCTCTGCCCCTTATCATAGTCATTGGACTCCTGCAGTTGTAGTCCTCTATTCCTACTGCAAGCAACAACCTCTTTTCTCAAACCTAAAACATGCATAGGGTTTTTGACCAAGTATTGAATGAAGACAACCAGTTCTACTTCTATGTAGAACCGATACTTATAAAAATGTGACGTATCCATGTCGGACACGTATCGAACACCGACACTTCTCCAACACTATAAAATATATGTCTGAATTTTTTCAGGAATGAATATGTCCGGGACACACCTCAACACGGCATCGGACGTGAGCTTAAGACGATTTCAAGAAAATGAGACACGGGAATTAGAAAATTATAAGTATACTTATAGCATTAACTACATCTCATGTATCAAGGCACAGTGATTGAGCTCATTGATCCTAACCATTGCTCATTGAAGATCCAGAATCATATTGGCATGTATCGATTGATCAATTTTATGCCCATAGAAGTAGGAGAAAATTTCTAGATTTACAGAACAACACAAGAGATTTTGGAAATAACTCAGGAGACTTATTCTAATACTGAAATCATTGCAGGATTATTTGAAATTGAGACAAAACTATATGAGCTCTGACAAGAATAGTTGAGTATTACTCAATGCATCAACACCCTATCAAAGTATTGGTTACAGTTAGATGTGTATGATAATGTATGGAAGTGTTGTCAAGATGTTATGATGTATAAAAAAATAGTGGAGAAGAAAATGATCAAATTCTTATTGAGTTTAAATAAGAACTTAGATGAGATCATAGAAAGAATCAAGGGGATGAAGCCTTTCCCTACCACTAGGGAAGTCCTTGCTGAAGTTAGAAGAGAAGAATGTAGGAAGAAGCTCATGATGGAAGGAAGTGTAGTTTCATCTAGCACTAAAAGCTCTGAATTGTACACACAAAACTGCTCCAACGATTCAATGCCAAAGAAAAATTGTCCCTTGTGTGAGCATTGCAAGAAACTTGCTCACACAAAGAACAAGTGTTGGAAACTACATAGAAAACATGTAGATTGGAAACCTGGACAAGGAAGGAAGGACTAGATGAGAGCATAGAAAGGTTCAAAACTAAATTTGTAGCATAATAGTTCATTTAATCCTATGGAATCGACTATTAGAAGACATTTGCACTGGTGGCAAAATAAGAGTATTACCGTCATTAACTGTTAACTGAGATTGGTCTTATTGTCAATTAGACATCAAAAATGTATTCTCAATGAAGATATTGAGGAAGAAGTGTATATAGAGATAACTCCATGAGCAAAGAACAGAAATACAAACTAAAGAAATCATTGTATGTGTTAAAACAATCTCCCAGAGTATGGTTTGAAAGGTTCATCAAGACTATTCTAGTCAATGGGTATTATCAGTGTCAAGTTGATCATACCTTGTTTATGAAATCAAATCAAAATCGCATGATAATCATAATTATTATATATGTAAATAACACTATTCTTACAGGCAATGACGTAAGGGAACTTGAAATAATCAAAAGAATAACATCTTCTGAGTTTGAAATCAAAGATCTTGAAACTTTAAGATACTTTCTGAGAATAGAAGTAGCTAGATCCAAAGAAGACATTGTCATATCTCAGAGAAAATATATCCTTAATTAAGAAGACAAGACTGTTGTGGTATCCTTATTAAAGAAGACAGGAATGTTGTGGTGCAAACTAACAGATACTCCTACGAATTGCAATCGACGATCATCAAAAGAAGTGGATAACACCACAATTGAAAAGAGGATGTATCAAACACGTGTGGAAATTTATTTATCTATTACATACAATTCTTGACATTACTTTTTCTCTGGGTATAGTGAGTTAACATAAAAATGATCCAAATGAAGATCATTTAGAAACGGTCTTTCGAATCCTGAGGTACCTAAAGATGACTCCAAGACATGGATTTATATTCAATAAAACTGAGAACTGTAAAATTGAGACCTACACAGATGCTAGCTGGGTAGGAGAACTGACTGACAGAAGATCTATCACAGTTTATTGTTCATTTGCATGGGGTAAAAAGCAAGTTGTGGTGGCAAAAAGTAGTGCAAAATTTGAGCATCGTGCCCTGCGATCAGCTACCAATATTTTAAAAATTTTGGCACACCATGATTGAACCAAAAATATGGAGATTGGTAGGCACTTCATCTTTAAGAAGATAATTGAGGAGTTGTCCAACTAAGCTATATCACAACTCTATATCAGATTGTTGACATTCTTACCAAGGTTTTTCCTTGGCACCATTTTAATGATTTCAACAACAAGTTTAAGATTTATGGCATACACAACCCTACTTTAAAGGGAGTGTTGATACGCATATAACCGTGGACAATATAGGTACACCCATGATTCAGGAAACTTTGGGTTCACTGTTACATTTGAGGGTGAGAAATTATTCTCCCTTAATTATCTATTATTGCGTCTTTATTTTTTTTATCATGATGATTTGAATTTTCCTCTAATTCTATGAGTGTTAGTATCAACTATAAATATTTGTTCTTAATTTGCACTAGTTTAATGGAAAAATTAGAGAGTTTTTCCTCTTAAAAAGTTCCGCCTAAATTCTAAGATAAGCATCCACTTTAGTTTTCCTTTCATTTTGTTTGAAGTTCGCCCGATCTCTTTGTCAGTGTTGTAATCTATCATTCGGTAAATCTTTCTTTCCTTTAATAAAAGTTTGATTTAAGCTTATATTCTGTATTTCTTTGACAGAGAGAAAGACATGTGCGGACATGATAATCTCAAATCAAAGTATGAACTAAAGCTTTATCTTGCTTATTTTCAACATATTAAAAACTAAGATTAAAAATATCAATGACATTATTTGTGTTTTAAAAAAAATGGAGAAATGGTCAAGTTAACTTTGCTTAAATGATGCAATCCCATTCTTTAAAACTTGAAAATGAACCTCATCGGTGCTCGAGTGTAGGACCAAAAAAGGATCTGGCATTCTCTTGGGCTTCCTGATCACTTGAATTTGCGTTAAGATACTCTTCATCCACAAAAGCATTAAGCCTTGCATATCCTTACTGGCATTGATTCCTCATTTCCTCCTAATTTCTCTATCTTTTGAACCATCTATTGACATAATCTTGACACTACCCTATCGATCTTATCAAATCAAATGACTTGCTGCAAGCTTTCTAAGTGAAGTAGTTGTGCTTGTTTAACTTTAATATACCCAGATAAGACGTGGTAGAATACAATACCATGATCCTGAATTGCATATCCTAAAGTAGGCCTACTGCCAACCATAGCACCCACATAATCTACAATTGCATATGATTTAAAAGTTAAATCCTCCCCTTTTTTTAACATAGTTCCTTTGCTTAAGGTTTCCATTGAAATAATGTAGAAATCTGTACAATACTCAGAGATCTGAATCTTTATTGTGCATAAATTAACTTACCATACCAACAGCATAGGCAATAAAAGGTAACATCATAGGCAACAGCAGCTCTAAAATATGATAAATACACGTCATCAAATCTGCCCAAATAGGCTACTTTTCTAATACTATGTACTCCTAAAGTATCTCTAAATTTATGATTAAATTTCATGGCACCCTCAACAGATTTTCATCTTAACTCGCTTCTTTCAACAGCTATCTATGTATTTTTAACATCATAGTATCATTTAACATGGAGAATGTGAAAATTCAATGCCATGGATGTAGTTTAGCTTGCTTAACTCTTTGATATTCAAATTCTCGGTGCATTCTTTTCTTTGAACTCCCCATTACTTTCATATCACTACCTTTCAATATAATGTTATCAGCTTAAACCAATAATGCGAAGACTACCCCTAAACTCACGGGTTTCACAGAAAAAAAAAAAAAAAAATTTATGGTCCCTTTAATTTTGTTTGTGTCACAGATTAAACATTACATTGACCAACCTTTCAAACCACATCCTTCAAGATTCCTTCTTCCTAAACAATACCTCAATAGCTTACATACTATTTATTTTATATTTGAGACAAATCTCAATTGAACCTCCGTATAAGCTTTTTCTTCAAATAACCATATAAAAAGGCATCCTTGACATCGAATTGTTATATATTCCAATCTTCGTTG
Source organism: Phalaenopsis hybrid cultivar (assembly GCA_002079205.1). Taxonomy (NCBI): domain Eukaryota; kingdom Viridiplantae; phylum Streptophyta; class Magnoliopsida; order Asparagales; family Orchidaceae; genus Phalaenopsis; species Phalaenopsis hybrid cultivar. The sequence goes on from JXCR01090045.1 coordinate 53,918, forward strand.
GCCAGTCTGGATGATTTCAATTGCTCCTAACAAGTTGTTTTGTCTTTTTGTATCATATAAATGGCCTAATTCTCCATTTATATGGTTATCTCCATTCAACAGTTACATTGAGTGGATGTTTTGCCCTCCCATTGAATTTTTATTATATCCTTCAATTATAAGGGAACACAGCACCAAAGAAACGTGCAATCATTACTGTTGTCCATCGAAAAGGATATTGTGGTTTCGCTCGCATAAAAAACAAAAGAATAATGAAATGCGGCAATACAACAATAAATTCAATTTACAAAAATGCAACGATGAAGACTAACAGCACATTCCTTAATTATCAGTTGGTGCTTCAAAGGGCAACCCATCCACCCATCTACCGATGCACAAAACAGCAATCCTTGAGTCTTTTCAAATAAATTGAACCCTAGTACACACATGACTGCTTGCAGTAGGAAAACCAACAAACAATCATACCAAGAGAAATCGTGAATTTGGCTTTTCACTAGCAAAAAGAAGCTGTATTTTGGAGGATTATCTCATGGTTGCATGTAAAGAGTTTATGCAAATAATGTAATCAGCAGACTTGTATCTGCAAGTCCACATAACCAGAAAGAAAAAATCAAAATGACACAGCCATAGCAGATGGAATGTAAAGCAAATATACCTTCTGTTGACACAACTCTGCAAAAAATTTAAACTGGTAGACATCAATATCACCATGCAGAGCTTGATCAAAACCAAACACCCACCATCCTTTTGGAAGCTGCAGAGCAAAATAACTCTTTTTCTGAGGCATAAACCATCCACCCAACCAGCTCTTATGGCATATGTACCTCATAAATGTGTAGAGTCCATCAAACCAATCTGTGGGCACCAAATGAGATCCTACTTTAGCTTTTATATCTTCAATGGCAATCAATTCTTCAAAAAACGGTGTAATGACGGAAGAAAATTATGAACTTGGCAGTTCGTATGAATGTTTATTAGAAATTACTAAGCATCAATTTCTACAAGAATAATCACAAACCATGGTTGCCAGGAATTACAAAACACTGAGGTCCATCATACTGCTCTAGCTTCAATATCCCATAAGGAAGCTCTGGCTTGTTTACTGCTATATCTTCTGGCCTATACCAAGTAGGAGGCTGCAAAGCATACTCAAATGGAACGAAAAGGCGCTTCTCATATGTAAATGCAGAGGGATTAGGGTACCTAATCAAAATATTAAAGCTCTTTATAAACAAAAAGAAAAGACAAACAGCCTAGCTAAGAATGACTAGCACGCTAACAGCACAGACGGACCCAGATTTATTGTTAAGAGTCAATACTAGAGACTTCAGCAAGAAAATTGGGTGGCAAGAGCAATTTATTATTCAAGCAATTTGATAAAGTACAAAAATATTTCAATGAGAATGGTAATAGGGATTCCTAGTAGGTTAAAAGTTATGCTTAAATACAGTGTTACGCCGGTGCCTAGCCAAAGGGTAATTTTGTCTTTTATGTGCCTAAAAACAATTTTGTCTTTTTTTATTCATTATCTTTTAGTATAAGTAGGATTAATAAATTTAGAGTTAGGGTTATGCATGAGATTGTCTATGGAGTCTTAGGTTAAGGTTCGGGAGAGATTTCCTACCGCACAAATTGTTGAAATTGGGAGAGACCGCCTACCCCTCGAATTGTAGGTGCTTATTTTTATGCATTTAGATTGTGTTGTTTGGAGTTCATGAAATAAATTATTTGTTACACTAATTTCTGTGATAAATCTGTGTCTAATCCTATCAAATGGTATCGAAGCAGTCTACTAGAGAAAGCAGAGACGGATCTATCGTGCCTAGTCGGTATCTGAGAGCTAAGTTTCCATAGAAGCCATCGCGAAAGGATCATGGCATACAGAGCAACTCAATCTGATTTGTTATCGTGATACAATCGCAATTGGAACTAGCAGGATGCCAACGTCAGAATCGATAGCACAACACCAACTGCGTACAGAGACTGCGGCTTACACGGCATCTCCGCCGCGCCCTAATTTCATGGATACTCTCGCGATAGTCGCATGCACAGAGATGCAACATTCGTTCGTGAGTCGGTGGTAATTCAGCCTAGCCAGAGAGGATCGCAGCATACAAGGAATGCCCCGATCACGGGGGAAGCCAACGTGTGGAATCGCATTGCAACATACAAGATTTTTGCGCTGATCTCGATCGAAATATGTATCAAGATCGCAGTGCAAAAGAGTTCCGCGTCACTTGTGATGGATACTAGTGATCGAGGTTTGCAACATACAGGAATTTGGATTGCAGCTCCAGAGTTCCGCGAAGCTTCCAATAGTTCCACTGAATCGCGTACAGGAATTTCGAGATTACGGCGTCTAGAGTTTCACGCACGTCTAACCCGCGTTCAGAAATTCCAAATCTCCTGATTTCAACATACAAAAGTTTCAAAACTGTCCAAAAGTAATGGCAATCAAAAAGATAGATGCTTTGAAGGAAAAAAACTAGCGAAAGAGGTCAATCAAATCAAATTTTGAATAGAGGAGCATTTCTCAGCTATGAAAAGGAGTTGGAGGAAAGGATCAAAACCCTAGAAGAAATGACANGCATACAAAAGTTTCAAAACTGTCCAAAAGTAATGGCGATCAAAAAGATAGATGCTTTGAAGGAAAAAAACTAGCGAAAGAGGTCAATCAAATCAAATCTTGAATAGAGGAGCATTTCTCAGCTAAGAAAAGGAGTTGGAGGAAAAGATCAAAACCCTAGAAGAAATGACAGAAGACTGTGGAATCCCACACAAACCTCTACCGTCTCCAACAGGATCAAGCGACGATGTCTGGAACGAATGCAAGTGGCAACAATTAAAGGANACTGTGGAATCCCACACAAACCTCTACCATCTCCAACAGGATCAAGCGACGATGTCTGGAACGAATGCAAGTGGCAACAATTAAAGGAACTCATGCAACATCAGGGCACCACCGTTGTCTTAGTATTGCCTCAATTGGATCTGGAGTTGCAAGATTGGGTGAAGGAATAAGAAACAAACTTAAGCGTCAACACCTGGAAGGAATAGCACAACATCCAAACGGCTGGAATGAGAGGCAGCATGCAAAATAGGACAGTGGATGATTCAAGGTAGTAGAAGATCAATTTGAAGAATTTCGACCCATAACAAAAAAACATGGTGGATGGGACCCCAACAAAAGATTGCATCCTACTACATTAGTGTCCTTTATTGTAGCAACCTTCTGGGCAATTCTAGAGCTTATGGGGAAGGGCAAGTTGATTATGCGGCGCTCCGGACTGATAGAAGAAGAGAAATTAATATGGGTCGAGGAAGGGAACCCAACCCTTGATTTATGGGTAGAATGAACTTTGGTCAAGAAAAATGGGGAGGAGGCTAACGCAAGAAGAAGCTGGAGATGATGATCTTTGAAGGAGATGATGTTTATGGTCGAGTTTATCAGGTGAAGAGATATTTTGTTGTTAATGAGCTGACGCAAGAAAAAAATTTTATGAAGGCAATAGTGTTTTAAAGAAAAGGCTCTAGCATGATATCAATGGAGAGAACGACATCAACCAATCTTGACATGGGAAGTGTTCAAGATCCAATTGTTTGAGCGCTTTAGAACCATGCGAGAAAGAGATTTACACAAGAAGTTTTATGCATTGGCCTAGAAAGTATTTGTTATAGAGTATAGTGAGAAATTTGAGATGTTATCCGACAGTTTGAGAGGGATATTAAAAGAAGTGTTCGAAGCCAACTTCAAGAAAGGGTTGAAACCAGAGATTCAAACATCACTTCGTTTGCTGAGAACGCGAAATTTGAGGGAATCTATAGAATTAGCACAATTGATTGAAGATAAAAATACAATGGAACATGCTAATAGATGCACCACAGGTGAAGCACCATACTAAACAGTTGCAACCACAATGATACTAAAAGCTCAAACAATGAAAATTCAGGGCAACACTCAAAACACCTTACAGAAACAGATTCAGGAGAAGCAGTCAAGGGGTTATATTTTCGTTGTGATGAGAAATTTTTTTCAGGATACTGTTGAAAGGATTGAGCATTACAAGTTCTCACAGTAGTGACGAGGAAGAGAATGAAGAAACAGAGACAATTGTGGTGGAGGAAAAACACCCTCAATTTTAGGAGAGTAATGTTACTTCGGTGCTTAACTTACGGGTAATTTTGTCTTTTGTGCGCCCAAGGGCAATTAGTATTTTGTCATTTATTATCATTTAGTATAAAAAGGGCTAATATGTTTAGGTTTAGAATTATGCATGAGATTGTGCCTACGGCCTTAGGTTTAGAGTTTGGGAGATATTTTTTACCTCTCAAATTATAGGAATTACGAGAGATCGTCTAACTGTCAAATTGCATGTGATTTATCTTTATGTATTTGGATTATGTTGTTTATAATTCGTGAAATAAATTATACGTTGCCCTAATTTCTTAAAAATCTATGTTGGATCTTATCATAGTGATAGCAAATGAATCATGAAATTATTGATTCAATTGTGGTAAGAAGACAAAGAAGAAGAAAACAAATGACCTGGCCTCAATTTCAAATATCAATTCAGGTTTTTAAGAATCATAATTGGAAAAAAATGCAGCTTACGCAAGATCCCCTCCAATAAGAAGTAAGTTTCCACGCGGAAGAACATGCTTGGAACCACCATTCTTCACTTTAATCCAAGGTTGGGCTAGTAAACGGGTAACAGCATAGGTTGAATTTCCACCATCTCCTGTGTCAGCCATGAAATCAAACCAGAATTCCTCTTTCTCACAGAAATGATCATATAAAAGATCACCGTTTTTAGATTCATCAGGGATCTTGTTCATGGCAGCCTAAAAAAAACAAAACAAAACAACATATGCTGATTAAAAATATTTATATGTAGAACCCATATAAAGAAGAAAGCAGACCTATACAAGATCAAAAACTGGAAAAACATTAAAACTTGAATGCATACTACAAAGAAAAGAAAAAAAGCAGTCTTAAAGCAGATAGTCCTTTAATTATAACAAAATGACATATTTGAAAATAAATGAAAACAGGAAGAGACAAATAAGATCAAAAAGAAAGACATAGGCAGTAAGACATTAGCAAGAACTACAGCACCTTCTTATGGTATTCCATTTGTGGATATCTACTAGCATAACATATAAGAAATTTGTAGAGATTATGATGAAATTTTAAAAAGCACTTGAAGAACTCAACAAACAAAAAACAAAACTAAGCCTCACCTGCATCATTCTCATATCAAATCGCCCAACGAAAAGAGTTACTGACACCATAAGATCAAATACCGTCTTGAATAAATCAGTTGATGTCCTTTAAATACAACAAATAAATTCGTTAGCATCAACCTTAACATCATAATACTAAAGAAAAGAAGAAATAAAAATGAGAACAGAGAAATG
>JXCR01090045.1:61057-83447 GCA_002079205.1 Phalaenopsis hybrid cultivar
GGCAACAACAACAACAATAACAAGCTTTCATCCCACTAAGTAGGGTCGGCTCCATGCACCCTTTTTCTCCATTGTTTCCCATTAAGTGTCATATTTTCATTTAATTCTAATAAATTAAGATTATTTTTTATAGAACATGCCCAAGTCTTTTCAAGTCTACCTCTACCTTTCTTAACAAAAGAAAAATCTAAAACATCTACTCTCCTAACTAGGTCATCAGAAAGTTTATTTCACTTGCAAATTATTAAAAAAAAATCAAGAAGTGGAATTGAATAGTAAACTAATTTAACAGGTTCAAGATGTTGGATGTTCAGTTCCTGTTTGAATCGGTGAATTGGTGACGGTGTAAAAAAGTTGGCAGCCTTAGTTGACACGAGGAATTAGTAAAAACATGTATATTTGCATCTAATAGGTAAATTTCAAATCCTTGCCCATTGCGAATTCTGCATTATATCAAAAAAAAAATTCTCCCCACCCTAGCACACGTTATTCTAACATCAGATGACTGTCATCTGACTAAACAGTCAATGCTCTTCCCCAACACACGACATCAACACTTCCAAATCACCGTTACCTTAGCCACACTATTACAACACAACACACAGTGAACCTAATGCTCTTTTTATTTTGATATTAAGATCATTAAAATTTAGTTGGTATCAAAGAAATAAATGAATACAAGCCGCAACTGGTCAATCATTTCTTGTCTATAAACCTAAAAATTTTAATAGATCTCGAAACAACATATTTCTGATTATTTTTGATGAGGGGCATAGGGAAATCGTGGGAGTCAAGGGTGAAGGCGGAATCACAGGCGGTCGCAAGTGGAAGCTGAGTATCTAGGGTAGTGGGATTTTCACGATTTCCTTCCACAATCCGAGGCTCCCATGAGAGTTGGTTCGAACTGTGGGCGCCCTGATTTCCTATTTCAGCTAATTTTTAGTTCTTTTTGTATTACTTTCACCATTTCTTATAAGATTTTTCTATAAGGAAACTATTTATATATTGTTTTTTTGGTTTGAGAGACCTTTGATTTGGTTTAATATTATTTGGAGATGTTTTCTCCTAGTTTTTCCTATTGAAGTTTTTCTTCCAGGTTATATGTATGTAGTTTAATAGAATCAAAGTGGTGATCTCTCCCTAACGTACGGAAGCCTCCGTCATCCAACTCTTAACCAACTGCTGTTCAGAATAGAAAAATTGCTTTTATCAATTTTGGTTTGATGTCCCGCCATTATACATACAAAAATTTCATCTAACACCCCACGACATTTGTTTCTTGCCATTTTGTGGTTTTCCTTTCGGTTTTCAGAAGGGACAGCTACTTGACATTGTCTATCCACCACTAAATATCGTTATCCTTACTATTCCTCTACCCCCTCCCCGTCAAGCCTGTTTCCCAAATACCTTCCAAGCTCTATATCAATGTCATTTGGTATCAAAATGCGGCAAACCGTAAAATTTGCAGAGATTTGTATTTCTTTGCCCTATATACAAAATTCAAAAAAAAAAAAATCCTAGAACACCAAAATCATTCTGACTGCAATTCGTAGCTCCGAAACCTAAAGCCTACAAAATTCAATCTTCCTGGCCCCACCAATAATCTATCGCGACGCCTATCATAGAAACTTTAAACTTCAACCAACTTTTTATCTGCAACCTTACACCCATTGAAATTGTGATCGACAGAAAATGACACAATACTACCTAGGAGAAATCTGCAATGAGGTGTCCAGAAGCTTACTATGGAGGATATACAGAGGAAAATCCTCTAAATGTAATAGAGGCTTCTCATCTTTGAGAGGAGACAATTCGGTGAGGTCATCCGAGGCCACAATAATGACTCGTAAGTTCGAGAAAAAGAATTGAAACCACCATGCAGCTTCCAGTGACGAAGAACCACTACCATGACGATTCAATATGGAATACTATAAGAAAAGCAAGGATCTTGAAGTAAATATAGATACAACAGTCCAATTGAATGTATCTTTGTAAAAATTACAGCCATATCAATTTTTGTCTATAAATTTTCCTTCCTAAATATTTCATTAATTCTACATGTACATCTTATTTGTGCGTCCCTCCATGGCATATGCTCAAAACTACCAAGTCTCCTTTCTATTTACCATAATTTCAATTGGTGAAAGTCCTGTCATTTTTCTAATATAATCCTTTTTTTATTATACTACACATGTATATTAATATCATCATTTCTACCATATTTAACTATTAGCAGTTTCTTGTTTGTCCTATATGAGAAATAAACAAAGAAAGATTACATTTGAAATGTATTGCAGTGAAAAGTAAATGGCATCCCAAATCCAAAGATAGTAATCTGAAGAGGGTGGGGTTGATCATTGATGTAGAAGGCCAAATACAAAGCAGCTCACAGGCATTTAGGAAAAAATGGGCAAAGAATAAACCAAACCCCACATCTGTAAAAAAAGAAATGGTTATTGTGAGATATGTTTTATAAAAAAAGAAAGTACAAGCGAAACTGGAAGAAAAATAGAGACGCACCGTGCTTCTCTGTTTTCCTATTTTTTTGGCCAAAACACGGCCCTAGATATAAAGATTTACAATGGGTAAGAAATAAGAAGGAATAACAATACCCTAGTAAGGAAGAAAAATAATACCACGTTACATTAAAAACTACCAGCCACAGATGATGAGATCCCTATGAATAAAATAATAGCTAGCACAAAAAGTGTTGTCTACCAAATTTGCTATAAACGTAGCCTCCAATGACACCAATCTTGGTGTAACTGCTGTCCGATTAATCCACAACTATCTTGTCATCCTGGAATGCCACCACTAGCTGCAGGTATCCATGATTTTTGCCTTGAAACCCGCAAGGGCACCTAACATCAATAATCACCAGCCCATATGTCCAAGCAAGAGATATTTATAATTCCAGGAAAGAAACAATGATTTTGTAGTAATATTTAACATTACCTCCCAAGGTGATTAGTAAACATCCAGCAAAACAAATTTGTCAATCGTTTTTTCAAAAAGTTCAAAGTTCAAAAAGTTTTAATCAATTATTTGATAAGAATGTCATCACTCTTATCATAATAGTGAATCTAAAAAACATAGATCTGTAATTTGGATTTTCATTTTTAAATGAAGTGTCAACCTTATCTCCACATATTTGGTTTGATTATGATGGACAAAAAAGAGTGCTATACTACTAAGCTAGAAGCAATTTTATTATTACAAGATAATATCATAGAAGTCATCATAGTAACTTGATGTTCTTCTAGAAGTCGCATAAGCCATATTCATTCACTAATTCTACTAGCCAAAGATAGACAAGATAATTCCCTCCTTTGACCAAGCCACCTTCATTCCCTGAAAATATCATATATTCATGTGGTCTTTGATCTCAATTTTTTGTGGCAAACAACTTTTTTGGCCAGATAATTTCCTCTGAATCATTACTTGTCAAGATTATATCATCTATATATATTATGAAATAGTAATTTTGCCTTATAATTAGATTTAATAAATAGTGTATGATCAGCTTGGCACTGATGATAGATGTTTGTAATCATGGTCTTAGCAAACATGTCAAGCCAAATACGAGGAGATTGCTTCAATTCATATAATGACTTCTTCAATTTGCAAGCCAGCCTGTTTGACTTATTTTCCAAACCTTGAGGTATACTCATGTAGACTTCTTTATCAAGGTCCGCGTTCAAGAAGTAAATGTTTACATTCAATTGATATAAAGGCCAATCTTGGTTCATTGCAAGAGAGAGTAGAACACAAACAGCGTTGAGCTTGGTAACAAGTTCAAGGATTTCCTTATAGTCAACCACATATGACTGTGTGAAGCCCTTTGCTACCAATATAGCTTTGAACCTCTCTACACTTCCATCACTTTGTATTTAAGCGTGAATATCCATCTGTAGCCTACAGAATTGTTTCCATGAGGTAATTCTGAAAGTGTCCATGTGTAATTATTTTCAAGAGCTTGAATTCTTACTCAACTGTGTGTTTTCATATTAGAACCTTTATGGTTATTAGGTGCAGGAGGACTTAGTTCAGGTTCTTGACTGAACCTGATCTACATGGTGCTCTGTACATACTAACTAGACTTTTCCTTGGGTATAAACATGAAATTCCTGATCAATAGTATGAAGTTGAAGTAGAGTTAAGACATGGGATAATTTCAGTGAAAAAATTTGGTTCTTCAAGTGGAATTAGCTGAGTAGTAGGATTTGGATAAATTGTTTGAATGACAGGTTTTGATTCAATTGAGTATTTTGAACAAGATCCCAAATTTATATTCCAACAAATTCTCACCATGAATTTTGGGTTTGTGAAAAAAAGATTGATTTTTAAGGTATGTGATATCCATGAAGTTGTACATTCTATTAGTGATTAGAGAGTAGCATGTATATCCTTTTTGGTTGGAGGACTAACTGTGCATATATCTGAGAAATTTGGGATCTTGTTTGATGTGGTGTGTTAATAGGTCTGAACAAAAACGGAACAACCAAAGACTTTCAATGGTAAGTTGGAGGAAAAAAAACAAATATGAGACTCGAATTTCATTAGAACATTACGAGAGATTTGAAATTTTAGGACACAATTAGACATTTTATTAATGAGATGGATGATATCATACTTGGAAAAATAAGGGCCAATAGTAAAATAAAAATATTCTTTAGCATTATGAGTTTTAAGAACTTGAATTTTCAATTGAAATCAAGTATCATGGAGTGAAATGATTGATATATGGTGGTGGTTCAAGAATTTTCTTTCACAAGGAATGCCAAAGTTATTTTAGTATAATATTCTCTTAATGATAGAGATCATTGTGCCCCGTTTATATTTTTTATTTGGGAGGGTCCTTAGATATCACTGTGAATTATAGCAACAGAATGTGAAGTATTGTGTTATAATTTATAATGAACATGTCTATTATGTTTTGCAAGTTGATATGTTTCACATTGATAGAAATGAGGCTTTTTATTGATAAATATATGTGAAAAACAAAATTTCGACAAAAACACAATTTGGATAACAAAAGCGACAAAGCCTTAACATTACTTGACTTTCAACTAAAGTAGACTTAGAATCATAAACTAGATTAGTTGAACTACACTCAGAAATACAACTTAACAGATGAACTTGTTCGCCGATGAGATTATTTTCTTTAAGCAGATATAGACCACTATGTATCTCAGTACAATCATCATCCCTGAGTCCACTTCCTGAAAAATCACAAACATTAGAAAAGTTTAGTCACACATTTTAAGTCACGATAAGTTTGCCGATTGAAAGTAGATTGTAATCTAAATTTAGAACATAGAGAACAGAATAAATGTGAAGATCATTTGTCAATTCGACTGATCCAACTCCTGCTACTGCAGAGAATAAACCATCGGTTGTTTAAAATGTAGAGTGAATGGTGCATGGGTTGTAATTTTTGAAGACATTAATATCTTCCATCATATGATCAAAAGATCTGGATCAACTATCCAATATTTTAGTTTATTGCTTTGAACAGTAAGATCATGGGGTAAGATATCATGGTGTGCCACCAGATTGATCGATTGTTCGGTCGGGGATTGCGGTACTTGAACAAAACTGTAACTATGACCAAGCATTTTTTTTTTTTTTTGCATTGCCTCAATTTGCTCCCTAGTGAATAGACTTACTTATGCAATGTTGTTGGTTGTGACATCAGTATTTACACGGTTCTCACTGTCATCTCTTCAATTAGATGGCTTCCAATCTACAGGCTAATCATGTAATTTCCAACATTTATCCTTCACATAACCAAGTTTCTTCCGATGGTCGCACCACGGTCATCCCTTCTTTGGCCTAATACTCTAAGAGAAATTTTGAGACATAAAGCAGATCCTTCAACAGATGGTGTGGTGTGATTGTCCGTCATCATCAACTTCTTTCTGCTCTCCTCCCTTTGAGCTACTGCAAAGGCTTCCCGAGTAATAGGGATGGGTTTAAATCCCATGATTCTCCCCCTAACTTCTCTAAATCTTTATTTAGTCCAAGAAGAAATTTGTTCAATAATTCTTCTATACAAATCAAATAATTTCTAGGAATGAACCACGTACATGTCTAGTTGCAGGCAACAGCGAGTGAGTGTTGAAATATTGAATATGACTGAATTATCCCTGTCATAGATCATGTAGTCTGGTATCAATCTCAAATGGTTATGAGGGAGTTTTCATTACTAAAGTAATTTTAACACACAGCCTCCCATATCTCTTTGATTGTCCTATAGAATAGGAAATTTTCTCTAAACACCGTGGTGATGAAATTTATTAACCATAACATAACCATGTGGTAGTTAGTTTTTAGTCTTGGTATTTTGAATCAGTAATTTTTAGAGCTGAATTTACCTCTGTGAGATGTACTTCTTTCCCTCTGTCACAGATGTACATGAAGACGAACTGTAACCATTTAAAAAAATTATAGCCATGCAATTTATGGTTTGTGACTACGTGAGAGTTTTAAGTTTGGTAGGGACTAAAACATAAGCTCGGATCTAGAGGTAACTGCCAAGGAAGAAGATTGTCATTCCATGCCATGTTTGACCATGATAAGATTGTAAAGTTTGAATCGAGAAGATCAATTGTCCGAACAAAAAATAAGGAGGACCCTTAGTTCGATAGTTTGGCTGGACAAGTGAACACGAACTATAAGGACATGCACAACTCTCGAATTCCAAGCGATCAGCACTCGATGAGAGGAGGTTGGGTCGTTTGCAAGTTCACAACTCATGAGGTGGAGGCAAGGGCAAGTCGAATCATTCATCGAGCGAAGCAGCAACAGTGTTATAAGAGGGCAGATGACGAGCTAATCTTCTTAAATCGAATAATTTAAACAAATCTGTGACGCGCGAATGAAAAGATCCATGATGCGGAAACGGAAGGATTCGACGACAACAGTATCGTGCAAGGACAACGACCAGAATATCTTTGTTTCGGACGACAGCGATTGGCTCGTGCCTATGAGAGGAGATGCTTTAGTGATCTCGTTCGAACGAAAGGATCAAACAAGTGAGATGTTCAAACGGAGCTGAGGATCAATCAAGATGTTCGAACGGAACGTACGAAAGGGGACGAGCCCAGCGTTCTCATCTGGGAGGCGAAGCAATGACGCGACGTGAAAGAGACATATGAGATGTCAGAGAGGAAACAACGACCTCGAGCGTGTGTACGTAAGGATGGCATCGAATGACAGCTTCGGAGNGTGCAGAAAATAATAATAAAATTTTCAACACATCACGTGCGGCGCACGTGGGAATGAGCCGCAAAATAATAATGATGGGCCCTTACACCCAAATCACATTAAAATTAAAAAAAAAAGAACACTATTTTAACTTCTAAAATATAAAATTTACATTTTTCATGTTGTTGCGACAAAAATATTCTTGTCCTGAGCTTCAGTGGACTTGACGAATGGAAAGAATGTGCGTGTCAAAAGATGAAGATTAAAGAATGTGGGGATATCCGAACAAGAATAATTGGACCATAACAACCGTACAATCATAGGCTAATCAAGCGGGCGACCGATAAAAGAATGATTGATTAAGGATTGATCGATAATAGAGGATAATCGATTAAAGGTCCATGAGATCGATCAAGCGGGTGATTAGGGAGAAGTCGATTGATTGAAGATCAGACTATCCAAGGTCAACCGACTCAGACGCCGACCGATTGTAGTCTGACTAATAACAAGACGGGCATAGACCAGTCATTTGAGAGTCTGCGTATCTAAAACCAACTAATCAAAAGTTTGCTGCCCAAAGAGAACCAGAGGTATATATATCATTTCACAATATTTCCATCCCATATAAATGTAAATGAGCTTATTATTTGAGGATTGAAACCTCAGGCCGACTCTCCTTACACTATTCTTTTGTTGTGATTCACAGATAAAACTGGATTTGACATATACATAAATAAGTCGGTATATGCACAAAAATTAAAATTTTAGATATTTAAATACATAAGATTTAAGTGTTGTGTACTTTGATTTTTCTTATCTTTGTTGGTGATAATTTGATTATTTTATTTAAAATGACCCACCAAATCGTTGAGATATTTGCTCTTTTGCCCTTTCATTTTCTATGGAGTGAAACTTGAAGCACACAATAAACGATTAATTAATTAATTAATTAATGCTTGTCTTTGTATTGTTGTTGGCTGTTTGATTTATTGTGATAATTAATTAATCAATTTAATTAACAACAACTTAATCAATTAGTTATAACTACTTTGAGCTGCAATTTCATTGTAATCATTAATAAAGCGATTTACTTCACAACAAAATATAATTAAGAAAGATTTACACACATACCACTCAATTCATGTTTTTTACATACATACCAACCTTTGCCTATCCATCAAATGCAAATCATTTTTTTAAATTAATTTTAATTTTGATGAACTTAAATAAATACTTTACAGTTAATAAATGAAGGAATTTTCATTTGAAAAATATTTTTTACATGTATTTTCTTAAATTTTGGTATTGTGGGCGTATTTTCTTAATTATAGATTTATGGGGCAATTTCTTTATATATTGTTGAACCCCAATCACACATAAGAAATAGAGTGTGGGTATAACAAACACACTGAGAGATGAGTTATTTTTATATATGATTTCTGCCATTCCTATTACACTTGATGTCCTTCTATTTATAAGTGACTATGAATATTATGAAATGACAATTGCACTCCTGACCCTCTTTAACCGGTCAACCCTCGATCGATCCTTCTTCGTGACATTCTGTTGATGGAGCTCTGGAGGGTTTCCTTCCATCTAATCGTCCTCTATAAGAGCAATCCTCAAGTTTTTTAAATTTAAAAATTATATATAATACTAAATAAAATCGAATATAGCAATCTTTGAACTGATTTTGAGCTGAAACATATCAAAATGAACTCAATTTGAGCCATCTCATTTTAATTTTGAGCCAATTTCGAGCTAAAATGGATCCAAGTAACTCAAATTTAAGCTAGTTTGATTCAATTTCAATCGAGCTAGCATTAAGTTGAATATTACGTGCCACGGGTCAATTTTAATCTAAACTCAACTATTCGTGGCAATTTCAAGCCTGTCCTAACTCAGCTCAAAATTGGCTCATCAACAACCCTAAACACATGCTTAGCATGACAAAATAATTTGCACACGAAAACCATTCACAAAAATCTAAATCATTTGTCAAATAAATTTATTCTTTTTATTATAGAAAACTATACGATTTCTTCAACGCATAACTAAACAACTTTAAGGTACTTAATTTCAAGTAAGCTTATAAACAAGTCATAAATATAGACATGATATTCCTTTCATTTTGACACCCAATAACATCATTCAATAAGCATTAATATCTACTTCCAACACTCTTTAGACCCGAATGACATAATGTTATAACATTATGTCACCTTTGCTGTGAGATTACCAATAGACAACTATCCTTCAAACACTATTGAGTCAAAGATTTGTTGTGAACTTTGTGCTCAACATTTTAAATAAAGAAGTCGTCGAAACCATCAACCAACAAAACAAGAGCACACAATGAAAGCAAGAGCTCAAGAAAGTGAGCAAGATGTTTACATTATGCTTGCAAAAGAGAATCAACAAATCATAATTTGTATTAAAACCATTTGGATGTTTTGCCGTGAAAGTTTAAATCAATTACCATGCCTTAAATTCTCTGTTCTCTTCTGGGTACGTTCAGCTACAGCTCAGCAAAATTACAAGTGAAAAAACAAATCTCCTCCAACAGAACCTTATCAATTCACAGGTACATAAATAATTGAAATTAACACAATGAACCAAAGGACATATATGAAAATATCACATTTATAAGTTAATGCCATAAAATACAAGTAATTTAGAAGTTAGATGAAAGGCTGGTTAGAAAGGCCAATGTGTAAGGGGAAGTGGATTTGCCAAAGAGGGAGCACCAGGGAGGAAGCTTCTCCAGAACTCTAGCAATCTTTGGTGTGATTCTGTTAACATCTGTTCTTAATTTTAACAAAAGAGGAGAGTTGTCAGAATTATTATGTTGCGTAGTGTTCTTTCTCCATATGAGGTTAAAATGAAATATTGTTGGAGAATTCTTCCCTCCTGAGAATTGAACGATATGCCATCCATCTACACTGCTCTTTTCGTCAGTTGGTACCAATTCTTCTGAATCCACTGATTCATAGAAGGAAAAGAGATGAGAAATGAAGCAGTAGCAATTTATTTTGCAACAAAAGATTTGAAATCATTCATAAACAACAATGAGAAATGTAATATTCAAATAATGCTATATGAGATTGGTCGATCAACTTCAAATTAATGGTTTTACCCAGAGATAGGTTTACAGTTCAAGAAGCTAACCCTGTGGATATGAGCCAAATGGTGATTTAAGTTTAAAGATGAAGCTCCCAAAATAGAAGCTAAATTTGANATTAATTGTTAGCCATATCTTAGATAGAACCTATCCCTAATACGATATTAGAAAGGGAAATAGAAGAGAAAAGAAATACAAAAACAGGAATGCTCCTTTGCTTCTTATCTGGCCAAAACATACCCTAAATATAAAATTTTATAATGGGTAAAAACAATATAAAGAAAGACAAGCCCAGATAAAAAAGAAAAAGAAACAATACAGCAGCAATTACACTTAAAAACTGCTTATTATAGATGATAGAATCCCCAAAATTTAATTATTCAATGCTATAAGTGTTGCCAATGAAATATCTCATGCCCATAGCCTCTACACACCAATCCAATAGTTATCCAACCTCCAGTTCATCAATCCAAGGGTCATCTAAGGAGGTCTAGAGAAACCATGGCCATAGAAATGATCAATTCCAAGTCTATACTAATAGTACCATCAACAAAATGCAAAAAGAGGTCAACATTCAAATAGAAGGTTGATTTTGTGAATCAAAAGACTAGAATGCATCTTTGACAAAAGTTATTAAACCTCAGTAAAATAATTTGCAAAGCNCTTAATATTTGTTTGTTAAATAAAATTTTTGTTTGATTATCTTATAGTTAGGAGAAAAATTTGAGTATTGGGGGGTTATAGATAAGTTACAGAGATGTTACAGATGATGTAACATGCTTATAACCCCCAAATACCCTCTGAATAACATCTGACGTACGCAGCTCTGCGTACACCTTACGTACGCAAATTTTTCTCCATAGTTAGAGCCAAAGTATTGTGTTAGTAAATACGAATCTCCATGTGAAATTTTTAAAAATGAAAAAGACATGTTTAAAAAGGAAAGTATAATCATTTTTCTTATGCAATTTATTGTTGCTATGGGCTCTATACTATTACTAGTAAATATAGAAATACATTCTATAATATCATCTATCATATATCTTGGTTATCCACACATATTAGGCGAGAGTTTAAGGTTTAGGGTTATAGACATAGTGAGTGCTTGCCCTAAAAAAAAATTTCTCATGTAAAAATATTAATATAAGAGTTTACCCTAAATGTTATAACTTTACCCATTCTTAAGAAAATGTCCAACTTAACCACTTTTTTTATATTATTGTTAAATTTTATATTTTGTTCTACTTATATTTTGTTTTTGTAAATTTGATTATATTATCATGGTAATTATCTGTAATTTTATTTAAATTATTATTTCTAATTTTTTAAGTTATTTTATTAATTAATTATTTATTTATTTAATATTTAATTACCTCAAGTTGCCAAAAACTTGTTAAAATAAAGCAAATGAAAAACAAGGAGAANATTATATTATCATGGTAATTATCTGTAATTTTATTTAAATTATTATTACTAATTTTTTTAGTTATTTTATTAATTAATTAATTATTTATTTAATATTTAATTACCTCAAGTTGCCAAAAACTTGCTAAAATAAAGCAAATGAAAAACAAGGAAAAACTTTTTTTTTATTCTTTTGTTAGTACATGTTTTAGTGAAAAACATTGCTTTCATATTA
Source organism: Phalaenopsis hybrid cultivar (assembly GCA_002079205.1). Lineage (NCBI taxonomy): Eukaryota > Viridiplantae > Streptophyta > Magnoliopsida > Asparagales > Orchidaceae > Phalaenopsis > Phalaenopsis hybrid cultivar. The sequence continues at coordinate 73,027 of JXCR01090045.1, forward strand.
AATTGTCTAAATAATGGTTTGTTTGGGGCAGCTATAGCATTTTGAAGAAGCAGTTGTAGAAGAAACTATCGTTCAAAAAGTTTTGGTGGCTATTACAATTTTTTTTTTTGAAAGTATGACCGTAGTTTTCTAGCGGCCACCAGAAGTAACCAGTTCTAATGGCAAAACACAGCTTTCAATTGTAGTTTTTTGAAAAAGCAAGTAAAACGCAGTTTTGTTAAACAGAAAAAACTGTGGTGCGATATCGCACCGCAGCCCCAAACACACCCCAATGCAAAAGATGACTTTTTTTTGTTAGAATATTGACAATGCTTTCATAATTGTAGATAGCTGTTATTATCACAATAAGAGAAAAATTCACATCATATATTCATATAATTTTTTTTAAAATAATGACACATGGCAGTAGGTTTATATTTCATAAAAACATTAGACAGTTTTACATACTTACCACTTAATTCATTTGTATTTACATATGTTGTGTGGCGGAGAATTCATTATGGTTGAGTTATTTTAACGTCTCAGCATTGTATGAGAATCAACTCACACTCACAGATAAAGGAAGAACTGATAAAGAGGTTATAAGGGAAAAAACCGTTGGGTCTAATCCAGTTGAAATAATTCAACTATCCATATGCATGTTACAAGGCATTACCTGCCCTTGAACAATAGAAAAAAGTATTACAATAGTGGAAGATATTGTCTTGACTTTTATTATATGAGTGGCAGAAGACATTGGGAAAGTGACAACACTTGGTTGTAACTATGGAAAAAACAATGACAGTGGTTGTGTGGTGGTAATATAGAATCATGTTCACTGATGGTGTTGGCAAAGCAATGGTGGTCTGTCGACGGAGGTTGGCAGAAGTTGGTAGTCTGACGGTGATAATGACGCTAGTCGGGCAACAATGGTNGAAACCTTTTTTTTTCTTTTGTTAGTACATGTTTTAGTGAAAAAACATTGCTTTCATATTAAATTGTCTAAATAATGGTTTGTTTGGGGCAGGTGTAGCAGTTGCAAAAGAAACTACTCCTCAAAAAGTTGTGGTGGCTATTACAATTTTTTTTTTTGGAAAAGTCTGACCGTAGTTTTCTAGCGGCCACCGCGAGTAGCTGGTTCTGGTGGCAAAACACAGCTTTCAATTGCGATTTTTTGAAAAAGCAAGCAAAACGCAGTTTTGTTAAACAGGAAAAACTGCGGTGTGATATCACTGCAGCCCCAAACGCACCCCAATGCAAAAGATGACTTATTTTTTTATTAGAATATTGAGAATGCTTTCATAATTGTAGATAGTTGTTATTATCATAATAAGAGAAAAATTCACATCATATATTCATATAATCTTTTTTAAAATGATGGCAAATGGCATTAGTTTTATATTTCATAAAAAAATTAGACAGGTTTACATACTTACCACTTAATTCATTAGTATTTACATATGTTGTGTGGCGGAGAATTCATTATGGTTGAGTTATTTTAACGTCTCAGCATTGTATGAGAATCAACTCACACTCACAGATAAAGGAAGAACTAATAAAGAGTTATAAGGGAAAAAACTGTTAGGTCTAATCCAGTTGAAATAATTCAACTATCTATATGCATGTTACAAGGCATTACTTGCCCTTGAACAATAGAAAAAAGTATTACAATAGTGGAAGATATTGTCTTGACTTTTATTATATGAGTGGCAGAAAACATTGGGAAAGTGACAACACTTGGTTGTAACTATGGAAAAAACAATGATAGGGGTTGTGTGGTGGTAATATAGAATCATGTTCACTGATGGTGTTGGCAAAGCAAGGATGGTCTGTCGACGGAGGTTGGCAGAAGTTGGTAGTCTGACGGTGATAATGACGCTAGTCGGGCAACAATGGTCCAATAACAGCAATGACAAAACAATGGTGGTTTGGTGGTGCCTATGGTTGTGGGCGGGCAGCAGTGGTCTGAAGGCGACAACAATGGTGATGTTGCGGCCTGACGACGGTGGCCCGACAATGACGAAAGTTGCAGACAAGCATTAGTCATGTGATTTAAATAATGGTAATTTTAATGTGATTCGAAAGATTAGGCTGGTAAAATTGTTAAAAAGCAAANTGGCCTGACGACGGTGGTCCGACAATGACGAAAGTGGCGGACAAGCATTATTCATGTGATTTAAATAATGGTAATTTTAATGTGATTCGAAAGATTAGGCTGGTAAAATTGTTAAAAAGCAAANTAAGTTGTTAAGACAAGCAGGATTCCATATATTATATAAAAAAATAAATAGCCAGGATGTAAATTCTATTGCAAAAATATTCAAAATGTAATTATAAAAGAAAGACTATTCAAACAACTTCCCGTCTAAAGATCATTCTGACTGGAAATAAGAAAGATTAAAAATACAAAAATAAAAGAAGATGAATTAGTTAATAGTAGACAAGCATGAAGATTTAGCTCTTATGGTAACAAATTTAGTTTTTGCTGATGGAAATCAAACCTCATCTGGTGACTAGGAAGGTTGATTAGAGTTCAAGGGGAAACTCTTGAGAAATTCTTATAGAACTGCCATCTTTATTTTACCTTCTACTTTCTAGATGCATGAAATAAGTAGTGCTACCCCTAAAATTAGATGGTGAAATAACAACTTATTGAAAATTGCTCTTCACAGTTATTGTCAGCCCACTAACCATATTATGTAATTGTGTTTAACCACTATTTAGTACCAATCCATCCTTTCATTCAATTGAACTTCCCAACTGGTTCCTGCCTTACATGTAATCACTTCTTTCAATAATTCATGTTGTAGCTGTAAAAAGCTTATGGCTGGAAATGCCTTAGAGAGTTGAAGATTTGCATTTTTTAATTGATTTAAAGAACTTGAGGTTTGTTTCTCTTTTTGTGAGAGTAATTTTCCCAAATAATGGGTTTAGTCCCTTTTAGCTGATTTATTCTCCAAACTGAAAGAGTGAGTGAATCCACATTATTTCAAATTGTAATTATTGAAATTAAACAAATAATAATAAATAAATAAATAAAAATAAAATTGATTCGAAATAATTATCAGACGGTTTCAATATTATTGGCACTTTCACCCGTAGCCTTCAACGAGCGAGCGAACGAGAAAGAGAGCGAGAGAAGAAATCAAAGAGGAGGAAGGAGGAGGTGGTGGCGGCGACACCGCAATCAAAGGTAAAGGAAGAAGAAGAAGAAGAAGCCCCAGGAAGAAGTGTGCGGCTTTGTTGAGGGGAAGGAAAACTGTCCAAGGTAAGCCTCATGCAAATAAGCTTTGTGTGTGCGTGTGAGGAAGCCGAACTCGTGTGTAAAGGAAGGAGGAGGCTACGTCGTGTGTGAGAGGTGTTGGAGTCGAGATCCCGTGCCTTGCTGCTCGAAGGAAGAAGAGCTCGATCCCCTTTCAAAGGAGAAGAAGCTCATGTTTTGTGGGGGAAAGAGAAGACCGTGCTGCGCCGTGGCCGAAGGAGGAGGGAGAGGTGCCTTCGAGCATGCGGTAGGCAGTTGCCCGCTGTTGTGAAGGTAGATTTGAGATTTTAATAAAGCTAATTAATATAATGTTATATAAATATACAGGTGTGTATGTGTTTATTTAAATAGTGTTAAAAGAAAGTTTGCTTGAATAAGGATTGAAGCTATTAAGTCCTGATATTGAAGGGGTAAAGTGACGTAAATATCCTGTATCAAAGAAATGAAAATATTGCGGGCAGCGGAAGGATCATTAAGGAATTTTAGGATTTTTATTAAATTAATTAATGAATTAAATATATGTTTTATTTATATAATGTTCATAAAATGTCAAATTAAAACAAAACATTTTAATCGAAGAACTTTTACTTATGTAAATGCTTGTGTGAGGATTAACTTAACCATTCATCGAAGGCTGATAAATTCTTGGGATTTGAAGAATAGGTGAATAGAGACATTTAAAAAAAATAAAGAAAAAATTTATAAGTTTAATGCGTTAATTATATAAAATAGTTGATTCAAAGTGTTTTTAATTTAATATCAATAATTTTATGAATTAGTTTTAGTGATTTTAGTTTATCAAACAACTGAATTAACGGATGATAGAGAGGTCAAATTTTGTTTATGCTAGAAAAAACTGAATGAATAAGTATTTTAGAGGTTTTTCAAAGCATGTGAATAATTATTATCTTGCATATAATAATATATTAAATTATAGTTTGCCCTCACATATACTCCATGAGACAAGTCAATCAAACATGGTGAGAGCAGTTAATGAAGAGTGACATTATGCGATCAAATTTGGAATGCCTCGAGCACCCTTGAATACCACTCAAAAACTGCCCATTTGCAAAAAGGACTCCATTGCGTTCATAACATCTAAATCATCCAAGGGTCTTTTACGATCAAAATGAACAAGTACGGTGAAATCAATGGATTGTCAGGGCAAAACATACAGTTTGGACCTAATTCATCTCAATCGTTACTAAAATTTGTCTGAATGATGCCCAATCGCAAAACGAGCGTCATTTCACCCAGAATGTCCAATTTGCTTAGAAAGGACACCCATATCGCGAGGCTTTCATGCATGAGTCAATAATGAGCAAATTGAGGCACATAAGTTGAAAATTAAAAAAAAAATAAAATAAAATAAAAATCTTTTTCCAATCTTCTGTAAGTCATTACCTATCCCACTGCTCTTACCCATGATCAATCGCCTACTCCAGTCAATCAGGATCCTCCATCTCATTTGTAAATAATAAAAAAAAACTGAAGGCAGAAAATCCTTAAGCTTAACTGTTCTCACGTGCATATTTCTCTCCCTTACGCTTCTCGCACAACCCTCTTCTTCTCGCCTAATTTTTCTGTGCGAACTCCTGACGTAGCTCTACGTGCTGCGGCGGTCATTCCTGAGTTATTTTCAGGTTATTTCTGGTTTATTTTCAATAATCCCGAAATAACCCAGAAATAATCCAAAAATAAAGACCGCTGGTTATTTCTGGGTTATTTCAGGATTATTGAAAATAACCTAGCCACCGCACGTAGAGCTACGTCAGGAGTCCGGACAGAAAATACGTTCCTTCTTCTCCCGCACCTCCTACCTCCTCCAAGCCTTGCCTTCCTCTAGTTCGAAAAACCTAGCCGCATACCTTGCTCTCCACCTCCTCTCCTCCCCTTATTCTATCGCGTCAAGGAGACCACAGCTCTCCTCTTCACATGAAACGCTGCCCTGGTTTCCTTATTCTGTTTCATGCAAGATCCACAACCCTCCTACAAAAAGAAACTCCTAGCTCCCAGCACACACATCTCCTCCGTCTCTTCCCTCAAAAGCCACAGACCGCCTGCCCCATCCTCCAGAGCTCACGCTTCCCACTGACACTCACTTTGTCTTTAAGTCCTCTCTCCGGTGACTCTCACCGCCGGTAAACTCTCTGGCACAATCCAAACTAAACCTAACTCTCTCTCTCTCATTTCCAGTCCACGCACCGAGAGAGCTCTCCCACAGATCACATAAGCCTCCCTCTTCTCCTCTTCCTTCAGCCGAGATACACACATGCCCTAACTCCACACGCCATTCCCGATCCCTAGGTTCCCTTCTCCTCACGAGTAGACTCCTCCGATGAGCCGTATAACTCCAACGTCTCTCCTCTTGGTCGTCAGCAACAACCCAACCACCAACCTCACCCTCTTCCGTCACCGGAGAGCACCCAACACCAAACCCACTCTCTCTCGCCACTCACGTGCTCGCCTCAACTACAACTCCAGCCAGCAACCTCTCCCGCTAGGAAGCAGCCCCAATGCCGACGACAACTCGCAGGCACGCTCCCATTCACTTACCGTGCTCCCTAAATGTTCCACCTACTTTTCTCACCGCTGCACTTTTACCGAGCAACTCTCCGCCCTCTACTCTACTCTCCTCCCAGCCGCTCCAAACAAAACCCAGTTCCCGCCAGCAGCCCGATTCCAACCACAGCACCTTCCTCTCGCTCAATTCTCTCCCTGTCCAAACCGAAGAGCCCATCTCACGCTTCTCTACCGTTCACTCCTGCCCTTCTTTTCTCCGCACAGTCCGAAGTCCAAACCAGCAGCCCTTATCCCCTATCTCTCCTCCTCCTCCTCCAACAGCAACGCCACACTAAGGTAAATAAAAACAAAAGGAAAGGCGCGGAAATGTGAGTATTATGTGATGTTGTTCTGTCATTTTTTGTTTGTTCTTTTGCAAAAATTAAGTTAAACCCCGCTTGAGTTTAGCTGCATTAAGCTTACTTGTTTGAGATTATGGCAAAATATTAGGATTTAGGTTGCATTTTTGCCTGGCTGTAAGGAGACTATCCTCTGTTTTGTACGCTCAGCTCAAATCATGTTTGTGCGTGTGCGTGATTGAAGCGTGATGAGTGGAAAATAACATGTGCATATTTCTGTGTGTAAATACAAGTGGCATGGAGAGAATTGCATAGGTTCATCTCGCCCCCGTCATCGATCTACAAAGGTATAAAAGGTGGTATTTCTCAACCTCTAAAGCCTAGCGCCTCGCCTTTAATGCGATGAACGGAACTCGTACATGCTTTCTTAGCGTGTCGAGGGAAACTCATAGGCGGCTTTTGCGACGTGTTTCGCTTATGCGACGTATTTGACGCGACGAACGAAACTCGTGCACGCTTTTCTTATCATGACAACCCTTTTGTTATGTGCTTGTCGCGACGAGCGAAACTCATGCACGCCTTTCTTAGGCGTGGTGAGAAAAACTCATAGGCAACATGCACGATGCGACATGGAAATACTTGCTTGGGAGGTGTTTACAGCATGTACCACATGCACGCCTTTCTTCGCATGGTGGGTTTAAAAAANACTTTGATTGACCTGTCAACACCCCTATAACTAACATTATATGTCTTAAGTACTCCACCTTTAGCAGGCAAATTAACACTTCTTCAAGTTAGCATAAAGTTGGTGCTCGTTGGGTACCGTCAATACCTTCAAGTCATCAATGTGGTCTTCCAAGGAGTAGTTGTACACAACGATATCGTCAAATAACACCAACAAAAACTTCTAGGGTAAAGGCTAAAACAACTTGTTCAACAGTGATTCAGATGTAGTTGGCACGTTGGTGAGCTTGAATAAGATAACTAGAAATTCATATAACTCATGAGTTTGAAAAATAGTCTTGTGAACATCCGATGGCTGCATTTGAATTTGATGATATCATGACTTCAAATCAAACTTTGAAAATATGATAGCCTCAAACAACTCGTCCAGTACCTCACCAATCACAAAAAGGAAAAATTTGTTGTGTATTATTTTCTTATTCACGGCTTGATAATCCATACAAAAAATGCCAACTCTCATTCTTCTTCACTAGCAAGACCAAGCAAGAGAAGGGGCTCGCATTAGACTATACGATCCCTGCCTCCAACATTCAATCTCTTGATCTCATCATTATGCAAATGGGGGTAGCAGTATGGGCGCGCATTGATGGGAGAAACCACCGGCCTCAAGGTCATCACATGTTGGTGCAACTGGGAAATTTTTGCAAATTGTTGTAAGACCTGTTAGACTGGTGCCTGATACACCTAAAATATATAGTATTTTTAGACGCATTTTTATACATATTTTTGAGATATTGTGCTTTAATGAAAGATATTTGTGTGTATTTCTTTCAAGTACAAGTAAAAATGTGAAAAATGCTAAAATGTGAGAAAAATGATCAAATTTGGAGCAAAGAGGCGAAATTTGTACTAAAGTATTTTGGGGTCTAAGCGCCCGATCTGGCGCTTAAGAGTCTGTTAAACAGAGAAGGCCGTGCCTAAGCGCCAGAGGCCCCGCGCTTAAGCTCCAGAGGCCCCGCGCTTACGCTCCAGAGGCAGTTATTTGGCGGTTTTCTTCATTTTACCGAATTTTGAAGAGGTATTTGAGACAAATATTATTGACTAAAGAGGGTGGTTATGACCAATATGACAAAAATATTATTAAAAGACTTGCAAAAGGAGACATCCCTTGGAGAATGCATAAAATTTGGACACATTTTGAAGAGTTTCCAATACACCTCTTGGGAAATTTATAAAAGAAGGAAGTTGAGACATTTGAAGGGGGTGCTTGAAGTCCTGAAAAGTGCTTAAAAAGGGAAATTTTCAAGCACCACAAGAAAACAAAATAATTACTTTATCATTTTTGTTTTTAGTTTTATTTTGAGAGTTAAGAGTGTTGTAAAAGAGAAGAGATTCAAAAAAACTTCAAGAGTTTGGTGGAAGATTTGAGATAAGTTTTTATCTTTTATTTTGAAACTATTTTTGGTTTTAATTGAGACTTTTTGCTAGTTCGACAATGATTTTTATTTTTAAACTAAAGTGTGGTTTTGTTTTCTCTATGGATTCTGAGTAGTTTTCTTTATCTTTTTTCTTAAAATGATTAGTAATTAAAGTATTTGATGGAAGTTGTGGAGAGTATTAATCTTTGATGTTGGAAGAAGTTGTGATTATTTAATTTCTTGTACTTCATTTACTTCTTGATTTGGTCTATCTAGATATTAAAATTTGTTGTGAGAACATGTAAGAACCAGACTGATATTGTCTCAGTCAACAATTGGAAAGAATCACATGAGGTTGTATGAGCGAGAATGTAATTCATATGATTTAATGCAAATAAATAGAGAAATAACCATTGAAGGATGAAGAGTTAGAGGACTTTAAAGTGTCAGGTTAAAGCCCCCAACTTGGTGTATTGTTTTAGGTTCTGATACGAGACATTAGCCCTCAGGTGAAGGGAATCGAGGGAACTCTAGAGTGAGAGCTAGTAAATTCTCTGTCTAGCCGGTCTTCAGAACTATTCAAACTTTAAATTAACCAATGTTCTTTATAGCATCTGTAGTAAGGGTAAATAATATAATTGCTCCTATTTGACACAAAATAATTTGTATACTTGCACAAAAGAATTCCTATGCTTATTACTGATTCATAATAAGGAGACAAATATTTTCAAATTTAGTGTTTTTCTTTTACATAAACTCAAGTTATCTTTTTAAATTGCTACTGTTTTGTAAAAATATCAAAAATACCAAGAAGTTTTGAATTTTAATTACTGAGAATACATCTCTAGTCTAAGTAATTATCTTTTTAAAATAGAAAGTTTGTTGTTCAATATAACATATTGCATAATTTCTCTGTGGGTTCGATATTCAGGTCTTAATAAAAAAATCATATATTACTTGATAACGATGCATATACTTGCATAGTATCCTAATATATATATATAAATTAAAAATNAATTTAAATAAACAGGCACAGCACTGCAAGCAATGCGCCTATCCCGAGGAATAGACACATTATTTGGTAGTGAAACTCGATTAAATAAATTAATAAATTCATGACATCCGTTTTAGTCTGCAAACCTTTTATTTTGACCAACAAGTTCCTCCACCTAATACTAAAATTTAGAAAAGGTTTATATTACCTGGGTTCTTAAAGCTCCCTATAGAGGTAAGCTCCTAAAGTTAATTATCTCTCAAATAACCAAAATCGCTTAAGAGAACTCTGGATGATGATCAGATGTATTTGTCTTCATGAATTCAAAGTTTTCGGGTTTTCAAGTTTGGAAATAAAAAAGTGAAGTGGGAAAAGAACCAAATGAGAATATTTATTTTTGTAATCAAAAGAAAGAAAAGTAGGGGAAGTCACGGATCCTGAGGAGAACCTTGGTGAATTCCCAAAATATACTATTGTTTGGCTTCAATTTTGAAAATATGTTATTTGATCATTCATTCAGTTTGTTTTATTATTTAGGGCTTATACTTGCGTGATATAGTCATACAAATGACCTGAAAGATATGAGGATTTACATCGTATTGGACAACAACCTCGGAGCTTAAAACGAGTTAGTGTGCAAATGCATGGAACAATTTGTTAGTATTTAAAACAACTGCGCTACACCACATTCTAAGAGAATGTGTAGGCAGATAGCAATATGACTCCCATAAAAAGCAACCAAAGAGTATTAAAACTTACATTAACAGTACGACCAATGTCCTCAGTGAAGGAAGGAAAAAATCCAGCTGCGATGGCAATCAATGATAATCCCATCAGCGAACAAACTGAAAGCACTATTGATCCCTTGACATCTACAAAAGATTTTATTATTTAGAAACTCCTACAAAATGTTATGAACTGATGAAAACAGTAACAAATATATTGTCATATTTAAAGCATTGAATAAGATGTCAAGGACAGCCTCTTACAAGCAAATCAAAGATCATAAACCTTAGGAATATAAGAGAGGCCTTGGTTGGTGAGTAGCAGATGCGATTGATGACAATTCAAGAAAACAATATATAATGCATCCTACTCCACTTAAATTGATAATCGTTACTAAACCTGCTAAATCTTAAGAATTTACCACCCGGTGAAGGTCCAGCTGTGCAGAATATTTACCACTTGGAGGTCCAGTTGTGCACAATCTAGTAAACAAGTGC
>JXCR01090045.1:90873-119514 GCA_002079205.1 Phalaenopsis hybrid cultivar
GAAATCATGTTACTTCATTATCGTTTAGGTCATCCCAACTTTATGTACATAGGGAAACTGTTTCCTCATTTATTTATTAGTAAAAGTCCTACCTTTTTTAATTGCGAATTTTGTCAACTTATCAAACACACTCGTACTTCATTTCCTCGATTATCATACAAACCCACTCGTCCCTTTTCTCTGATCCATAGTGACGTCTGGGGTCCTCGTGAAAAAAATATTTTTGGGGCCCAATGGTTCGTGTCCTTTATTGATGACCACACACGGGTGACATGGATTTATCTTATGCGTGATAAATCCGAGGTAGGACCAATACTTCGTGCATTCTATCACATGATACTCACTCAATTTGACACAAAAATNTTTTAAACAATTTAGGTTATTTTCTATAAAAAGAGGTTTTTACATAGGATAGGCACATATTCTTTTAATGATTTGTTAATCATTACAAAAAAAAAAAATGGAATCTAACAAATTTAAAATATAGTTTTTTTTCATCTATTTCTCTTATTAAGAGTTATCGTGTATTCATTAAAAGGGTTGAAAGCATTTTAAAACTACCATTATAGCATCAACACATATTGCATTTTCCATCAATCATATACAACCTTTGCATAAAATAGGAGAAAAAATTTACAATTAATCGTGCCAATTTAAACTATATTAAAGATGTGAATTATAGATATATGTAATTCAAATTAGATAATAAATTGGTGGTACAACCAAACATTAATTTCCTGCAATAATCCTTAAGATATCAGCACTAGAAAAAAAAAAGCCAAATAAAATCATACAATGAACAAGGATGAATGTTTAACGCTAGAAAACCAAAAAAAAAAAAAATCATACTATTATAGACTGCAAAGTATTTGATTTGATTTTATATCATTAATCATCAACCAATGCCTTAAATCTTCACTTTCCATCTCCGCCTTCGAGATTCACAAGAACACATAATCTGCATAATTTCCAGAAAATCATTCTAATTTTGCTATATAAACTATTGTCAGAGATGAAATTGTGTCCATTATTGCAATGAAGATTAAAGATCTTTTAAGTGAGATTATTCATGGGTATTTCTATAAAAAATATGAGAGTTGCACCCAAAACTACTGGAAAAATGATGACTAAACAATTTGTTGAAGGTTTTTTTAGTAGGTTAAACTGTTGCGAGGCTTTATGACTATTTCTCCAACTTTTGCTCCTTGCAAGGAAATTATACAATTGTTAATGTAGTTTAACTTGTCATCGTTCTCCAACAATGAAATTTTACTTCTCTTTCATTGTGATTCAACCTCAAGACTTGTAAATAGCTTCGTCTTTTGTTATCAAGGGGATTTATGAGATATGTCATTACGATTTAGAATTTGTTTGGGGCAGCTGAAGCTTATCCAACTTATTCAGATAAACTGTTGATCAGCAGCTGATCTGAATAAGCTGGCTGAGTGTTTGGTTATTACAATTGGAAAACAGGTAATTTGCAGCTATTTCTAGATAAATGACAATTCTACCCCTGCGTGGTAGTGTTGTTTGCGACAAAAATGTTATAGCAATACCAAAAATTTAATCATAAACATTAATCTCAAACCACAAAGATTCACCTATTTGTCTATTGCCTTCAGATCTACTGGTCCAACTTAGATCAACTTCATCAACAATCTCAAAAACATCCAATGGTCGGGTTCATATCATAAGTAATACCCATCTCAAAAATCAAAACTTTCATCTATTCTTTCGTTGCCCTAAGATTATGGTTGTTCAATTCCAATTTTGAAGAGGTTTCTTAATATTAAAATTTTTGATCGGTTGAAGAATCAAGATACTAATCAACGGTATCAAATTGTCTCCTGCATAAACAACTCCTAAAAAACTACTAAGAGAAAATTCACATTTTCTTAAGCTATATGATTGTAAAGGAGGCAAATGATCATTATGAATAAGAAATTGATGCAGCCCAAGAAAAACCTGAAAGGGCAACCAGAAAAAAAAACAGACGAGCATAAAAGAATTCTAGAAGAAGACGAAATGTTTTCTATTAGCATGCAGTAGCGGAGAAGGTGCATGCGGTAGTGGAGGGGGAGGATCTGACATTGCGATTCAGTGGTAGCCTTCCTCAATGGTCCCGCGACATAGGGAGAAACGATCAATCCTTTACGGAAGAAGGTGCATGCGGTTAGGGCTGTCAAAAAAGCTCGTTGTTTGCTAACAGCTCGTGTTCGGCTCGTTAAATAGTTTGTGTTCGGCTCGTTCGTTAAGTAAACGAGTCGAACACGAACNTCCTACTAGTGTGGCATCGGGTGCCACCGGCCTTGTTACCTATCAAGGTATTTCCCCATCTGCTTTCATCTCGGATTCAACTTCTTCTCGCCTCTGGATTGTTGACTCAGGTGCCTCCGATCATATGATCGGGGATGTCTCCTTATTAATGGATTACCGGCCGTGTAATCCGACTCACTGTTCGGATTGTTAATGAATCAGCCTCCAAAGTTGCTGGTCTTGGTTCTGTCCTCATCTCTCCAGATTTATTGCTCACTTTTGTGCTTCATGTTCCTACTTTGGATTGCAATCTGATCTCTATTAGTAAGCTCACTCATAATTGTCATTGTGCTGCTAAATTTTTTACATATGTTTGTGAATTTCAAGATTTGAAGTCGGGGAGGATGATTGGCAGTGTTGAGTTGCGCAGTGGTCTCTATCTCCTCAACAAACCCTCTGTCAGTCTAGTTTCACCCACCGGTTATATTCCAGTATCAAGTCTGTCTTGCTTAAATCCTCTTAGTACATTTGTATTCCATTCCAGCGTTAATAATGATAGTGAAGTCATGTTACTTCATTATCGTTTAGGTCATCCCAACTTTATGTACATAGGGAAACTGTTTCCTCATTTATTTANGAGGGGGAGGATCTGACATTGCGATTCGGTGGTAGCCTTCCTCAATGGTCCTGTGACATAAGGAGAAACAATCAATCCTTTACGGAAGAAGGTGCATGCGGTTAGGGCTGTCAAAAAAGCTCGTTGTTTGCGAACAGTTCGTGTTCTGTTCGTTAAATAGTTTATGTTCGGCTCGTTCATTAAGTAAACGAGTCGAACACGAACAAGTGCTTAAAGTTCGAATTGTAAACGAGTCGAACACGAACAGTTCTTTATTCGCTCCTGTTCGGCTCATTTTAGCTCAAAATAAAAAAAATATAGAATTATTTATATAATAATATATTGCATATATTATTTATATAAAAATATATTATATATATTCATATCTAAGTTTGAAACGTAACTGTTTGTATGGCAATGTAGTTATGCGCCCTTTTTTGCATACATTCGATGAAGGTTCCAATCCAGCNTAGAATTATTTATATAATAATATATTGCATATATTATTTATATAAAAATATATTATATATATTCATATCTAAGTTTGAAACGTAACTGTTTGTATGGCAATGTAGTTATGCGCCCTTTTTTGCATACATTCGATGAAGGTTCCAATCCAGCACTCTACATCTATTTTTTTAGTTTAATTTTAACGAGCTAATTTTGAGCCGAACACGAACACAAATATTAAAATCGAGTTGAACACGAAAACACTGTTCATCAACCAGTTCCGAACACGAGCCGATTTCAAACACGAACAATTTCGAACGAGCCGAACACGAGCCAAGCCTGAGCTCGCTCAAGCTCGACTCGTTTACAACCCTACATGTGATAGTGGAGGGGGAGGATCGTGAGCTTCAGTGTTGGGGTCGACGAACGAAGAAGAAGGTGCAGTGGAGACGAATGGGGAGTTCGGTTTCTAAACGACACGGAGGGTCGCAAGAGACAAATAGAAGAGCATGGAGGAAAAAAATCTCTCAGCGCTGGTAGAACACGCGGGATCAATCCCGCGACAGCATTTATTAAAGAAAGAAAAACGTCGTTTTTCATTAAGCGCTCCAAAAGCACGAAACAAACAGTAGGACGGANGTCACAAGAGACAAATAGAAGAGCATGGAGGAAAAAAATCTCTCAACGCTGGTAGAACACGCGGGATCAATCCCGCGACAACATTTATTAAAGAAAGAAAAACGTCGTTTTTCATTAAGCGCTCCAAAAGCACGAAACAAACAGTAGGACGGAGTTTTGAAAACGCCGCCCGCAGTTATAAGCTGGCCCAAACAGGCATTTAATCACAATTGTTGCCTTCTCCATCATGGGTGGCCAAAGTTTTTCATTTTTTAATTGCAATATAAAATTCAAAAAGAGTTACTACATTAAAAACATGGCACATTCGCGTTTATAGTGGCAACTTGATTTGGTTNGTTAATCACAATTGTTGCCTTCTCCATCATGGGTGGCCAAAGTTTTTCATTTTTTAATTGCAAGATAAAATTCAAAAAGAGTTACTACATTAAAAACATGGCACATTCGCGTTTATAGTGGCAACTTGATTTGGTTTGAATAAAGTTTTGCCCAGATGCACTATATCTTTTACTTTAGGGAGTCAAATCATTAAACAAAAACATGAAAACTTTTTAGAAAGGTTATCTTTTTACACATGTGAGTCTTAATTTGATTTCGTTAGATTTAAATTTCAGTTTTATCTTCCTTCTCTAAATCATGATATTATTTATAATGTTTAAATAATTTTAGTTAAGTTTGTGATAGCTTAGGTTTCTATGAGTGCAGGGTTTTCAATTAGTTGCATGCATGGTTTTAAACTTCTATGGGTTTTTTTCTAGTAAAACACTATTAAATTGGCATTTGCATTATGTACAACCNAGGCAACTTGATTTGGTTTGAATAAATGTTTGCCCAAATGCACAATATCTTTTACTTTAAGGTGTCAAATAATTAAACAAAAACATGAAAACCTTTTAGAAAGGTTATCTTTTTAGACATGTGAGTCTTAATTTGATTTTCGTTAGTTTTAAATTTCAGTTTTATCTTCTTTCTCTAAATCATGATATTATTTATAATGTTTAAATAATTTTAGTTAAGTTTGTCATAGCTTAGGTTTCTATGAGTGCATGGTTTTCAATTAGTTGCATGCATGGTTCTAAACTTCTATGGATTTTTTTCTAGTAAAACACTATTAAATCGGCATTTGCATTGTGTAAAACCAAAAATAGCTTGCACAGATCTTGAAGCAACTTGACGGATCAAATCAAATGCTAAACGTTCAACCAGAGATCTCATAGTCGACTAAAAGACCTGAGGTCGACCAAGGGCTATCTTGGCCGACCGAAAGCGGACAAACATGTATGGCGGAAAATGTGAGGAACGGTGACTCTTCAACCAACTAGCTGGAGTCCAAACTTTCAGCCGGCCATCGCCTCATGTAACTGGTCGATCATCTTAGGTCGAACACCCAAAACTAGCCGAGCAGCCATCCTTACCTGACCATCTAGATCCAACCGCCCGCAACATTCAAACCTGAGCAACTTCCAAACACAATGATCGCCCAACATCCAGACAAAATGGCTGACCAACGACATTTTAGCCAACCGAAGGAGGAATCCGCCAAACAGAGAATCAAGAAACATCTAAAAATTCTACAAGAGGTTAGCAAATATGACAAGACCAAAATAACCTATAAACCCCACATTAAATCAGGGGTAGCAATGTGATTTCTATTTTGGTAGCCCTCTTATCTTCTATAAATAGAGGGTTCAACACATGTAAAGTAGCTTTTTTGGCTCTCAAATATAGATTGATACTTTAGAGGGAGCTCCTCTCTCCTTCCCATCTCTATAATCTCTTTTTTTATATGTAAAATGTCTTATATAGAGCCAAAAAATATCCCAATTCGCCCCAACGGGACAAATATATGTGTACTCTTTCTCTCTCTTTATCTCTTTATCTCTCTCTACTCTCTGGTTCTTACTGCTCCGATCCTTGGGCATGTCTCACCGGATAGATTTGGATTCAACACATTGATTTGTTCATATTCTTTTGTTTTAATCAAAAGTGATCAATAGTTTTTAAAAATAGGCATTTATGATACATGAAGTTTTGTGCTCGCTTGTATGATTTTATTTATCTTATAGTTAATTTTATTTATTTAAATGATGACAGACTTAACCAACAACGACGAAGAAAAATAAAAAATTATTACTGAAATCAAATAGGAAATTACAAACAACAAAAAAAGAAAAATGAAATTCCAACAATGACGACACTAACTCTAACAAGAGTTGGATCAAAGGGTGGTGGTGGCGGCTGGTGAGGGTCAGGAAGATGGCTAGATGGTGAATAAGGGCGATTAACAAGCAAAAACAGCAAAGAGGCTACTTTCCAGGTTCCTAGACAGCACATTGCGAACATCACTGTGGAAGGGTTGTTCTGGGTGATGACAAGAAGGAAGATAGCAATGCCAAGGGGGAGGTGGCTAGCAGCATGGACAGAGGTGGAGGCTGGATGTGAAGGGGTATAAGAAAGGTAATCACCAAATTGGAAGTGAGATATAGCCGGAGCACCACTCCAATCCTTAGATACAACTCTAGAAGGGAGAGGGAGAAAAGGAGACACCGAGAGCTGTCTCAAACAAACTCAAGCCAAAAACTATAAATTAAAACCCTAATACAATACATATATAGGAATGACTAGAATGGCAGGATAAGAGGAAATTGCTGAAAATTAAGAAGTAAAAGCAAAAGTGTCCGGATAGGTTCTACTCGGATAGCAGGAATCTGCTGCCCAATCCGCATGGACACGGGATCGCATGATCCCTTACACTCCAGTGACACTTATATTGGATATGTATCAGAAATCTTAGACCATAAAATGTCCAACTTTAGTACCCCCGTCTATACAAATCCAAAGGAAGCAATGTGCAAATACAAATTGAAATACTGCAATTTTGTTCAAGCACTCCAGTCTATACAAATTATAAATGTTATAAGAAATCAACAAATACAAGAAAAATAAAAATGCAATACAATTTCTCTAGTGACCAAAGTTATTAATTTCTAATGCATTATACTCTTTTAACATTGTGACGCACCTTTGTGTGATATACAGCACTGGAATCTACAAACGCAAAATCAAGACCAGGAAGGCCTGCAATTTCTTTATAAATTTGAAAGTCTGTAGCTGATTTAATTGCTCCAGAAAGAAACAGATCCTGCAGGATCATGATTATTTCAACTTAGGTAATGACAAGAGAAATTTAAAAAATGTGATGAAAATGAATGGAAAGAGGCCAGCTTTACTTCTCTAAAAAATAGAAGAAAATTATTCTACAAGATAAAAATGCTCTCAAGTTATTCTAAGAGGATTTCGATTATATAAAGCATTTCAAATTAAACATTCATGAAGCTTTTAGTGCTATCTATTAGTATATACTTAAAATTTTATTTATTTTTTCTTATTTGGCATTCAAGAAACTTGGAAAAGCAAGTAAAAAAGAACAAATTCAACATGAAATGGCTCAGATTATACTAAAAGAATGAAGAAAAAATATACGCCCAAGTAAAAGAAACTTAGAACTAATATACAAACCTGGGAAATTATTTGACCAGATGGGTATTTTGCCACATTGGCGTAAGTTTCAATGCCCCACGGCATACTAGTCTGCAAAAGAAAATCTAGAATAACGACTCCTCAATAACAAAGTACAATGAAGAAATTTCATAATAATCAACACAATGAAAAACAAATAAATAAAAGCTCTTAGCAAATGATGATTTAGGAACTCACATTACCTGAAAAATGC
Source organism: Phalaenopsis hybrid cultivar (assembly GCA_002079205.1). NCBI lineage: Eukaryota > Viridiplantae > Streptophyta > Magnoliopsida > Asparagales > Orchidaceae > Phalaenopsis > Phalaenopsis hybrid cultivar. The sequence continues at coordinate 98,565 of JXCR01090045.1, forward strand.
TAGATTTTCCTCCAACTCCCATGGCTTCCAAATCAATAGCAAAGCGTATGGTGTTCCTCCATGGATGCTACACAAATAAAAGTGTTTTATGTATTAATTATTGAAAGATCTTGAAAATAATTAGGATTATATTCCATATTTGTTATACTCTATATTTATTGGAAAAGAAATCTAAAATTGAACAACGATTTAAATATTTTTTCCATATTATTGAAAATCAATTTCAAACACAAATCGGATTTCTACGAATGGATAATGGGACTGAATATTTCAACAAATATTTGAGAAAATTTATTTTGGAAAAATGTATTCTGCATCAATCTATTTGTCATGCACACCACAACAAAATGATATTGTTGAAAGGAAAAATAGACATTTACTTGAAGTTACTCGGGCACTTACGTTTTCCATGAATGTTCCTAAATATCTTTAGGCTAATGCACTTCTTACCTCCTGTTATTTAATAAACAGAATGTCATCTCGAGTTCTGAAATTTAAAACACATTTACAAGTCTTGAAAAATTATTTTTCCTATCTAAGATAACAGCTGATCTCCCTTTAAAAGTTTTTGGATTTATTTGCTATGTGCATGTCCCAAATGAATTTTGCTCAAAATTTGAACACAAAGCTTAAAAATGTGTTTTTATTGGGTATGCTTACAATAAACATGGGTACAAATGTTTTAATCCTGTCACAAAAAATTTTTTTGAGAGCATGGATATCAAGTTTATCGAAGATCACTCTTTTTTTCAAATTAATATTTTCAGGGAGAGAACTTAGTTGAATAAAATAATTTTTGAGAAACTTTACCCATTTTTTAAACTAATTTTGATATGGAAACTAGGGTCAGCATTACTAATCCTATTTTGTCAGATGTTACCTTATCAGAGACAGGAGGGGAAGTACTTCCAACAAGTCATAATCCAGTGGATCATAATCCTCAACATGAGCTGCAGGTTTATACTAAGAAGAAATTTCATAAAGTTACTACAGTCCCAGTTATTCCCTTAGCAGATGTTCAATCACCTTTGCCGAATAATGACCCAACAACTCAGAGTAACCTTCCCTCTACTTCCACTCATTATGATCTTGATCTTCCAATTTCTTTCAGAAAAGGAATCTGAACAGTCACGAAACATCTTATCACACGATACTTGTCATATGAAAAGCTATCAAAAAATCATGGAGCATTTGTGTCTAGGATTTCTAATATGCTTGTTCCAAGAACTATTCAGTAAGCATTAAGTGAACCGAGTTAGAGATTAGTTGTGATGGAAGAAATAAATGCTCTTAAAATAAATAATACTTGGACAGTGATGCACAAAAAATATATGCATTTTTAGACCTATATTTTATACTCATTTTTGGTGATATTGCACTTTAAAAGAATATATTTTGCATGTTTTTGGCTTCAAGTACAAGAAATACACTTTTGGAGAAAAGGAAACAAAAACGGTGCAATTTAGAGCTAAAACGAGCAAGAAAAAAAATTTTGGCTTAACACATTTTGATACGTCTCTCTATGTTTAATCAACTTCTCATTTCTCACATGTCTTTGAATGAAATTACACTTTAAATAAATATTATTTTCATGTTTATTTTGTAGGTCTATCTGTTAGGAACGAAATGCAACTGAAATGGGGCAAAACGAAGCTAAACGGAGCCAAAGGGAGTAAAACAGCGGAGCTGCTGCAGACCGGCACCGACGGCGCCCGAGTCCAGAGAAGCGACAAAAAGTGGCGCCGACGGCGCCCAGACTGACGCCGACAGCACCCGGACGGTTGTGGACCAATTTTTTGCAGATTTTGATGTTCTAGAAGGCTCCCAAGTGATTTAAATACCTCATGAAGTGATTCAATGTATCTAGACACTTGGAAAAGGCTCTTGAATGAAGAGACATGTTTTTTGGATGAATAGATTTGTCTCTTGAGAAAAATGAGAGACTTGGTATCTCTTTAAAAAAGAGGGCTTGGCGCCTCTCATGGCGTGTGGGGGCTTGTGTATGTGTGTGTGTATGCGTGAGTGTATTGTAGAGTAAATTCTTGTGTGGAGAGAATTTTTTTGAAGAATTGTAAAAGGAGAAGGAAGGTGAGAGGTTTCTTCCTCATTACACTTCCAAGAGAGAATTTAATATTGATTGTAAAGAGAGAGTGCTACAAGTGAACTTCTAGAGATTTGTTTCAAGAAGAGTCTAAAATAAGTTGTGTTCTATCATTTCTTTATTTTATAAACTTGTTTTTTTTATATAAAATCTGTATTTTGTCGTATCTTCCTCATGAGTTTTGAGTTATTTTCTTTATCTTTCTCCCTACTCTGAGATATGGTGAAATGAAGAGATAATTTGGATGTGTCATTTTAAAATATTAAATAAATTGTGATGATTTTTGCACACCGCTCTTAATTTACTTTTCGATCTTGCAAATTGAAATGTTAAAATCTGTTGTGAAACATATGATCCGGGAAATGAAGTATGAGTTCTACAACAGAGTGAGAATCACATTTAATTTCATAAAATATTTCGTTCATGGAATTAAGTGCAAATAAATAGAGAAATATTCATTGTTAGACGTAGAATTGGAGATTTTAGAGTGACAGACTAGAATCTCTAATTTGGCCTTAGTGTTTAAGAACTAAAGCGAGTGTTTGCCTTTAGGGGAAGGGAAGTGGGAGCTCTGGAGTGGGAGCCAATGTCCTTCTAGCCTAGCCACGAATTTAGGGACTAAACTTGAGATTAACTAATAATTCTCTATAACACTGAATCAGGATAAAGAATTCAAATTGTTCCTATTTTGCACAATACATATTTAAACAATTTATCTCATCTCATTTTACCATAAACTCATTATAGTGGGGGAATGATAATTTCTTTAATTTGAACTCTTCGTCACAAAATTTTGTTTAGACTTAGAAAATTTAACTTTAAAGTTAAGAAATTAATTTAGTAAACTTAGTTTCGTTAGCATACATTTAAACCAATTTAATCAATCTTCCAAACTAATTGTTTATAGTAGTAGACTAGAATAAGCCTGAGGGATTTCTTACCTCGCTTCTTCGTGGGATAGATACTGAGATTTTTTAAAGAAAGCCCTATAATACTTGAAGCGATACGTGCACTTACGTAGAACTCCTAGTGTGTGAAATATTTTATATATTTTATATAACATTTTTATTTTGCACATTAAATACTTAATATAAATTGGGTCAACTTGTTGGCCATATTTTTGAAAAGCTAAATTACTGCGTAATTTTGGGGGGGTCAAGTTCTTGGCACTGTTACCGTGAATTTAAATTAGCATAAAACAGGTAGAAAAACAACACACGAGGGGCGTATTAAGTTTTTTACGTCGTTGCTGGGGAAGCTTCGGTAAGAAATTTAGGAGAATTTTAGTTAAACCTGTAAGACTTAGATTTGGAATTTATAATATTATTATATAGTGTGTCTAATTATTGTGTGTTTATTTTAAATAAAATTAAAAACACCAAAAATATTTTTGATATCTATTCTATTAGTTAAATCTTTAGATTTGTATGCGTAGTTCAAGAGCTACATAACTTGAATTTTACAAGTCGGATTTAGAGAAAACTTTTGTGAGAGATAGAAAAGACTATGAATTTAATGTAAAATTGAGGGATCAACGATATAATGAATATTCAGATTTGGATTATAATGCTTGTAGCTTTGAAAGAGTAAACCCCAAGAGAGTGACAAATTTTCAAAAAGATATGCTTACAATTTTAATTTCTCAGATTGTAGATATTGAGAGGAAGTTGGATCAATACATAGAAAGATATGGCCATGAGATACATAATTCTTATTCTGATTATTACGATACAAGTTGAGAAAATCATTTGAATTTTAACAGAAATAATAATTTTGGAGGAGAAGACTAATTTGGGGGAGATAATCAATTTAATCGGACATACAGTTGGAATAATCATGGCTATTATAATGATGAATTTTCTTTACCTCATAATTTTAACTTCAACTCCTAGAATGCGGAGATGAATTTATTAGAAGATGTTGTTATTCAAATGAAGAGTGAGTTAGAAAATCAAGAGGTTGCAATAAAGAATATAGAAAATCAACTGTGGCAGATTATTAATGCAATTGACAGTTATCCCCCAGAGATTTTACCTAGTGACCCTGAGATAAATTCTAAAGAGATGAATGATGAGCAATATAAAGTTATCGAACTGATATTTAGAGGAAAATTCGAGTATATGTTTCAAAAGAACTTTGAGTTGAGAGATGAGGATAAGGATATTGAAAGACCAATGGAAGAAATTTATGAGGAATTAGAACGATATATAGAAAGACCACCTTCACCATTTACTCAGTACCAAGGAGAAGAATTATAAGATAACTTGAAATACAAGAGTAACCTAAAAGAATTTGATCCAGAATCTAAATTATCTAGAGAGAATCCGATCCAAAATTTGGGAGATCATGAAGTATCATATAAAGATCCATTTCTTATAAATTCTAAGGATGATATTAATATGAAAATTGAGAAAATTACTAGAAAAATATTGGATCTAGAAGGAAATATGAGGAATTATGATATTATCAATATGAAATGTAAGGGCTGGAAAAGATTGGGTGATTGATCAAGGATTACTTAAATGGAATTTTGATCCAGGTGGAATCATTTGTCGAGCTAACGACGTTAAACAAAGTGTTTTATGGGAGGCAACACATAATTATCATTGTGATTTGATTTAGTGTGTTTGAGAGTTATAATTGTTAGTGTTGTATTGTGTTTGTTTTAGTGTGGATTGATTAGTTTGATTGATGATTGGTAGTTGTTTGGATTGTTAGTGATTTGATTTACTTTTTGTGTCATGAGGGAAGTGTTTTCTTAAATTTTTATTATAGTTAGACTTGTATGTTTTGTTGTAGTAGTTGGATTGACGAGTTCACCACAACTCAGGTCTAACCTGGACTTGAGTTTTACAAGAAATATCATGAATTTTAACAGTGACAGTTACATCTCAACTTTATTACTTCCTTTCTTTCAACTTGTTTTCATTTGATAGTAGTTAACCTATTGGATGAGTAACATGTGGAAGATATTACACAATCCTTATAACTGCTAGAGATGTTTAATTAATGGGATATGGTGATGCCTGAGGTTGATGCTCGATAACCAATAGATCAGAGGGATAATCTTACATTTGGAATTAGAATCAATAAAATCATTTATAAGTACCCAATATATTTGTGTAGTGATTCCGTTAGAAATTGAAAGCAAGTTAATGAGATGCGATGAGTTAAAGAAAAAATTGACCTCATTTATCATGTGCGTTTGTGTTACAATAATGTAAAGATTGGGAGAACACATAAATATATATATGTATATATATATTCATACGACGATACATATCCTGCTTATTAGACCTTTCTTCTAATTTTATCAAGCATTTTAATTTAGATTTACTTTTTACTATATGTTTTCTATCCTGAAAAATAATTGTAAATGTTTTTTATAGACATTTTTGGTAGATAGAATTTCTAAACTATTTTTCTTCCTGCTTATATTTTTTATACTAAATGCTATACATGTTAAAATCTAAGTTTGGGGGTAAGAAGAAAAATAAAATTTTAAAGTGAGTATACTTTCTTTTAGTTTAGTATTATTGCATGCATGTTTTAGGCTAAATTTAGTAAGTATTATTGCATGTTTGTTTTAGTGTGGATTGATTGGTTTGATTGATGATTGGTAGTTGTTTGGATTGTTAGAGGTTTGATTTACTTTTTGTGTGTCATGAGGGAAGTGTTTTCTTAAATTTTTATTATAGTTAGACTTGTATGTTCTGTTGTAGTAGTTGGATTGACGAGTCCACTACAACTCAGATCTCACCTGTACTTGAGTTTTACAAGAGATATCATGAATTTTAATAGTGACACTTACATCTCAACTTTATTACTTCCTTTCCTTAACCTTGTTTTCATTTGATAGGAGTAGCTAACCTATTGGATGAGTAACATGTGGAAGATATTACACTATCCTTATAACTGCTAGAGGTGTTTAATTAATGGGATATGTTGATGACTGGGGTTGGTGCTCGTTAACCGATATATCAAGGATAATCTTACCTTTGAAATTATAATCTATAAAATCATCTATAAGTACCCAATATATTTGTGTAGTAATTCCGTTAGAAATTGAAAGTAAGTTAGTGAGATGCGATGAGTTAAAGAAAAAATTGACCTCATTTATCATGTGTGTTTGTATTTGTGTTACAATAATGTAAAGATTTGGAGAACACATAAATATATATATTTATATGACGATATCTATCCTGCTTATTAGAACTTTCTTTCAATTTTATCAAGCATGTTTAGTTTAGATTTATTTTTTACTACATGTTTTCTATACTGATAAATAATTATAGATGTTTTTTATAGACATTTTTGGTAAATAGAATTTCTAAACTATTTTTCTTCCTACTTATATTTTTTGTACTAAATACTAATATGTTAAAAATTAAGTTTGGGGGTACGAAGAAAAATAAAATTTTAAAGTGAGTATACTTCCTTTTAGTTTAGTATTATTGCATGCATGTTTTAGGCTAGATTTAGTGAGTATTATTGCATGTTTGTTTTAGTGTGGATTGATTAGTTTGATTGATGATTGGTAGTTGTTTGGATTGTTAGTGATTTGATTTACTTTTTGTGTGTCATGAGGGAAGTGTTTTCTTAACTTTTTATTATTGTTAGACTTGTATATTCTGTTGTAATAGTTTGATTGACGAGTCCACTACAACTCAGGTCTCACCTGGACTTGAGTTTTACAAAAGATATCATGAATTTTAACGGTGACAGTTACATCTTAACTTTATTACTTCCTTTCTTTGACCTTGTTTTCATTTGATAAGAGTAGCTAACCTATTGGATGAATAACATGTGGAAGATATTACACTATCCTTATAACTGCTAGAGGTGTTTAATTAATGGGATATGGTGATGACTGGGGTTGGTGATCGATAACCAATATATCAAGGATAATCTTACCTTTAAAATTATAGTCTATAAAATTATTTATAAGTGCCAAATATATTTGTGTGGTGATTCTGTTAGAAATTGGAAGTAAGTTAGTGAGATGCGATGAGTTAAAGAAAAAATTGACCTCATTTATCATGTGTGTTTGTGTTACAATAATGTAAAGATTTGGAGAACACATAAATATATATATTCATATGACGATACTTATCCTGCTTATTAGACCTTTCTTTCAATTTTATCAAGCATGTTTAGTTTAGATTTACTTTTTACTACATGTTTTCTATCCTGATAAATAATTGTAAATGTTTTTATGGACATTTTTGGTAGATAGAATTTCTAAACTATTTTTCTTCTTACTTATATTTTTTGTACTAAATGTTATACATGTTAAATTTTAAGTTTGGGGGTAGGAAGAAAAATAAAATTTTAAAGTGAGTATACTTCCTTTTAGTTTAGTATTATTGCATGCATGTTTTAGGCTAAATGTACTTTCTGCTACAGTCATTTTATATTGATTATGAATGTATATGAATTTGATAGGATGTTGTAGTAATTAGTAGATTCAACTTTTATTTTTTCTTCCTGTTATATTTTACGGGATTGATTGCAAAATAATTGAGGGGAAGAAAATTTTCTTTAAAAGAATGAAACAAAATTTTATTTGTCCTTAATTAGCAATATTTTAAAAAATTTAATTTAACATGACATTTGGTATTAGAGACTAACTTTTGATAATTATATTTGTGTTTCTAAATATATCGTAGACTTACATAAAAGTTTTCAATAATGAAAGTTGATTCAAGAGTTAAGATATTTGGTACGAAAGAATAAGACTATGTTTTTTCTATTTAAACTAAACGAAATTATATTTTTGAAGTATTAAGAATCTTAGAGTTTCATGTAAGAAGAAAAGAATGAGACTTTATGAAAAATATTAAAAGCTAATATGAATTTATAAAGTGAAGGAATGTGAAAAGTTTTTAACTTTAAGAAGAGGATAGTGAAGTTCCAAATTATTAAAGGTTATCCAGATATAGTAATCCTCACATAAAAAAAAGAATTAAAAATGATCCTAAAAGAAAAAAAAATGAAAAAGAAAAGAAAAGTATGTGAGAAGTTTGAGGAGATGTCTAATCAAAAATTGATTTCACTTGAATCAACTTGAGGAAGAAGGTTTTATTACATTTTTTAAAACTTGTATTTGAGTATTAATATCCTTACTAATAAAGTTCTCATGAAGTTCTTTTTCATATGGATATTCTAAGTGACCTTAGTATGACAAATTGCAATTCTTCTTGAAATGAATAGAGAGTCGAAAATCTTAGACTTGACTACTAGATGCTCTTATACTTTTAGCTTGGACTTATGCTGTTACAAATTTTTCTTAAGTTGTTCTATTATATTTAGAAGACCAAATTATGGAAATTTATAAGTTAAACTATCTACCATTAGTCATAACTTTTATGTAGTTAAAGTATTACTTGAGGACGAGTTACATTTAAGTTTAGGGGACTTTGATGCACAAAAAATATATGCATTTTTAAACATATATTTTATACTTTTTTTTTATATTGCACTTTAAAGGAAAGTATTTTGCATGTTTTTTGCTTCAGGTACAAGAAATGGACTTTTGGTGAAAAAAAAGTAAAAAACGGTGGAATTTATAGCTAAAACGAGCAAGAAAGAAAATTCTGACCTAATACATTTTGATATGTCTCTCTATGTTTAATCTACTTCTCACTTCTCGCATGTCTTTGAATGAAATTACACTTTAAAGAAATGTTGTTTTCATGCTTATTTTGTAGGTCAAACTGTTAGGAACGAAACACGACTGAAATGGAATGAAACGGAGTTAAAACGGAGTCAGACGGAGCGAAACAATAAGCTGCTGCAGACCGGCACCGACGGCGCCCGAGTTTTTTGGCGGATTTAAATGTTCTAGAAGGCTCGCAAGTGATTCAATGTATCTAGACACTTGGAGAAGACTCTTGAATGAAAAGACATGTCTTTTGGATAAATAGATTTGTCTCTTGAAAAAAAGGAGAGAGTTGGTTTCTCTTTAGAAAAAAGAATACTTGGCGCCTCTCATGGCGTGTGGGGGCTTGTGTGTGTGCGTGTGTGGGGGCTTCTGTGTGTGTGCGTGTGTGGGGGCTTCTGTGTGTGTGTGTGTGTGTGTGTGTGTGTGTGTGAGTGTGTTGTAGAGTAAATTCTTGTGTGGAGAGGATTTTCTTGAAGAATTGTAAGAAGAGAAGGAAGATGAGAGGTTTCTTCTTCATTACACTTCTAAGAAAGAATTTAGTGTTGGCTGTAAAGAGAGAGTGCTACAAGTGAACTTCTAGAGATTTGTTTCAGGAAGAGTTTAAGATAAGTTGTGTTCTTTCATTTCTTTATTTTGTAAACATATATTTTTATATAAAATCTGTGTTTTGTCGTATCTTCTCATGAGTTTTGAGTAGTTTTCTTTATTTTTTTCCCTACTCTGAGATATGGTGAAATGAAGAGATAATTTGGATGTGTCATTTTAAAATATAAAATAAATTATGATGATTTTTGCACTCCGTTCTTAATTTACTTTTCGATCTGGCAAATTGAAATGTTAAAATCTGTTGTGAAACATATGATCCGGAAAATGGAGTATGAGTTCTACAACAGAGTGAGAATCACATTTAATTCCATGGAGAAGTATTTCGTTTATGGAATTAAGTGTAAATAAATAAGGAAATATACATTATTAGGCGTAGAATTGGAGATTTTAGAGTGACAGACTAAAATCCCCAATTTGGGCTTATTGTTTAAGAAATAAGGTGAGTGTTAGCCTGCAAGGGAAGAGAATTGAAAGCTCTGGAGTGGAAGTCAGTATCCTCCTAGCCTAGCCACGGATTTAGGAACTAAACCTGAGATTAGTCAATGATTTTTTATAACACTAAATCAGGATAGAGATTAAAATTGCTTCTATTTGGCACAATATATATTTAAACCATTTATCTCATTTCATTTTAACACAAACTCATTATAGTGGGAATGATGCTTTCTTAAATTTGAACTCTTCGTCACAAAACTTTGTTTAGTCTTAGAAAATGTAACTTTAAAGTTTAGAAATTAATTTAGTAAACTTAGTTTCGTTAGCATACATTAAAACCACTTTAATCAACCTTCCAAACTAATTGCTTATAGTAGTAGACTAGAATTAACCTAAGGGATTTCTTACCTCGCATCTTCGTGGGATCAATACTGAGGGTTTTTAAAGAAAGTCTTATATTACTTGAAGCAATACGTGTACTTGCGTAGAACTCCTACTGTGTGAACTATTTTATATATTTTATATAACATTTCTATTTTGCACATTAAATACTTAATATAAATTGGGTCAACTTGTTGGCCATATTTTTTAAAAGCTAAATTACTGTGTAATTTTGGGACGGGTCAAGTTATTGACACTGTTACTGTGGATTTAAATTGACATAAAACAGACAGTAAAACAATATACGCTAGGGGCGACATCAGACAGTCATTGATCTACCTAAACACAAAAAGACGGTTGGGTGCAAATGATGTTCACGGTGAAGTTTAAAGCTGATGAAAGTGTTGAGAGTTACAAAGCAAGACTAGTAGCAAAAAGATTTACTCAAACTCATGGTATTGATTACTAATAAACGTTTGCTCCTGTTGCTAAAATTAACTCTATTAGAGTACTTCTTTCTCTTATAGTTAACTTCAACTGGCCACTTCATCAATTTGATGTAAATAATGTGTTTTTAAATGGAGAATTGCGAGAAGAAGTATATATGGACCAGCCATCCGAATTTGAAAAAAAAAATTCAAAAAGGTAAATTATGCAAATAAAAAAAATCTCTGTATGGGTTAAAGCAGTCTTCTAGAGCTTGGTCTGAGCGTTTTTGTGATGTTATCAATAGACACGAATTCTCTCAAAGCCAAGCTGATCACACTCTCTTTTTCAAATATTTCATCAATGGTAAAGTAGTCAATGTGATTGTTTATGTAGATGACATAATAATGACAGGAGATGATCCTCTGGAGATTAGGAACTTGAAGTTTTGATAATAAGGACTTAGGAAAGCTGAAATATTTCTTCGGAATGGAGTTTGCAAGATTCAAGGAGGCAATTTTTATCAATCAACGCAAGTATGTACTTGATTTACTCAAAAAAACAGGAATAACAGGTTGCAAGGCAGCAAATACGCCAATTGAACCTAATATAAAGTTGAAAACAATAGCAACTAATGAGATAATTGATAAAGTACGCTATCAAAGATTGGTAGGGCGACTAATCTATTTGGCTCACACTCGACCTGATATAGCCTTTGTAGTGAGTGTTGTGAGTCAATTCATGCATTCACCTGGACCTACTCACTTCGAAGCTGCATTTAGAATTTTGAGATACCTCAAAAGAACTCCTGGAAAATGACTTTTGATCAAAAAGAGAACATCTTCTAATAGAGGCCTACATAAATGCAGATTGGGCAGGAGATGTAAATGATAGAACATTCACATCAGGTTATTGTACATTTGTAGGCGGAAATCTGGTTATTTGGAAAAATAAAAAACAAAGTGTGGTGACAAGAAGTAGTGCTGAAGCAGAATTCCGCTCGGTGACACATGAACTTTGTGAAGTATTATGGATAGAAAGACTCCTGGAAGAGTTGAAGATTCCTATACCAGCACCTATTAAAATTTACTGTAACAACAAGGCTGCAATCTCTATAGCTCATAATCCAGTTCTACAACATGTAGAAGTTGACAAACATTTCATCAAGGAGAAGATAAATAGTGGTGTGATATGTATATCCTACATACTCACTGCTAGCCAAATAGCTGATATACTAACAAAAGACCTTTCCAAAGTGCAGCATGAGAATCTAGTTAGCAAGCTTGTCAAGAGTGACATCTTCATGTCAGCTTAAGAGGGAGTGTTGAAAGATCTCGAAAATAATTAGAGGATTATATTCTAATATTTTTTATACTCTATATTTAGAGGGTTATAATTGTATGAGTGATCTTAGAAATCACTATTTATTTTCTCTTTAATTAGGGAGATTAGCTACCTCTTATATTTGTTATTATTCATTTCTTTGTCTACTGTATCCTAATTTTATTGCTTTCCTTACCAGTAAATCCTGTAATGGGTATTTATACCCCTATTTGCATCAATAATAATAAACCCTCTTATAATTCTTCATTAATGTATTAAATATTCTACATCATCAACATAGATTCGTTCATAGAGCCAATTATTTTTATGTGGATCCCTAAACCATATTATGAACAAAAACTTGACATGGAAATGAGTATCAGCATTGGCATGGTAACTGCTTGCAACTATGCAATACAAGAATAATAAATAAACAAATAAATAAAATGGCTTAAAAATTAGTCAAAAGTTATAAACAAGAAAAAAGGGAAGTTTGAAGCCTCTTCAAAGAAGTCCATCCTGCATTGGTAATGAAAGATGAAAAATAAAGTACTCTAGCATTTCAAACCTGCGTAATAAAACTGTGCGCACCATCAAGACCCTCTTCTTCTCCAGAGTTAAATAAGAAAATGATACCATTCCTGAATCCATGAGCCCATTGAGATATTCCACGAGCAAGTTCCAGCATCACAGCCACACATGAACTGCAGTCACCAGCTCCTCCCCTAAAAAAAAAAAGTTTCTGTTTGACATCTGAACCCGCAAATCTGTTGCTTTTGATTATGATAAAGAAGAAAGTCTGTTTTTTAAAGGAAGTTTCTAATGCTTAAAAAACATAGCAAAAAGATATCAAATCTAGAAATAATCTTCTCATCCAAACAACAGCTTAATAATTTTCAGAATTGTGCTGCATTGTAGAGACAAAACATAGCTTGCAATCATAAAAGATAAGGCAATGAAAGCTAGAATCATCAAGAGAATTCATAATAGTCATTCAATCATGTCATAATAATGCAATCTTAAACTTTACAGCTTATTGTGAAGAGTCCATATCTTTTTCGATTGATTATAAAGATGCCTTGGTGTATGCTTTTAGTGAACGAAATTTTTAATTGTTTAGAATTTTTTAGTGATAAGTGAAAAGTTAGAACAGTGTAAATAAATGGTTAAGAGATTAATGACATTGAACTAGAAAAATAAAAACTAAATATATGATAAGCAATTTTAATGGATGTCATGAGTAATTATCCATCAATTTTATCAGAAAATAAAATGACTCTTAGTTATGATAACTTTTAAGTACCCTGAATCTACATTTAGAAGAACAGAGAAGTAGATGAAGATTATATGATTAACATAGAAGTGTTTCAGCACAACATTGTGCATAAGAAGGGTGAAAATTTATAAATTCAAATTCAGCTAGCACTGTTGTATGAATCTGAGTGTTGGGCAATTAACAAAATTGTTGATATGTAAGTTGAGTGAGGCTGAAATGAGAATGTTAAGATGCGTGAGTCAAAATGAAAATAAAAAATTAAAGCATGAATATGTTATATGACAGTTGGAATGACATCTATTGAAGAAGATAGTTGAAAATATAGTTGGGTGGTTTAGATTTGTTCAATGAAAGGCAAAAATGTAACCATTTGATGGGTAAATAAAATCAATGTTGAAGTACTTGGAAGTTAAAGAGATAGACCTAACATAATATGGACTGCAAGTCAAAATATTTATGCATAACAAATGCATTTATGCAGAACAAATGCAAGGCCTCACGCAGAACAAAGTAAGAAAAAATGAAAAATCATAAGTTGACACCAAATAATTGAATAAGGCTAATAATGCTAATGATTGTGTCAATTAACTATGTCAGGTTATATATAATTTTCATTGACTTGATTGACAGTAAATTATAGCTAGTTCGTCATCAAATTATTTTTCTCAGTAATTATCATTTTTAAATCATGATGATCATTAACAAAAGCTACCAACTTATCCCAACTATTTGGGGTTGGCATTGATTGCCTTTTCAATGAGATCCAAAAATTTTAAAAATTTCTTGTGTATGTGACAATCATGTAATCATGTTTGATCATTCAATTGAAAATAAGTGTGTGTGTGTGGTGTGTGTGGGGGGGGTTGGGAGGGTGCTGGTGGGATTGCTTCTCTCCCTAGTTGAATTAGTTCCATCTCTCTCTTAACTAGAAACTCACATTCTCTCTTCTTGGTTCTAGGTCTCTCCAAAGATCCCACTACCTCATGATGTAAGACAAATGAAGCATAAAGTCATTACCAGATCTCAAACTAGACAAATAATATTTAAAATATTTTTGTAGTTTGATTTTTTTTAAGTATTGTAATTAGTTCCATCTCTCTCTCAAACTGGTGGGATTGCTTCTCTCCCTAGTTGAATTAGTTTCATCTCTCTCTTAACTAGAAACTCACATTCTCTCTTCTTGGTTCTAGGTCTCTCCAAAGATCCCACTACCTCATGATGTAAGACAAATGAAGCATAAAGTCATTACCAGATTTCAAACTAGACAAATAATATTTAAAATATTTTTGTAGTTCGATTTTTTTTAAGTATTGTAATTAGTATTTCTTTGTAGTTAGTTGTGCAATTTTAATAAAAATGCTAAGTGCCAGGTGAGCTGAATTTTAGTCCAATAGAAAGCTATGCCACCTCACATCACCATCTCATCAAAATCCAAGAGAAGCCTGAATAGTTGTCCAATTCTAGTAACTTTTTTAAGCTTTTAGTGCCATGTTTCATCTTCCAAGGGAACCATTCAATTAGTTTAATAGCATTCGAGTTTCTAAGATGAATATATGAAGCCTTGTGTAGTTTACAAGATCATTATTTATGTAGTTGGCCACCGCTTCAATTCCTAGTGTCATTTTGACTTCTATTTTGCTCGTAATGCTTTAAAATATCAAAAATGCCAAAGTGTAATGATCTTTAGAAGGAATAAAAATTCAAATTTAAGAAGAAAATCTCTACTAAAGGGAAGCCTAGGGAAATCTCTGAGATCCTAGGTTTCATAACTTGATTCAACTTTCCTTTCGTAAAGAGGTTTGTGCTCTTATTATTTCTTTATTTTGTTGGATTTAATTTTCTCATTTTCTTGCTCACATTCCCCTTAAGTGAACATGAAGTCTCCTTGACTCCCCACATTTCTAGTAATGGTTTCTAACATTTAAGCGAACTACATAGACCACCAGCCATCAATACAACCATCCTCCCTATCATGACCCGACCTGGGACTTAGAATTAATCAAGGCGGGAACAAACAATTGGACGATGAGAAATATTTTTTTTTCAATATTTATTTTCTCTAGCTAATTATTAATAAATGAAATAGCCACTAAATCAATAGAATTAAGCAACATAATTAAAATTATGTCGTTATTGGTTGCCCACGTCTTCTATACACGTTTTCTCTTATATCTTTCACCTTTTGATTAATTAAATTAAACTGAAAAGTTACTTTAAAATAGTTGTGAGCTAAACAAGTCAGTGAATATTTAAACTCCTCAAAGACAATAATATAATGAAAAAAAAAAAGAAGTAATATACATGTTAGTTAAAGTTTTTAATAAATCTATATAAATATTTGATGTTATACAAAGAGTCTTATTATATCAATAGTATATCAATATCAATTCATATCTATAAATCCATCACAGAAATACCGTCTAAAAATTTGTATCAATTAAGGTACTTCATTATCAATATTTTTTTTCAATATACATGCACGGGTATATATTAATATTCCCCAACTAATATCATTAAGAAGTAACTTCATCATAGTCAAGCATGCACATACAAGCATACTATAAAAAATATTATCATTGTTAAATATTGCATTCTCAATAACATAACAGTCAATATTCTTGTACAAGATTCAATAATAAATTAAGCAAAGCATAACGCACAGGTCTTTCGTACAATATAAACAAAATTTATTAGTAACAGTAAATGCATTTTGTTGAGAAGAAATAAAATATTACTATAGGAAAAAATATGACCACTAACTTCGATGATAGACGATCTATTTGTTCTAACATGTATTACTTCTATCAAATTATCACTTATAAATAAAAAATATTCAATTATCACTTTATTTAATTGTGATTTAATTTAATTATGAGTTATTGTTGCATCGTACTATTTTAATTAAGATCTTAATACTTTAATCTTTATATTTAATTATGGTAATCAATATTAATATTAAAAGTTATTAATTAGAACAAAGACCTAACTTTTCTTTAGTGTCTGAATCACTTGCACTTAACATTTAAATAATAAACATATATTTACATATATAATATAGTATTTATTAAATAACTTACCTTTAATTATAGTCGAAAACCCATCTCAAGCACGCATCCTCCTTCCTTCTTCAACTTGGTCGCTTGGGATCGAGCGGTCACGGCTACACAAGGATGAGCTCTCGACGTCGGCTTGTCTTCTTCCTGGCTCGGCTTCGACTATCTCACACGAGCCTTTCTCCTCCCGCTTCCTCTTGCTCTGCACAGTACCAAAGCCGCCACCTCCTTTACTCGACAGAGACGTTGTCATCAGCCACTGACGGCCCCCTCAGTTTCAATAAAAGCAAGGGGAAGCCCTAACTTGCGTTGTTCGACTCTCCTGTAAGTTTCTGCCTCCCTCCTGATAATGTTAAAAGCGAACTTGCCTGTTTGGTTTCCCGACCTTCACGATTCGCCCCTCTTTTGTTCGTTTTCTGACTCCTCACTTCCATTCCCACATATTTGACTCTTCACTTCCTCTTCCAACTCGATGTTTCTTCCTCCCCCCAAGTAAAAAAATTGTTACACCCCCTTTCTTCTATTGCATATATCTGTAATTTCAATATTAACCCCAAACAAGTATTAGATCCTCTACCCCGCATTCCAATTTATCAACAAATAACTTAATTACATCATTTTCCCTTTCAAAACATTGCCTTAAGAAACACATAAAGTCAGTCCATAAATTTAAAAAAAAAAAAAGTCAGTCTTTATCTGAAACCCAAATCCCATACGGCCATACCCACCTTGAAGCTCTCAACCACCAACGGTTACCCCTCCTCCCCAAGTTTTCAAAGTTCTAAATCACATACATTGAGTCATACTTTTCCTTGCACCAAATTAAACTACCCCCCATCATTTTCCACTTCAAAACTCACCAGACACCTTGCACCGCTTATCCTTTCTCACCGCTTAAAAGGCACCATTATTGAATTCTCACACCAAGTCATCCTCCTTGAGTCCAATCTCACTAACAATTCTGATAGCTCTACTAGATCTAACTAGAATTTTCTCATTTCTCCCACTCTCCAGATTCTTCCCTATGACCTTTACTTTTCTCTAACTATAAATAATCACCACGCCAAAATTTCGTCAAAGCAACCACCAAAAAGAAAGCACGTTGCCACAGTTGCCATTTTAAAAATTGTATAAATTATAACCAAAGGGTTCACGAAGAACTTAAGTTTGATCAGGTACTTTGATAAGATAGTTTGTGCCTACTGGATTTAAAAGATTCCCTAAAGAGAACAAACTATCTCACAGAACTTAATGCAGATGTCATGCTGTTAAATAATCAGAAAAATGTGCTCCAGCTTATAATTCTCATTGAAATTCAGAAAAATGCAGAATAAATCGTTATTGAAATTTAGAAAAATGCAGAATAAATTGGAATAATCTTAATGATATGAAAGGGGTATAAATAAACTTAAAAACAATAAAAAAAAGAATAAATATGAAAGGAAAGATATATTATACAATATATCCAATTTTATTAATTATTTAAAGAAAAAGGGAACAACATAAAATAGGAAAGTCTAAAATAGGAAAAAAAATAAATCCAGTCCAAGAAAAGAAATCTAAAATGAGAAATGAAATAAATCCTAATATAAAAAAATAATTTATTCCTCATAACTTCTCACCAGAATAAATTATTTACTAATGTAACTAATAACACTCCCACTTAAGTTGAAACATGATTAAATATCATATAAAACTTGAAACATGATTGAAAACATGTTCAACTTGGACATGAAAACATCAATGGGAGAGAAGATCCTGAGAGGTAGAATTTGAAGTCTTTGGCCCATACTGCGGTTGTCATTGACTGAGTTCCTACAACGTATGTAGGTAGATGGAAGGCTCATAAAGATAATGATGAGGGAGAGTTTGCAGGGAAGTAGACACAGCGGTTGTCTTTGACTGCAGTTCCTGTAGTGTTTATAGGTAGGTGGATGGCTACTATCCTACAAGTAATGTTGCAAGAGAGTTTACAGAAAAGTAGACAATTATGATTATCTTTGACTGCAGTTTCTGCAGTAATTGTAGGTAAACGAAAACTCATACATATAATATTGCAGGGGAGTTTGCAGGGAAGTAGATCAACCAATAGGAAAAACTACAGGGTATGGCCTACAGGAAAAAACTAAAGAGGTAGACCTCGTTGCAGGAAAAGTCTTTGGAGAATGGCATGTTGCAGGAAGAATTCAGATGTAGGGTCTGCTGCAGAGAAATCTCCGAAGGACTAATACAGGAAAAAAGTTTTGAAAGAGGGCTTGATGCAGGAAAAGGTTCCGGAGGATAGCTTGCTATAGGGAGAATTATGGTGAAGAGCCTGCTACAGGAAAAAACTTCCGGAGGAGGGCCTGATACAAGAAAAGGCTCCAAAGGACGGTCTGATGCAGAAAAAAGTTATGGAGAAGACCTGCTGGAGGAAAAGGTTCTGGAGAAGGCTTGCAGCAGGAAAAGCTCTGGAGGAGGGTCTGTTGCAAGAAAGTTTCCGGAGGAGGTTCTGTGAAAGGTTAAAGCTCCGGAGAAGGGTCTGGTGCAGAAAAAGGGATCTGGAGAAGGGTCTGGTGCAGAAAAAGGGATCTAGAGGAGGGTCTGGTGCAGAAAAAGGGATCTAGAGGAGGGTTTGCTGCAAAAAAAGGTCTCTGGAGGATGTCCTGGCCACATTAGTGTTTTAAAGATTGATACCGACCATAGCCTCCCCCAATCCATCACTGATTTCGGCAAGGATCCCCGAGTCAGAGTATTCAGTGACCGCTTGCATGATCGCCCTAGCTCTGGGGGCAGGATCGTCGCTCTTGAAGATGCCGGAGTAGACGAAAACCACATTTCAGTCAAGCTACAACATGAAAGCGGCGTCGGCGTGAGTAGCAAAGCCACCAACTACTAAGTGGACGACCGGAAGGCACCCTAGCAGCTTGGTCTGCATGACAAGATCATAAGGAGCAGGAATCCTCTTTGCAAAAGAAAAGGCCTCATCGTCAACCATATTGTGAAAGGTGTGAATGTCTCCCATAACAAAACGAACATTCTGAACGGCCTCTGCTATGTTCCATGTCCCTGCTTCGCATTTGGTACAGATCATGGAGGCACCCTCGTTGATGAGTTGGAGAGCCTAAACTAGATCGCGACAGCCACAGACGAAGGGAATGTGGAAGTTGTGCTTGTTGATATGCTGGTATTCGTCGTGGGGGTGAGGACCTTGCTCTCCTCGATAGTCGATGCCAATGGCTCTGAGGATCTAGGCCTAAATAAAATGGTCGATGCGGGCTTTCGCCATGATCGGGATGGTCACCGCCTGCTTGATTTCCTTGATTAGGGCTAGATCGCTCATCCTGGCGACGCCACCCTACGTACAGATGTCAGCAAGGATGTGCTCCGGCCATAATTGTACAACTGTCGACCTTCGCAATGTCAGCTTAGCGTTCACTACATCAATGATAATGCCACCATGCAATATCTAGGCAAGACCAACATTCAACGAGAACGCATTCAAGTTCTTCAGGGGCTTTGTGATGGTTGCACCGTTCCCGTATACCGTCACGATGCCGTTGTCCCCCATGGCGCTCCGATTGAGAAGACAGACTAGAATGGAGGAGTGAGTGCCACCACAAGAGAAGGAGAGGAAGCTGGCAAAAAAACTGAAAAGAGAAGGCGGAGGAAGGCCTAGAGAATAAGAAACTTTTTCGGTGGCACGAGCTCTAAGGTTTGTTTCAAGACTATGATATCATGTTGAAATTTAGAATAATACATAATAAATCAGAATAATTATTGATATGAAATGGGATATAAATAGCCCTTACATGAATTGTAGAATAGGAAAGACAATGAAAAGAAAGATAATATCATCTAATATCTCCAATTATATTAATTATTTGAAGATAAAGGAAACAACATAAAAAAAGAAACCCTAAATAGAAAAAGAAATAAATCCAATCCAATAAAATGAATCTAAATAGGAAAAGAAATAAATCCTAATCTAAGAAAATAATTTATTCCGCATAACTTCCCACAAAAATAAATTATTTCCTAACATAACTTCTAACAGTTCTCTCCTATTTTCAAAGAAGCTTTAATTTTCAAAGGAAATAGCAACAGCAAAAACATATGACAGTTTCATATCTTCAATCAATTAGCCCTTGCCTAGAAACTCTGTGAATTATATCGTAGGATGTCAACATCAGAAAATTGATAGCGCTACTTTTCAGTGAAGCTCTAGCATCACATATTGGTGTTTGTAACATTTCCTACAACTTTCAAGCAATCAGATCATAGAGTGAGCTACTATTTATTTTTGGGGCACGTACATACATACCACCCAATTCTTATGTGTTCCTAAACTTTAAATTTTTTACAATATACCACCCAAATCTTCATATCAAATAAAAAATACCACTATTTTATCTTTTAAAAGGTTAAATAGCCTGTTTCATGTATAGATAAGGTGTCATATATGTAAAAAATTGAAATTTAGGTGTCAGATATGTAAATACATAAGATTTGAGTAGTATTTATGTAAATCTTCCTTTATTTTTCAAGTTGTTTTCAATTACTGAAAACATAAATTAAAAGTTGTGAATAGAAAGCAAGAAGAGATAGCAAATATACGTCGAGAAAACCGTATCAATATGAGAAGAAACCAAAACAACATTTTCTTCTGCTTCTGGCAGATACTTTGGCAAGATTCTCAATACAAC
>JXCR01090045.1:120544-151464 GCA_002079205.1 Phalaenopsis hybrid cultivar
TCGGGCAGGTCTACTATGGAAGCTATACATTTATTGAGAGGTTTGATGAAGAAGTTCAGAGATAATAAGGAGAATCTACATTTGATTTCTATTGATTTAGAAAAAGCTTACAATAAGGTTCCAAGAGATATGCTTTGGAGAGTTCTTGAGAAGAAAGGTGTTGATATGACTTATATTCAAGTTATTAAAGATATGTATACTTGAGTTGTTACTTGTGTTCGAACTGAATGGAGGATTGACCAAATATTTTCCTATTTCTGTTGGATTACACCAGGGATCGACTTTAAGTCCGTATCTTTTTGCTTTAGTTATGGATGGTCTTACTGGACATCTACAGGAGGATGTACCTTGTTGTATGCTCTTTGCTGATGATATCCTTCTCGTGGATAAAACGAGAGGAAAAGCACCAGTTAAAAATTAGGAAGACACTAAATAGAACGCAATGGAGAAAAAAGATTCATGTAGCCGACCCCACGTAGTGGGATTAAGGCTTTGTTGTTGTTGTTATTGTTGAAAAAGGATTCATGTAGCCGACCCCACGTAGTGGGATTAAGGCTTTGTTGTTGTTGTTGTTTGCTGTTGTTGTATTTGGATGCAAGTATATGAACTAAATATGTATTCAAAACACCGAGTACATTAAATATAATGCATTTTTTATGCTCAAGATTTTTTATTTCGTTGTAGTAAATTTAGAAAATAAACTTTATGTCTGATTGGTTATAAAATGAATCAATTTTTTTATCAATATATTCTTTCAAAGATATTTTGTTGTATTAACCTTTTTTAGCACACAAAATGGATGAGGATTCAAAAAATAACCCCAAAAAATTAAGTTAAGATTAATGATGACAATAATGAAAGATAATGAGGAAAATCGAGAATTTAACAGTAATAGATTTCGCATACAAGTCTTTTACAAACACCAAACCACTTGCCTGTATTGCAAGATCATGAGCATCAGAACCAACAGGATGAGGGCCAAATTCAGTCAAATTCTTGACATGAGCCAAGGCTAACACTTCTGAAAAACCCCGTTTACCTGCCTGTTCAGCTGTTAAGGGCATAGGGAGATTATTATATTGAAAAAAATAGACTGCCCAGGAGCCATTTAGCAGGAGGACAAACAAGGATAGCCATAAAAACCCCGTTCTGCTAGTTTTACTAGGCTTTTGATCATCTGAAACCTCAACACCATGTTCACGAGCCATCTTACAAATGTGTTACAATACAAATTGAGCACCTGCTAAGAAGAAGTCGTCCAATCAACCAATCAAGTAGCATAGTTAAGAGAAATAATCCAATAAACAAAATTAGCAACCTAAAATGCATGAGATAAATTATAATATGCTAAATTTCAAAATGATGTCATCAAGCACCAGTTAAAAATTAGGAAGACTTATCTAACATTTATACTTCAAATTTTACACATATGCCACCTAACCTATTCGTAAAAAGATGTATTTCACCTTTTAAAAGTTAAAATTGTGGTATTTTTTGTGTGATATGAAAGATTTAGGTGGTATGTATGTAAAAATTAAATTTTGGTCGTTAGATATGTAAATACATAAGATTTGGGTTAATGCCCCTAAAAATAAGTCGTGCAATCGGTCCTCCCTGTAGAATATATGAAAGAAAGAAATCGTACAAATAAAATTAGCAGCCAAAAATGCATGAAATAAATTAGAATATACTGATCTTCCAAATGATGTTACCTTCTGATATTTAGACACGTTTCTGTCTTTACCTTCTTTATCCTCTGATAAGATGAAGGTGATTTAGACTTGGCGTGTGACAGCATTTTATAGCAATAAGATTAAACATATTTAATTGTCAGGATTTAAAGTAGATTTTCTTATTACTAATATACCAACATATTTAGGGTAGCATGAAGAAGGATAAAACTGATTACAAGTCAAACGTATCTCTCAAAGGCATGAAGAAGGATAAAACTGATTACAAGTCAAACGTATCACTCAAAGAATAAAATCCTTTTTTCTTACAAATATTTTACCTTCCATCAAAATATTTTAGCGATTAAGATTTAAAATAGCTAAAATATAAAATCTAAACTTTTAATGAAATTAGCTAATTTAAATTTTAAGCATTAAAATGATTTGATGAAAGGTAAAAAATGTGCAAGAAGAATGAATTCAAACCTTCTAAAGGGATAGTAGTTTGACTCTACGTTTCATTAAACAATTTTCTTCCTCCTTTTTCTATAGTATTTACCTTTCTACATTCATTCAGTAAAATTTCTTTAGGACCAATGATAAAATTAAAAATAAAATTTATTTTTTAAATTTTCTAGAAACCCTTATTGAATATTTTTTTAATTATAGGCATAATAGAATGCAGGAAGAATTTGTTAGAATTACATTGAAATGGTCTAGTTTATAAAAAGGGTTATTTGTATTATTTTCATTTTATGAAGGAATGTTTATTGTTTTTGTGTGTTGTAAGATATATTTGTTAAGTGTTGCTTTGTTATTAAGAGCTTGGGGTCTACTTTTAAGGCCACTTCTCTTATTGTTTTCTCATTAATCACAAGATGTCAGAATTTAATTTCTGGGGGTCATTTACATGCCCATAGAAAAGTTTTCCATGGAGTCTTAAACTCCATGATCGATCCCACTTATGGTGGTGTAGGAGCAACAAGTAGCAGTACGACATAAGTAGAGCGGTTGAAGCCAAGTTACAATGCAAATGAACAATTCGTTCACAAAGATGCCAATCAAAACTAATGAGTGAGAATGATTTTTTTTTAGTATTTGTTCAAAAAAGACGCCAATCAAAGCAAATCCTCAGCTGTCTAATTGGGTTCTAGTTTTAGGCTTAATATGTCTTTTCGCCGACAAAATTCACGATACGCTCGCTAGTGAACGCAATGTGATTCTTCTTAAAGCCCCAAATTAAACTGTGTAATTCAAGAACAAAATAACTTTTGCAAATATTTCAAGTTATGCATGATTTCAAGGTATACATATTTCAAGATGATTTCTTAAATCAAATGCAACACTTTGAAATCAGTGAGATTATGTTAAGATTTGTGTGAGTGAAAGTTTGGATATTCTCAAGTTGTGTTCGTTTTAAAGCATTTATATAAATAAGACAACTATTCATGATTTAGATTTCTGCATATGCTTTTTGAAACGAACTTCATCTCAAAGTCATAATTTTAAGAGATCATCCAAGTCGCTTAGAGTCAAAAAATTTTATTGAAATTATTCAAATATATAAAACAATAGACTCGCATGTGCTTCACGAAATTAACTAAATGCCTAAAATTAAATGATCTGGGAATGTTGGCGATTGCACAGTTTAAGGCTAAATGTTCATTCAAATGGTCCATGTTATGAGAAGCATGCCCAATTTATTCAAAAAATTTATAATTATTCTAAATTAAGGAATTCTTATGTTTGAAAAATTAAATCTAAGATAGTCAATCTAAGCACACTCTCAATCAGAATGTCTTATCTATAGGGCAGGGTTGTAAGTCTCACTCAACTAGTTCGATCTTTCTCTTAAGAATTGGAGTCAACAAGTCTAGTATTTTTAATAAAGTCAATACAAAGCATAAATTTTGTAAGTAAAAATCATCTAGTCGTATCCTCCTCTTCATAAGGACTGTATTTGACAAGACAAACATTTTATTGATAAAGAAGTGTTTAAACATCAAATAAATTTCAAGCATAAATGTTTCAGATGTATAATTCCCTAATAATGATTGTGTTGACTGAAGAACTCAATCAAAAGGGCCAACTTTTAAATTAAATTTCAAATCAAATTTTAAAAGAAACAAACTAAAACATTTAAGTTAAAATTAAATCACCTAAAGACTTAAAGCAAACTTCGTCCGCCTTACGCAATAATTTGTCGAGGGTAATAAACTTTTAATTGATTTTAGCTCAAAAAAATGAATGTCATATCGAGTGTATTACTCGCATTCAAAACAATCTCACGTTAAAAAGGATGTGACCCGAGTCTTTTATAAGCATGGTTTGGCCTAAAGACTCCACAAAAATAACAGTTATGATCAGAGTCCTCTAACCGAGTAGTTGTCACCGAATACCACAACTATTTATGGTCACGACTGCAACCCGTATGTTCTTCAATAGCTTTATACCCTTCGAGTTGTGAAAAATAATGATACAATTGATTGTCATAAAGTCTTATGTTTGCTAAAATTGACTTAAATTTGCCCTTTTGGACAAACACCCATTTTAGCTCTATAAGGGTCCCTTGGACGATGCAAATTACTGTTGCTAATAAGAATTTTTCAGTTATATTGAGTCCACTATGTCCTCTGACTAAGTAGATTAGGGACCACGACGACCCGTGATGACGGAATTATAGAATCTTGATTGAATTCATCAGCATTTTCTTCACAAAGTATCTTGACTACAATCTAAAACCCAAAGTTTACTACTATTATATGTTGAATATTCAATGTTTGATGACTAAATTAATCGAAAGTGTTCTATTGTGATTAAAAGATATAATTAACCATAAGGGTTTGTGTCTATGTAAAACCTCGAACCCCAAATCAAAAAGTCGTCACAAGAATGATGGTGAAATTTTTGGGTAGTGTCTTACATACAATTCAATCTACTTTCTAGAAAAATTGGTTAGGAGCAAAGACAAAAGCTCTCAACAATGACGAGAGATTGGGACATCAAATTTTTGGAGCCCATAATTTTGTTTCTTTTTTACCTTGCATCTATTTGAACAACCAGTTTTATCATATTTGTAACATTTGAATTGATGTTCTTTTTTCTTAATCTTTTCTTTGCCCTTTTCTCAACACCCCTTTTATGTTTCCTCCGTTTTTTGTCCATATGAAAAAGAATTATCAATTCTCTTTTACACTTGATTTGGGAAATTTTAGTGTCATGGAAAAATTAATGATAGAATTCTCCTAGCTACATCTAGTTTGTGAGCCTTGTCCTTCCTTAATTGATGTTTTAGATTTAATTCAATGCATGAAGTTATTTTTTTTCTTGAATACATAAATTGTTTAATTTATAACAAGCCCAGCAAGTATAAAGAATTGTTCCTCTTTAAGCTTTACAGAGAACTATTTTTACCATTTTCATAAAAAGTTTAGGTAAGATATAAAAAAAATTTATTTTCAATGGCTATTAGTAGCCTTTGTCAAATTTATCATCATAATTAGAAAAGCATCTTTATACCTTAATTTTGAGTTTCGATGATTTTGATTTGATTTCAATAGTTTCATATCAATTTGTTTGAAATCGGCACGAAACCAACTAGTATTTTGGGATTTGGCTAACTCGAAGAGTTTCAAGCAAAGTTTAAGAGTTTTGATGAAATGAAAAAATAGATTCAAGAGTTCCACCAAAAATTCATAGGTATTGAATAAAATTTCGTTAAACCTCTTGAGGGGTCATTAAAACTCTATTATAATTCCATCATTTATGTCCACTAATTCTAGTGTTCAAACTTGCACTTCAATTAGATAATCCTCTTTGTTTCAAACCTTACACATATTTTCTAAAATCTGTAAGGATATAAAAGTTATTTTAACCAAAACTAAAGCAAAATCCTACGACTTATGAAGCAATCAAAAATATCAAATTTTAAATTATTAAACTAAGACCAAATCAGACTTTCAAAAACTTCGTTTGAACCATCAAACATATGTTAGAGTTTGGCATCCCAACTTTTGAAAAAGAGACCAAATCCTCATCCTCCGAACCAGAGATAGATGCAAAAAATGTTAGGATCATAACGTAAAATGCATTCTCCTTTGCCATTGAGTATAGTAGGATTAATTTTTGACTTTATGAGGAAACAACGCCTTTTAAAACTTGATTTCTACCATCAAACTTAGGTTAGAGTTGGGCATCACAACTTTTGAAAGATAGATACAATAAAAGTCTGGGTATTATGAGTGCCATAACATAAAAGGCACATTTATGTGACCATTTAAGCAGTAGTAGGATTCAACTCCAACTCGTCAACTAAATTATTTTAAGACGGGAAATTATGCTGTTGTCCTATTAAAATTCCTCAAAAAAAAGCAAATAACTACATAAGGTGTTTGCTTATTAGAATTATAGAGCTTAGCAACAAATGCATAAATCATCATATTATGTAAAGTACCCCAAAAAAAATTTTCCTTGTAACTGTTGAAATTCTATTCATCTATTCATATATATAGTTTTCATTATGACCATTCAAAAGAATTGCTGCATAATGTGTTTTCATAAATAATGTCCATATGAGTAGATTGTTTATAAAAATAAAGGATCTAACCTCCTTGAAGCTTGTTTCAAATTATTGATTTATAATAAACTATTCTAGCAATTGAGAATGCGACCTTCATTAACAATACCGAAATAATTTTCAAAAGCATTGTAAAAAATATGTGAATTCAAAATTCTTAACTTAACGCTCTACAATTTGTTTATATTTTACTAGAACACTTTAAAGTTGAACCAATATTGAATTAAATTTTAATTGAAGGTGGTTTTACAACACGAAGAGAATGAATCATTCTTACTCGCTAACTTTCCTTTTTTTTAAAATTGCCCATCTTGTTATTTGTTAATTAATATATGATTGAATTTATGTTTAAGCTTGATCAGATGACACTCTAATATTTGGATATAATCAAATACTATTAATAAAATAAACTTTCCATATGAGAGAATTTATACCCTTTTACGGAAACGACGCCATTTGAATTTTTTTTTTCCAAAATTTGTAATTTCAAGCTCTTCAATGCTATTTATACTTCCAATCTTAAGAGTCATTCGAGCAAATATATTGAGGATATAATATTTTCTTGAGAATTTTCTAATAGCATTATATCATATTTTGTTGCTTTTCCAGATCATTACTATAGAATCTTATGCACTAGACAACAAAAGGTTGAACTCCATCATAAAGACATACTTTCTGAGAAAAAAAGTTTTGGCATGACCTACTTTAAATAACTAACATTTAGGCTTCTAGAACTCATTGTTAGTGAGAGACATTATCGAATTTATGGGGACAAAATCCATGACAATTGAAAGGTTTTTTCATGTGTAAGTTGAAATCTTTCTACATGTATTTTGGGTGCACAATATGTGCCTTCGAGATATTAAGGCTTTCTACATATGTTGTACATTCTATAGGACCTTTTGTAAATGATGTAAAGAAATCAAAGTATAAAAAAAGTTATTAATTGTCGAGGATTAAAGTTCATCTAAATATCTTCATCTAAGGTTGAATCTAAACAACCTCTCGATTAGCCAAAATCTAGGAGTCACCACATTAAATAATACCAAATCATTGGGGAATGTTATTTATCCATTTGATAACTCTATTAATATCCACATGAGAGGATTTTGTTTAATAATAAGTTGTCATTTCTCTTTAATTATGTATCCTTTTGAGATTAGGACATAGAGCATTCATTATCCATTAAGTCAATTCTATAAAGAAGAATTATAGTTTCATATATTGATAAACAAATCATTTAAATTTAATCTGAAAAATAAATTAAAGTAAACTAACCCATGACAAAAGCTTGTTTCAATAAAACCAAAAAAAATAATATGCACAATCAAACTGTATTGCATCACAGAGACAAGCCATGCTTGAAGCGTTCAATTTATGCTAATTGAATCAACTCTACATGCATGAATTCATAATTATTCATATATTCAACCTGATTTTCTTCTTCAAGAAGCTCTATTGTTTGATCAATACAATCACAAGAGATAGATTGCTACACACGCATTATGAAACCAACGGTTCTTATGTCACACATGGTATCCTTATCGATGTAAGGAATAGATCTATTTAGGGCCTTCTCATTGATATGAAATCTTACCAACTCAAANTTATTCTAATCATATCTATCCACCATAGATTATTTTCAATGTAAACAGTATATTTATGTATCTACATACATATGTTGACAACAAGCAACTCAAGCATTTATGCATTTAACACCTAAAATTTCTTATATATATATATATATATANTCTGATTTGCAGAGGAGACATATTCCGATGGCAGGAGGGAATACATCCGGAGGAGAATTTATCGGGAAACAGACAAACCATGGAAATTTTTCTATTTATAAAACTACCACCTTGCTTTACATATAGACCACCCCAAATTTGTTATTTACAAATACACCACCCTCTTTCATCCATTTTTCAAAATTCTCCCTCTAAAATCTACTCAAATCAATTCCAATCATTAAGCAAGTGCTAAAAATAAATATTTTGTTTTAAGCAATAAAAAAATAATTTATAGTTATTATTTGGTTGTGAGTATTCAAATTTGATCACAATTTGACTCAAAATTTATCATTATATGACTTTTTATATAACTAGACTTATGAAATAATATATGTATTTACTAGCCTAGTACATAATTTTAATATATTTATGGTTATGGCACTAAAGTGTTTTATATGTAAATATATTAAACTTCAATGATTGAATACATAAATACATAAAATTTGTGTGACGTGCATGTAAATAATTTTTCAATATATTATGTTTTTTATTTTATTGGATATCATTTATATGTACTTTTTTATTCATATTGAACTGGACTCTACATCGGAATAGCACTAAACTTGAAGTTGATTTCAAGTTTAAAAGAAAAGCTTGAAATTGACTATAATTTATCAAATGACTCTAGTTTTCTTTTT
This sequence comes from Phalaenopsis hybrid cultivar, assembly GCA_002079205.1. Taxonomy (NCBI): domain Eukaryota; kingdom Viridiplantae; phylum Streptophyta; class Magnoliopsida; order Asparagales; family Orchidaceae; genus Phalaenopsis; species Phalaenopsis hybrid cultivar. The sequence goes on from JXCR01090045.1 coordinate 129,222, forward strand.
TTTTTTAATAATAAAAAAATTTACTGGCCTTAAATGTGAAGAGTTTTAATGATTTTTACTTTCTAATATAGCTATTTTTTTGTGGCTATAAATGAATATTTCTAAAAAATTTGTGTTTTTATTGTTTAAAATATATTTTTTAGAGGATTAAAATTATCATAATGACTAAGGTTGAAGCGTGTTTGAAGATTCGTGGTGGTAGAGTAATAGATTATCGTCTTAGTTTTGTACGAAGATTCAACACACTCAGATATAAGCAAACAACCAGTAAAGACACTAGAAGTTTTTATGTGAAAAATTCATAAGAGGAACAAATCACGTGGTCTGAGTTAACTGTAAAAAATCACTATGAGTTAATGATTACAGAGTCATTTTATCCCATAAATTATCTTGAATTACAATGTTAGTGTGCAGATGAATTTGCTATAAGAACAGTCGGTGAATGATAGTGATCAACGGTGACTAATAGCGATGCGCAGTGGATGTGAGGTGGTGGTCGATGATGTCCAGTTGTGGTTGACGACGGTCAACCACAACTCGGATATAAGAAAACAACTAGTAAAAATATTATAAGTTTTTATATGGAAAACCCGTAAGAAGAACAAATCACGTGGTCTGAGTTAACTGTAAAAAATCACTATGAGTTGATGATTACAGAGTCCTCTTATCCCACAAATTATATTGAATTAGAACGTCGGTCTGTAAATGAACTTGTTGTAAGGAACGGACGGTGAATAATAGTGATCAACGGTGACTGATAACGATGCGCGGTGGGTGTCAAGTGGTGGTCGATGATGTCCAGTTGTGGTTGACGACGGTCGACGGGAGCATGAGTGATAAAGGACTTCAGTTTTTTCTCAAAGTTTCAAGCTATTTTTCAAATGCTCGAGCTCTTATCCCCCTCATAAGAGATATTGAAGCTTTTATTTATAGAGTTCGGGTGCAAATAATATAGGAATACAAACCACTTTGATTGAATGATTCAAAAAAAAAAAAAATTTTATCAAACGACATTTGATGAATATTTTAGTACTTTAATGATGTCTGAATATAGTGATATTGGGCTCGTTGATTCGTTTTTTCGAGACACTCAACTCAAACATAAGCTTGTTTGATTCGACATTCATTTGATCATTCAAATATCTCTAGAAATCATCCAAAAGTGGTTTAACAGCTTGACCGAGACTCAATTTGTTTCAAAACGGATCAATTTTGGTACCACTAGGTTCCTCTAGTCGACTTGGTCAATTTGATTTTAAGTTTGTTAAAATCGAAGCTCCGTGTGACGTTTAATCAATATTTTAAAATTTTTTACTTGCAATATTATCTTGAAATTCGTGCATTACGTTGAGATTAACGAAGGATGTCGATGAAATCCAAAATATTTCTCTGAAAGTCAAAACTGCCGAACACTTGCTCAAAATCCGGTCTAATCACTCAAATAGATTTTGAGTTGACTTAAGAGATTATTTAGTTATTTATCATATCCTGTGGAATATGAATAGTTAAATATCATTTGTATTTCTCTCCAAATTTTTAAATAAAAAAAAATCTCTCCACATTGTAAACTTCACGCTGCCTTTTAGTGAGAGAAAAAAGATTCATTGTTTAAGAAAAACATAATATATATATATATATATATATATATATATANGAAAATTTAATTATTTATTATTTATTCTAATCATGTCTATCCATAGATTATTTTCAATGTAAACATTATATTTATATATCTACGTGATAACACGCAACTCAAGCATTTATGTATTTAACACCTAAATTTTCTTATTTATATACATAACCTTAAATTTTTATATTACATAACAAATATTATTATTATTGATACTCCGCCAATAAATTTTCATCACCCGACACGAATTTCGAGATATGACACAGATCTCGATGTGATATTTTGAGTAAGAAAAGTTCTAATATTGATAGAAATTCATTCAGAGCTCTGATTTCAACAAGCTTATAGTCAAATTATAGTCAAACTAACCGACTTGATGAGACAGACCTAATGATATAAAAATTGGTTCAATTTGAGTCAAATCAAGCTCAAATCAAGTCATTAAACTACCCTTATAAGATTTCTGGACACATTTGGAAGGTCAAACGATGTTGACACTAGCAAGTCTATAATTGAATCTAGCGTCTCGACAAGACAAATCCAACGAGCCCAATATCACTCAATTCCGACATCGTTAAAGCACTCAAATGTCCATTAAACGTCGCATGACCGAAGGAAACTATTTGGACCGTCTGATCAAAATGGTTGATATTCCTGTATTAATTGCACCCAGAACACTATAAATAGACCCCACCCCTCACATGAGGGGAATCTGAAGTCTATAGAGAGAGTCTGAGGCCTCGAGGAAAAGCTGCAGTTCAGCATCACCGCCGGTCGTCTGTAATCATCAATCAATAGTGGATTTCCGCAACTGAGTCAGACCTCGTGATTTTTTTTCTTACAGGATTTTCATGTAAAAACTTATGGAGTCATCACCGTTTGTTTCTCTTTCATCTATGTGTGCGTTGAACTTTCTTGCAATACTAAGACGATAGTTTGTTACTTTACCGCTGTAAATTTTCTAACACGCATCAATTATTAACTAAAAAAAGAACTCATTTTCTTGAATTGCTAGTTGCATTATAACTATAAATATCAAATGTTAGATTTTAGATATATAAATATATAATTAAAAATTATGTAAAAATTTATGAAAAATTTTATATATAAAATGATAAAATTTAATGATGCAGAAAGCGAGAGAGTTCGATTTTTTATTTATGACATTGACATTTGGTGTGAAGTGAACTCCCCCGTTCAAAAGTCGGTATTTTTGACTAAAAATGCAACGCACAAAGGCTGCTCAACAATTGACTTTCCATCTTGCGATGCAAAATTATATCAAAAAAAAAGTCAACGCTTGCTTTGTAAATTTAAAATAAATAGGGTTTAAAAATAAAGAAATTCATTGAAAATTATTATTGTTTAGATATTAGATATTTATACGACAAATCTGAGGCTCATGAAAAAATTGCGGCCATGTATTCTCCCGCATGTTTGACTATTCATATTTCACATTAAGAAGTTTTAGAGAGTCTTTAGTGATTTAAATATTAATAATATAGTAGGCAAATAAGTTATAACTATATAATACCAATTTGATCTATGCTAGATAATTTACAGAGGCAAATGATTTAAGAGCGTCGTACGAAAATACAACATATAGTCGGATAAAAAATAGCAATTGGTAGACACATCATGAAAAATTGAAAAGGGGAAAAACCATAAGATCGTGTCTAGTTGATATATTCTACAATGAGATGATGATTACATTTACAATCCCTTATCTCACAAAGGATAAATGATTGCATAGTTTTTTTAGTTACAATATTTGTGCAAAGAAGAATTTGACGCTCTGAGGCAGGAAGTCGTTGCATTGAGGAGTAATTGTTGGAGAATCAATACACCATCATTGCATCGATATGACATTTAGGATGACACGTCGATTCATAGGTTGTTTCTTCATTTTGCACGGAGCTTCACCTGATGAGCAAAGAGTGATCGATGATGGTCATTGATTTTAATAATAAAATCAATTAATTTATTAAATTATCATAAATTCTATTGGTTAGTAACTCCATTGATGGATAGTGGTTAAATAAAACATAATTCAGATAATATGTCATATATGGTCCCCGTACATTTCTCTACATCAGAAAATACATAAAATTTGAAGGGATTAGAGAGAGAAACTCTGTATTTTCAAGATCAAATTTTATCATCATAAATACAGTTATGTGTTACTTTATTATGGAGATGTAAAAATAATGAATTTAAAAGAACTTGACTAATATGTATTTTTAGAATTTGTATCATAAAGTTCAAACATCAATTTCTAACAGCAAGCGTGTAAATGGCCAATATTTTTTTAAAATATGTTATTATATAAAATATTAAAATTATATTTTTCATATTTAATAAAAAAAATCAATTAAAATTAAAGCTTGTGAACCGCGTGTGTTTGAACTGTTTGTTAAGTAAACAAGTCAAACACGAATAATTTTCTTCAGCTCAAATTATAAATAAATTGAATACGAACAACATTTTATTTACTTTTGTTTAACTCATTTTAGCTTAAAATAAAAAAAAAATTATATATATTCTTATGTAAATTTAAGTCACAGCAGTTTTTGTGATCATGTGGTTATAAATTCACACAAAATAGGCACGTGTTCAAACTATAACCTTACATCAATTTTTTTAATTAATTTAAACGAACATCAAATATGAATAAGAGCAATTTAAAACCAGCCAAATACGAGTTAAACCTGAGTTCGCCGAAACACGACTCGTATAAAACCCTACCTACATGTAAGGGGTTAACAAACGGTTGTGAGTTAAATGAGTACATCCGAATTTACTAACCTTAATCCCAAAAAGTGAATAACTAAAAAAGAGTTATTTAATAGCTCTCCAAACCGTTCCCTCATCTTTTTTTCCTTTATTAGATTGGCAGAATATCTGTGATTAGAGTTAATAAGCTTTCATAAATTAGATTTCTCCTTATCTAAAACCGCCACACTTTATTATCCACGTGGAAAAATAAGATTGGGTGGAGAACCAATATGTAATAATAAACAAAATAAATAAATACTAAAAAAATATAAATAGTCGTTAGATTGTTTTTTTAAAAGCATTTTAACCTCAAATTATTTAATATATAAAATTTATTTGTTTAATTATGTTCAAATATGACACAAAAAAATATTTTTTAATTATGTGATTAAAAAATAGTGAAATGGAACAATTATTTTTTACTTATATTAATTAAATTAAATATATGTATAATTTTGGAAAATAGCTAGTAAATATTTTTTTTTATATTTTATTCTTGATTAAAAAAAATTAATTTCAAATTTATATTTAGAGTCATTTACCGCACAAATCTTATGTATTTATATATTTACGGACTAAACTTTCATATTNAATATTTTTTAATTATGTGATTAAAAAATAGTGAAATGGAACAATTAATTTTTACTTATATTAATTAAATTAAATATATGTATAATTTTGGAAAATAGCTAGTAAATATATTTTTTTATATTTTATTCTTGATTAAAAAAAATTAATTTTAAATTTATATTTAGAGTCATTTACCGCACAAATCTTATGTATTTATATATTTACGGACTAAACTTTCATATTTATTTATATAACACTTACAATTTTTAATATCACATCAAAACACTTCTTTTATTAGATTTTTATATTTAGAATACATCTTTTATATATTTTGATACTTACAAATATAAGGATCAAATTTTTAGTGGTAGATACGATACATAAATACAGAAAAATTAAGTGGTATGTATGTAAACTTCCCTTATATTTATTATTCAAATAAATATACATGCATAAATTCNTATTTTTATAATTAGAATACATCTTTTATATATTTTGATACTTACAAATACAAGGATCAAATTTTTAGTGGTAGATATATAAATATAGAAAAATTAAGTGGTATGTATGTAAACTTCCCTTATATTTATTATTCAAATAAATATACATGCATAAATTTTATAGAGTAGCTTTTATTACCGTTCTACGCTTCCCCATAACTGTCCCTCCTCGCTTAGAGAGAGAGAGAGAGAGAGAGAGAGAGAGATCCCTAAACGAGCTTCCTAAGTCCAAAATCTCCGGCCATTCGATCTGGCACAGTGCGGCGGCTCCGGCGTCTTCTCGCCGGAAAAATTTGTCGGTAACAACAGTCATCGACTAGATCCGAACTTCATCCGGCTGCGGGAGTCTGAGATTAGGATCGGATAAACTGATTAACGATCGGCGAGGGTGAGCAACTAGAGAGGAATTGAGAGGATGTACAAGAACCAGTTGCAGGAGCTAGCACAGCGGAGCTGCTTCAATCTTCCTTCTTATACCTGCGTAAGGGAAGGACCCGATCACGCTCCTCGCTTCAGAGCTACCGTCAACTTCAACGGCGAGGTATTCGACAGTCCGACCTTCTGCTCCACGCTCCGCCAGGCGGAGCACGCCGCCGCCGAAGTCGCACTCGCCGCTCTCTCCAACCGTGGGCCTTCCCATTCCCTTGCAGCTCGCATCCTGGTCAGTTCCTCAGTTTTACCTACTTTTTCCGTTTCTTGTCACCCCCAAAACCCTAGAAATTGAAACCGCGGTTCTTTTGGTTAATTCCNCGGGCCTTCCCATTCCCTTGCAGCTCGCATCCTGGTCAGTTCCTCAGTTCTACCTACTTTTTCCGTTTCTTGTCACCCCCAAAACCCTAGAAATTGAAACCGCGGTTCTTTTGGTTAATTCCCCCATTGTTTTACTAAGCCGATTACCTTTTCAGATAATTACGAAAAAAATAATCAGTTTCATCAGTTGACGGTTTTATATTTTTTCTTGATTTGAGTATTGGTTTGGAAGCAGTTTTTCTGGAAATATCTCATTTTATTTTCCGTATATCTTCGTTTTTCCCAAATTGAATTATAAAATCTTTTTTCTTTTTTTTTTTAGTGAGAGCTAGAAGATCCCGAACGGACACGGTGACCCGTCGGCGTCTCGTATATTGTTTANCTAATCAGTTTCATCAGTTGACGGTTTTATATTTTTTCTTGATTTGAGTATTGCTTTGGAAGCAGTTTTTCTGGAAATATCTCATTTTATTTTCCATATATCTTCGTTTTTCCCAAATTGAATTATAAAATCTTTTTTTTTTTTTTTTTTTAGTGAGAGCTAGAAGATCCCGAACGGACACGGTGACCCGTCGGCGTCTCGTATATTGTTTANGTATTCTAATCATATCTATCCATCATAGATTATTTTCAATGTAAACATTATATTTATATATCTACATACATATGGTGACAACACACAATTCAAGCATTTATATATTTAACACCTAAAATTTCTTATTTATATACATAACCCTTAATTTTTTTATATTACATAAGAAATATTATTATTATTGATACTCTGGCAATAAATTTTCATCACCGACACGATTCTCGAGATATGATACGGATTCCGAGATAATTTTTTGAGTAAAAAAAGTTCAAATATTAATAAAAATTCATCCAGAGCTCCGATTTTAGCAAGCTTATAGTCAAACTGATCGGCTCGATGAGACAAACCTAAAAATGTAAAAATTAGTCCAATCCGAGTCAAATTAAGCTCAAATCAAGTCATTAAACTACCATTGTAAGAATTCTAGACACATTTGGAAGGTCAAACGATGTTGATACTAGCAAACCTATAATCGAATCGAGCGTCTCGACAAAACAAATCCAACGATCCTAAGATTACTCAATTCCAACATCGTTAAGGCAAATGTCCATTAAACGTCCCATGACCGAAGGAAACTCTCTTGTCCGTCTGATCAAAATGATTGATATTTTTGTATTAATTGCAACCAAAACATTATAAATAGACTCCACCCCTCACGTGAGGGGAATCTGAAGTCTAGAGAGAGAGAGTCTGAGGCCTTGAGAAGAAGCTAAAGTTCAACATCACCGCCGATCGTCTGTAATCATTAATCAATAGTGAATTACCGCAACTGGGTCAGACCCCAAGGTTTTACCCTTACGGAGTTTCCAAGTAAAAACTTATGGAGTCATCACCGTTTATTTCTTTTTTATCTATGTGTGCATTAAACTTTAGTGCAATGCTAAGACGATAGTTTGTTACTCTAACGCTATGAATTTTCTAGCATGCATCAATTATTAACTAAAAAAAAAACTCATTTTCATGAATTGCTCGTTTCATTATAACTATAAATATCAAATGTTAGATTTTAGATATATAAATATATAATTAAGAATTATGTGAAATTTATGAAAAATTTTATATATAAAATGATAAAATTTAATGATGGAGTTAGGCGTTTTTATTTATGACATTGACATTTGGTGTGAAGTGAACTCCCCCGTTAAAAAGTCGGTATTTTTGACTAATAATGCAACACGCACAAAGGCTTCTCAACAATTGACTTTCCCTCTCATTTGAAAATAAAATTATTGCGATGCAAAATTACATTAAAAATTCAAGTCAACGCTTGCTTTGTAAATTTAAAATAAATAGGGTTTAAAAATAAAAATAAAATCATCATTTAAAAATTGCTGAAAATTATTATTGGTTAGATATTAGATATTTATTTGTCAAATCTGAGGCTCATGAAAAAATTGCGGCCCTCTATTCTCCCGCATGTTTGACTATTCATATTTCACATTAAGAAGTTTTAGAGAGACTTTAGTGGTTTAAATATTAATAATATAGTAGGCAAAGAAATCATAACTATATACTACCAATTTGATCTATGCTAGATAATTTACAGCGGCAAATGATTTATGAGTGTCGTACGATAATATAATATATATTCAAATAAAAGAAAACAATCAGTAGACATATCATCATTTCTTACATGGAAAAATTAGAGAGAGAAAAAACCATGAGGTCGTGTTTAGTTGATACATTTCACAATGAGTTGATGATTACATTTACAATCTCTTATCTCACAAACGGGAAATGATTATATAGTTTTTTGAGTTGCAATATTTGTGCACAGAAGAATTTGATGATCCGAGGAAGGGAGCCGTCGCATTGAGGAGTAATTGTTGCAGAATCATTACATTGTCATTGCGTCGATACGACATTTAGGATGACACATTGTTCATAGATTGTTTATTCATTTTGCACGGAGCTTCACCGCAATAAGTAGGGGGTGATCGATGGTGGTTATTGATTTTAATAATAAAATCAATTAATTTATTAAATTATCATAAATTCTATTGGTTAGTAACCCCCTTGATGGATGATGATTAAATAGAGCATAATTCATAGAATGTGTCATATCTTTTCCTAACTCACCTCGTATATTTCCCTCTATTAGAAAATACATAAAATTTCAAGGAATTAGAGAGAGAGACTCCATATTTTTAAGATAAAATTTTATCATCATGAATACAATTACGTGTTACTTTATTATGGAGATGTAAAAATCATGAATTTAAAAGAACTTGACTAATATGTATTTTTAGAATTTGTGTCATAAAGTTCAAACATCAATTTCTAACAATAAGCATGTAAACGGGCAATTTTTTTTTAAAATATGTTATTATATAAATTATTAAAATTATATATTTCATATTTAATAAAAAAACCAATTAAAATTAAAGCCTGTGAACCGCTTGTGTTTGAACTGTTTGTTAAGTAAACAAGTCAAACATGAATAATTTTCTTAAGCTCAAATTATAAACGAGTTGAATACAAACAACCTTTTATTTACTTTTGTTTAACTCATTTTAGCTTAAAATAGTAATAAAAAAACTATATATATTCTTATATAAATTTAAATCACAGCAGTTTTTATGATCATGTGGTTATAAATTCACACAAAATAGGCACATGTTCGAACTATAATCTGACATCAATTTTTTTAATTAATTTAAACGAACATCAAATATGAATAAGAGCAATTTAAAACGAGCTAAATACGAGTTAAACCTGAGCTCGCCCAAACACGACTCGTATAAAACCCTACCTACATGTAAGGGGTTACCAAACGGTCGAGAGTTAAATGAGTACATCCGAATTTACTAACCTTAATCCCAAAAAGTGCATAACTAAAAAAGAGTTATTTAATAGCTCTGCAAACCGTTCCCTCTTCTTTTTTCCCTTTATTAGATTGGCAGAATATCTGTGATTAGAGTTAATAAGCTTTCATAAATTAGATATCTCCTTATCTAAAACCGCCACACTTTATTATCCACGTGGAAAAATAAGATTGGGTGGAGAACCAATATGTAATAATAAACAAAATAAATAAATACTAAAAAAATTTAAATAGTCGTTAGATTGTTTTTTTAAAAGTATTTTAACCTCAAATTATTTAATATATAAAATTTATTTGTTTAATTATGTTCAAATATGGCACAAAAATTATTTTTTAATTATGTGATTAAAAAATAGTGAAATGGAACAATTATCTTTTACTTATATTAATTAAATTGAATATATTTATAATTTGGGATTAAAATAGCTAGTAAATATTTTTTATATTTAATTCTTGATTAAACAAAAAATTAATTTCAAACACCAATTATATTTATTTACCGCACAAATCTTATGTATTTATATATTTACGGACTAAACTTTCATATTTATTTATATAACACTTACATTTTTAATATCACAACAAAACACTTCTTTTATTAGATTTTTATAATTAGAATACATCTTTTATATATTTTGATACAAATATAAGGATCAAATTTGTAGTGGTAGATATATAAATACAGAAAAATTAAGTGGTATTTATGTAAACTTCCCTTATATTTATTATTCAAATAAATATACATGCATAAATTCTATAGAAGAGCTTTTATTACCGTTCTACGCTTCTCCATAACTGTCCCTCCTCGCTTAGAGAGAGAGAGAGAGAGAGAGAGAAATCCCTAAACGAGCTTCCAAGTCCAAAATCTCTGGCCATTCGATCTGGCACAGTGCGGCGGCTCCGGCGTCTTCTCGCCGGAAAAAATTGTCGGTAACAACAGTCCTCGACTAGATCCGAACTTCATCCGGCTGCGGGAGTCTGAGATTAGGATCGGATAAATTGTAACGATCGGCGAGGGTGAGCAACTAGAGAGGAATTGAGAGGATGTACAAGAACCAGTTGCAGGAGCTAGCACAGCGGAGCTGCTTCAATCTTCCTTCTTATACCTGCGTAAGGGAAGGACCTGATCACGCTCCTCGCTTCAGAGCTACCGTTAACTTCAACGGCGAGGTATTCGACAGTCCGACCTTCTGCTCCACGCTCCGCCAGGCGGAGCACGCCGCCGCCGAAGTCGCACTCGCCGCTCTCTCCAACCGTGGGCCTTCCCATTCCCTTGCNGGTGCGGTGGGAGGAGGTTGTGGTGAGCGTAGCTCCAAAATTTTATTAATTTTCATGGGAGGGTGGAATAGTTGGTGGTGTGATGTTTCCACTGCGTTAGGGTGGAGTGGGGAGTAGATGACTATATTATTTATCTAGTTTTCATTTTGAAAAGTTGAATTTTTTTTTGAAATACAAGTTTGATGTATGATTTTTATAAAAATTTGTAAATTTCAGGGCATTTACGCGCGCACCATTCACCCAGTTTTTATGTACGCACTTATCTGGCATCTAAACTTTATTTTTTACATTTATGCTTGCCAAATCTTTCATATGACATAAAAAAAATATCAACTTTTTGATTTTTAAATAGTGAAATAGAACTTTTCATTCCGGCATAGATGTAAAAGGTTAAGTTTAGGTGGTAGATATGTAAATTCATAGGAATTGAGTGTTATGGATGTAAATTTTCCAATTTTTTTATTAACTAACTTAGTTGAAAGAACTTTATATTTGTTTTTGAAAATATAATGGTATGAAGGAAAATTTACATGCACGCTGTTCCTAGATATTTACATACCTAGCGCCTGAAGTTTGATTTTTACATTTATAAGACTTTGGTGTCCCCAAAAATGATTTTTTGGTTAATTAACTTAAAATTGCCTGCACAAGTCTGTCTAAAACTTCTATTTTTATTCAACTTGGAGGTTAATTATGTTAATGCTTGTTTTGCTCCATTAACTTTCCTTTTTTATTACTTAATTTGATATGGAAATGTGCAATCATTATCATCGTTATTAGAGCCCAAAATATATCAGCTAAAGATAAACTTAGTGGCCGTTTAGGATCCGTTTTATTTTTTATTTTTGGGACATTTACACACATATATACAACCCATCTTATGTATTTAACAGCTAAATTTTACTTCTTACGTTTATGCCACTCAAATCATTCATATCTCGCATAAAAAATATCTCCATCTTAACTTTTAAGAATTAAAATACGCATTTTCATGCATAGTTAAGGTGACATGTATGTAGAAGTTGAATTTTAAGTGTTAGATATGTAAATACATAGGAATTCAGTGGTATGAACATAAATCTTCCTTTTTATTATTTTGTTTTTTATATTTGATTTGCAATTGGGTATGTTTGGATGTTGAAAATAAATTTGTTTTTGAGTGTTTTTAAGAGTAAGTTGATTTGTTCTTAGAAACACAAAAATAAAAACATTTGGAAGATATACTCAACAAACATATTTTTTTAAACAAATTACAAAAATAAAAATGAAAAGGAAAAGGATCCCAAATGACCCTTTTGGAAATAGTTCTAAATCATAATCGTCGCTTTTATTAAACCTTTATGTTGTTATTATTCCAATCTTTTGGCTGCATTCCATTGCTTCCAACATTTGGCATCTTAGTCGGCTGATTAAACTTGAGTTTGAATTTTGATTATGATCAGCTTAATGTGTAGTAGGACTTTGTACTCTTCTTGCTTAGACATATGGCGAATGAGAATTAAACAATATTATAAAAAATTCAATCAGAATATGTTCAAGTCTTATCAAAGTTTGCTTAGAAAATGCGTGATAACAATTATTTAATGTTAAGTTGTGGAGCTTAATTAATCCTTACAAAGAAAAACTTTGCGTAAACTAAGTTTGATCTTTACAGTATGATTACTGTCAGATTTTGGATTTTATTGAAGAGAGATTAGAAAGAGATGTTGTAGAACTAATCAGGATAGAAACTTCATCATCGTCAAAGTAATTGGTGTGTTTTGTGCTTCTGTGCATTTTTTTGTTTCTGTTATTTGCTTTTGGTTATTTTAATCAATAGACCGCCTAATCCCCAACGGCTAAATTAGTAATATTGGAGCTGAGTGAGAAGCTTTATCTTTTGAGAAATTTACATAGGGAGCACGCAATTTTTATGGATTTATGTATTTCACACAGACTTTCATATTTACATATATACCACAAAATCCCTATNACGCCTAATCCCCAACGGCTAAATTAGTAATATTGGAGCTGAGTGAGAAGCTTTCTCTTTTGAGAAATTTACATAGGGAGCACGCAATTCTTATGGATTTATGTATTTCACACAGACTTTCATATTTACATATGTACCACAGAATCCCTATGTATTTTGCATGTATAACACCTAGACTTTGCTTTTTTACATTATACCACCTAAATATTTCATATCACAACAAAAAGNAAATCCCTATGTATTTGCATGTATAACACCTAGACTTTGCTTTTTTACATTATACCACCTAAATATTTCATATCACAACAAAAAGNGAATCCCTATGTATTTGCATGTATAACACCTAGACATTGCTTTTTTACATTATACCACCTAAATATTTCATATCACAACAAAAAGATCACTATCTTAACTTTTAAAAAGTGGAATACACCTTTTAATAATAATGGTCCACATCATGGCGGTTGCTTCCCCTGCGCCATAGTGGAATTAGCCGTGGGCTTCAATATTGGAGCTTATTGGTCCAATCCCTCCACTATCAACAAAGATGGCAAACAAGATTTTCTCATGATTTTGCTTTGGCCACCGCAGATGCATCATAACCAAGCTGAACATAATTAGGGTCACAAATTCTAAAATATAGAGTTGCAATTTGCAAAATCAAATTTTAGTTAAATTTGCAACAGTGACAACATGATGCAACCATCAATTTGCAAACCTTTAATCCATTTTTCTAACTTTCGTTTCATTTTCCCCACTCTGAATTAGTTTTGACCTATATTTTAACACTGAATCATTCTGAATATGCAAATAATCATTTCTAAAGTTGAAAAATTATTTTCTNAATAATTAGGGATACAAATTCTAAAATATAGAGTTGAAAATTGCAAAATCAAATTTTAGTTAAATTTGCAACAGTGACAACATGACGCAACCATCAATTTGCAAACCTTTAATCCATTTTCTAACTTTCGTTTCATTTTCGCCACTCTGAATTAGTTTTGACCTATATTTTAACACTGAAACATTCTGAATATGCAAATAATCATTTCTAAAGTTGAAAATTTATTTTCTAGCAGGATGAAACTGGAGTTTACAAGAATCTCTTGCAAGAGATTTCTAGGAGAGTTGCAGCACNGGTGATATACATCACAAAAATTTAGGTTTTAGATATGTATATAAATGTAGGAATTGAGTGGTATGTATGCATAAATCTTCTAAATTTAAAATAATGATATTTTTAATGTGATATGAAAGATAAATATAAAAATCAAATTGGGTCGTATGTATTTAAATGTTATGGTAACTTTGAAATTTATAACGATCGACTACGAAGCGAATAAATATAGCACGAGAAAATTCACACNTGTCCTCAACAGCCTCGCCGCCGGAAAATAAATCCCGGCCTCCGAAGTTCCCTGCAGCAGGAGCTCTACGCTATGTACCGGTCCGGCACTACGGAGTTCCACTTCATGGTGTCGCTCCGCCGGTAACGATCAGAACTGCTGTGCCGGTATTCTCGGCTCCGCCGCTTCAGCCACCACAGGGACATCTTCCAGTTTCATCAGCACCACCATTTCAAATCGCATCTCCGGTCAGATTAAGACCTGTCATCCCAGTTTTTTCTTCGCCGCCGTCGAATTCAGTTCCGACAAAGGAATCAGTATCTTCAGTCATCTCTTCATCAGAATCTCCCCCTACATCTACTTTTTCCCTGGAAATTTCTTTAGCTGATGTGAAGGACATTAACCGGGTTGCTGTTGCTCTGTCTGGCGNCTATTTATTTACATATGTAACACCAACACTTCAATTTTGGCATAAATGCCACCTTGCCTGTGCATGGAAAGTTGCTTTTAGCTTTTTAGAAGCTTAGACAACGGTATTTTTGATGTGATATGAGAGATTTTGGTAATATAAATGTAAAAAAATAAAGTTCAAGTGTTCAATGTGTAAATACTTAGGAATTGGTTGGTATGTATGCAAAAGTTTTAGATGTATGTATAACTTAGCACGCCCAAATTTCTTAGGAAAATTTACATATTTAACACCTAAGCTTTAATCTATACTTCCATGCCAACTTAACTATGAATGTAATGGCGTGTTGTACTTTTTAAAATATAGGGAAATTTGTGTATATACCACACAATTTTTATGTATTTACATATCTAACACCTAAAGTTTGATATTTACACTTATTTCACTTTAAAAAAAGATAATGATAGCGGTCTTTTTGATGAAATGTAAAGGAATTGAATTGTATGCACGTAAATATGGATGTTTTGGGGTTGGGTATGTAAATATATCAGAATTGTGTGGTATGCATTTAAATAACCCTAAAATTTAAATGGGCTTTTACAAAAATACCACACAATGCCTAAGTGTTTAAATATTTAATATCTAAATTTTGTTTTTTATATTTATACATTTTAAATCTTTCATATCATATAAAAACATCACTATTTTAAAATTTGAAAAGTTAAAACACTTTTTCACTCCTAGGTAAGGTAAGGTGATATACATCACTCAAGTTTAGGTGTTAGATATGTAAATACATATAGGAATTGAGTGGTATGTATGCATAAATGTTCTAAATTTAAAATAATGATATTTTTAATGTGATATGAAAGATAAATATAAAAATCAAATTGGGTCGTATGTATTTAATTGCTTCAAATTCTTTACGTTCCATTCCTCTTCTCTTCTCTTGGTAGCATTTCATCCTAAGTTCCAGTTTATTTTGTCTGCAACAGTGGCAAGGGAAGCAACAAGCTCCTCCTCAGATCCAGAGAACAACGACGAACAGGACCAAAGCGCCATTGCTCGTGCGCTTCTGAATCACCACTTGAAGGAGAAGATGACGGCGGCGAACAACCCTCGTGCCGCCCCTTTTCCGAAGAAGTTTCCCCAACAATCTGAGAAAAAATCCACATTTATCCAGCAAGTCCCTCTCTCTGGTTCAAAGATCTTACCTTTAATCCAACCCAAATCTGTTCCAAGAACCGACGGAACCACATTATCGTCCTCAACAGCCTCGTCGCCGGAAAATAAATCCCGGCCTCCGAAGTTCCCTGCAGCAGGAGCTCTACGCTATGTACCGATCCGGCACTACGGAGTTCCACTTCATGGTGTCGCTCCACCGGTAACGATCAGAACTGCGGTGCCGGTATTCTCGGCTCCGCCGCTTCAGCCACCACAGGGACATCTTCCAGTTTCATCAGCACCACCATTTCAAATCGCATCTCCGGTCAGATTAAGACCTGTCGTCCCAGTTTTTTCTTCGCCGCCGTCGAATTCAGTTCCGACGAAAGAATCAGTATCTTCAGTCATCTATTCATCAGAATCACCCCCTACTACTTTTTCTCTGGAAATTTCTTCAGCTGATGTGAAGGACTTTAACCGCGTTGCTGTTGCTCTGTCTGGCGAGGTGAAAGAACTTAGCCTTAACAGTATGGCCTGTGCTCAATCTGGAGTTGTGAAGAATGCACAGTTATTGTTGAATTAATTGGACGGGTTAGAGAATAGGATGAAAGGTGCTTTTTATGCAAGGATCATTGGGATGAATGGATGCTGTAAATTTGCATTTTTCATCCTCCTTGCAAACTTTGTCCTTTTCATTTTATTTTGGTATTCTGTTTCGTGGATTTTGAAGCTAAGTAGTTTATGCTTTTCTTTTTTATTTTCTATGGACCTGTTTGTGTGTGGTGATTGGGTCATTATTAATCACAAATGGGGGTAGAAGTTTCGGGCTTTTGACTCCAACATTAAGTATGTATAAATTGGGAGAAAATATTGTCTGGACGACAAAGTAAATCACATCACACCGTATGTTCGGTGGTGTGGTGCGATCTACTTCGTCCTCCGCACGTTCGTCATCGGGGTGTAATATATTCTCATAAATTGGAGGTCATATATTTTATTGTAAGAGAAATGGTACGCTTNGCATCACACCGTATGTTCGGTGGTGTGGTGCGATCTACTTCGTCCTCAGCACGCTCGTCATCGGGGTGTAATATATTCTCATAAATTGGAGGTCATATATTTTATTGTAAGAGAAATGGTACGCTTNGTTAATTTTTTATGAACATGTTTGTGTGCGGTGATTGGGTCATTATTAATCACAAATGGGGGTAGAAGATTCGGGCTTTTGACTCCAACATTAAGTATGTATAAATTGGGAGAAAATATTATCTGGACGGCAAAATAAATCTCATTAGACCGTACGTTCGGTGGCGTGGTGCGATCTACTCCGTCCTCCGCATGTTCGTCATCGGGCGTAATATATTCTCATAAATTGGAGGTCATATATTTTATTGTAAGAGAAATGGTATGCTTGTTGAATTTGGCGAGCGGCCTGTCACGGACTAACTTTTTCTTTCATAAATTTAAATTAAAATGATCATGTGAGTGTGGATATTTACCATATTTGATAGGTACTATTCCTCTTATTGTAATCTTTTACAACATTTGTGAGGGAGCTACTATTATGCATTTGTGTATATCTTAAGGCCTGTTTAGGATTGTTCTTTTCACTATTTCATTTTTTTAGGTATTGTCATGCATTCATTTGGCCAATGTTTATTTTTTTTTTAAAATTATGCGTGGGAAGATGCTTTAAAGAATTAGATTTGTTTACCTGGTACTAATTATAGTAAAAGCAGTAATTTGTTTTCATCATTCAAAAATACGGGAAAGGGTTTTTAGATTTTTCAAGTTACAATGACGTTTGACGATGTTTGGTTAGTGGTGGCCGACAACGATTGGTGGTAATCGACAACGATCGGTGGTGGTCGACGATAGTCGAATGTGGTTAATGATGACAGTAAAGCTCGACAACAGTTGGTGGTTGTCGGCGGTGGCCGGCAGTGGTCGACAAACAATCGACAGGTGTGTCGACGGTAGTCTGCGGTGGTCAACGGCGATCAGTTGTAGTTGAAGAAGGTCGGCGGTGGTCGATAGAGGTCAGCGCCGGACGACAGTGGTCGACCACGATCGACGGGTATGGTGCTAAACTTCAACTTGTTTTTAAAGTTTCAAGTTCTCTCTCAAGGCTCAAGCCCCCCTCCCCTCATGAGAGGGATGAGATTCTACTAATAATGTTCTGGGTGCAATTAATGTAAGAATATAAATTATTTTGATGGTTCGGAGAGTTTCCTTCATTCAAAAAATGTTTAATTGACATTTGAGTGTCTTAACGATGTCAGAATGGAACAATCTTGGGTTCGTTGGATTCGTCTTGTCAAGACGCTCAATTGACTATGAACTTGCCAGATTTGACATCTGTTTGACCTTCTAAATGCGTCCGAATATCTTCTAAGAGTGTTTTAATGATTTGATGTGAGCTTAATTTGACTAGGTTTGGAGTAACATTGATATCCTTAAGTTCGTCTCATTGAGCCGTTTAGTTTGACTATATTTTTGCTGAAATCGGTGTTCTGGATTACTCTTAATTGAAGTATGAATGTTTCATGTTCAAAAATTGTCTTGAGATTCATGCTAGATGATGAAATTTGTTGGTGGTGTATCGCTCACTCAGGTAATTAAAGAAAAATAAGTAGTAGAAGACACCTCAATTATTAAGTGGAAAAGCCTATAAAGAGAAAAAAAGCAACGGGGGTCTGCCCAGTTGAATTAATTCATTATAAATGATACGTACACAAGTCCACTCTTATCTCATATCAAATAAATAAAGACTCATTGGATTCGTCTTGACGACATGTTCGATTTGACTAGAAACATGTCTGATTTGTAATCAATTTGACATTTCCCAATTATGCACTTAAATCTTTTGAAACCTGTTTAATGACTTGATTTGATTTGGATTGGATCACTTTTGATACCGTTGGGTCAGTCTTATTTGCTGAAATTGGAGTTCTGATTAACTTTTTAATTTAAATTTGAATGTTCTTGCTAAAAAAATATCTCGAGATTTGTGCTAAACAATGAATATTTTTTTTATGACGTATCAAGAACGATTAGTTTAGAGTCATTATATCTCTAATTTGAGCAAATGTTTACATAGTCTACTTGATATTTCATATCTTATTTGATAGTTATGATGTTGTTTTGAACTTTTCTGGCTATTGATTCAGCAGAATAATCAAGCATTGATTCCACACTTTTGATCATGTCCGGACTATTAGTTTCATCATAAAAAAAATGTGCTTGATATGGTATGATCTAAGAAGCCTTTCAAATTTTTATTTAAATTAGTTCATCATTATAAATATTGGTTGTTTATTTATATATATTATGTAGCATATATTATTAATTTTTTTTGGGATTTATGTGCATATCACATAATACCATTATATTGATAATTTCAACCCCTAAAGTTATATATTTACTTATTTAAAATGAAAATAACATTTTAACAACATCAAATATAATACTCAATTACAAATATAACTCAATCTACTCTTTTTGTGTTTATTCCTCATATTAAATCTTGGTCGGATTCCATCGATCGCTTTTACAGGGGTTGTTGCCTGGTCGAGCGACTATATGATGAACTCGTTTTGTCTTCCGACGACTATCTCCTATTTCAACCTTTCCTTGGATCGATCGGTCTTTCGGCTAATCAGTTCCTTCGATCATTCGTCTAAAAAATCCTCTCCTCAGTCTCTTGGTTGATTTGACTGACCTGCCTTAGGCTCCTAGTCGAAGCGATCTTCAGACACGTGTCCGATTCATGATCGCTTGATTTACGTATTCTTCTTATACATTTGCACAATAATATTTGAAATAGAAAAAAAGAGGCATAGTGAGATTGTGCATGACTATTGACCCAAGCTAACAATTTTAGGCTATATATAAATAAGAATATTGTTGTTAAACAAATTAAAAATTAAATTTGGTAATATTAGTTGATATGTATTAACATTAATTGGGTAAGACGAAAAATAATAATAATAAAAATAGTGGGATAAAGAGATAAGTAAGGAGATAGAGCAAGAAGGGCCAACCAATAGGAACACGTCGAAGGTGAGAACAAAATACTCAAATGTCGTCTCTACCACGCGCCCGACGATGCCCTAATTTTTTTAATTTCCGGCGCGTGGCTCCCCACCCCGACCCACCCNCTCTTTTCACTATTTCATTTTTTTAGGTATTGTCATGCATTCATTTGGCTAATGTTTGTTGTTGTTTTTTTTTTTAAATTATGTGTGGGAGGATGCTTTAAAGAATTAGATTTGTTTACGTGGTACTAATTATAGTAAAAGCTGTAATTTGTTTTCATCATTCAAAAATATGGAAAAGAGTTTTTGGATTTTTCAAGTGACAATGTCGTTTGACGACGTCTAGTTAGTGGTGCCCGACAACGATTGACAGTGATCGACAACGGTCAGTGGTGGTCTATGATGGTCGAAGATTGTTAACGATGACAGTAATGCTCGACGACGATTGGTGGTTGTCGGCGGCAGTCAGTAATGATTGACAAACGATCGACAGATGTCAACGGTAGTCGGCGGTGGTTAACGATGGTCGGCGGTGGTCGATAGAGGTCAGCGTCGGTCGACAGCGATCAACGGGTATGGTGCTAGACTTCAACTCGTTCTTAAAGCTTCAAGTTCTCTCTCAAGGCTCAAGCATGAGATTCTATTAATAGTGTTCATGGTGCAATTAATGCAAGAATATAAATTATTTTGATTGTTCGGAGAGTTTCTTTCATTTAGAAGATGTTTAATTGACATTTGAGTGTCTTAACGATGTCAGAATTGAACAATCTTGGGTTCGTTGGATTTATCTTGTCAAAACGCTCAATTGACTATGTACTTGTCAGATTTGACATTTGTTTGACCTTCTAAAAGTGTTTTAATGATTTGATGTGAGCTTGATTTGACTCGGTTTGGAGTAACATTGATATCATTAAGTTCGTCCCATCGAGCCGTTTAGTTTGACTATATGTTTGCTTAAATCGGCCTTCTGGATTACTCTTAATTGAAGTATGGATGTTTCATGTTCAAAAATTGTCTTGAGATTCATGCTATATGATGAAATTTGTTGGTGACGTATCATTCACTCAGGTAATTAAAGAAAAATAAGTATTAGATGACACCTCAATTTTTAATTGGAAAACCCTATAAAGGGAAAAAGAAACAATGGGGGTCTGCTCAGTTGAATTAATTCATTATGAATGATAAATATACAAGTCTGCTCTTATCTCATATAAAAAAAATAGAGTCTCATTGGATTCGTCTTGACGACACGCTCGATTTGACTAGAAACATGCTTGATTTGTAATCAGTTTGATCTTTCCCAATTATACACTTAAATCTTCTGAAACCTGTTTAATGACTTGATTTGAACCATTTTTGGTATCATTGGGCCAGTCTTATTTGCTGAAATCGGAGTTCTAATTAACTTTTAATCTAAATTTGAATGTTCTTGCTAAAAAATTGTCTCGAGATTTATGCTAAACAATGAATATTTTTTTATGTCTATCAAGAATGATTAGTTTAGAGTCATTATATCTCTAATTTGAGCAAATGTTTACATTGTTTACTTGATATTTCATATCTTATTTGATAGTTATGATGTTGTTTTGAACTTTTCTTGCTATTGATTCAGCGGAATAAAATCAAGCATTCATTCCACACTTTTGATCATGTCCGGACTATTAGTTTCATCATAAAAAAAATGTGCTTGATATGGTATGATCTAAGAAGTCTTTCAAATTTTTACTTAAATTAGTTCATCATTATAACTATTGGTAGTTTATTTATATGTATCATGTAGCATATATTATTAATCTTTTTTGGGATTTATGTGCATATCACATAATAACATTATATTGATAATTTCAACCCCTAAAGTTATATATTTACTTATTTAAAATCTAAATAACATTTTAACACCTCAAATATAATACTCAATTACAAATATAACTCAATCTACTCTTTTTGTGTTTATTCCTCATATTAAGTCTTGGTCGGATTCCATCGATCGGTTTTTCAGGGGTTGTTGCTTGGTCGAGCAAGTATTTGATGGACTTGTTTTGTCTTCCGACGACTATCTCCTATTTCAATCGTTTTCTGGATCGATCGGCCTTTCGGCTAATCAGTTCCTTCGATCATTTGTCTAAATAATCCTCTCCTCCGTCTCTTGGTTAATTTGACTGACCTGCTCAGGCTCCTAGTCGAAGCGATCTTCAAACACGTGTCTAATTCATGATCGCTTGATTTACTTATTGTTTTTATACATTTGCACAATAATATTTGAAATAGAAAAAAAAGTCAATAGTGAGTTTGTGCATGAGTATTGACCCAAGCTAACTATTTTAGGCTATATATAAATAAGAATATTGTTGTTAAACAAATTAATTATTAAATATGGTAATATTAGTTGATATGTA